>CM047425.1:72035529-72414825 GCA_026168455.1 Theocolax elegans
CGGCCATCTCGGGTGAGGTTTTAACTATTACTTCTTATATACAACGACATGTTTATTCGACGAAGGCTCAAGCCAGAGAGATCGTGTAGCAGAGAGAGCGTCGTCTTGTCCGGCGTCTCTTGCACTATAGACATACTCACATACATACTGGAAAGGGGAGACTTACAAGTGTGTCTCCACTCACACTCATTAGCATGCTCACTTATTTCGGCGTGCTTCACACTATACACGATTTGCGTACAATATTGAACTTGTCTTAAACTTGGGTATATAATATGAACTTGGTTTGAACTTGGGTATATATAACAATATAAATGTACATATTATATTTCAACACGCCTCCTTACATTTATATTGTATTATTTATTTAAACTTATTTGCTCTATATTATATTCAATTTCATTCTGAATTTTTCAAACTTTTCTTTGCATAATGCTTTAGTAAAAATATCCGCAACATTTTCATTTGAATCAATTTTACACACTTCAATTAATTTTTCCTTTACACTCTCATGTAAAAATGATAATGTATTTCTATATGTTTCGAATTTTTTGTAAAATTACCATTATTTGCAATGTTTATTGCTCCCGAATTGTCTTCATAAATTTTTATAGGTTCATTTATACTTATGTCGAATATTTTTACTAATTCTTTTATAAATTTTATTTCACTTACTACCTCAGATAATGCTACATACTCTGCATACGTCGAAGCTTTGGTTATACATTTTTGTTTTCGAGATTTCCAATCGATCACATTTCCATACATTTTTACAACATATCCAGTCGTAGATTTTCGATCATTATTATCGCCTGCCCAATCGGCATCAACATAGCAAGTTATAGTATCGCAATTTTCATTTCTTTTATAGTGTAAATTTAAATCTTTTGTTAAGTACAAATATTTCAAAATTCGCAATGCGTATTTCCAATGTGTTTCGCTATAACTATTTTGATATCTACTCAAATAATTAACACTATAACTTATATCTCGCCTTGTATTTGAACTAATGTATAATAAAGCACCTATTAAATTTCTATATTTTATATTTGACTCACAGCTTTCAGATTTTTCTAGCTTTAAATTTGTCTCCATAGGAGTACTATACAATCTACTGTTTTGTATTTGATATTTCTCAACTAACGACTCTATATATTTCGTTTGGCTTAACGTAAGCTTATTTTCTAGATAATCATAAGTTATATTTATTCCAAGATACTCTTTGATTTCTCCTAAGTCTTTCATTTTAAATTTATCTGATAAGAGTTTCTTAACGCTTTGAATGTTTTCCTTACTTTTACTACAAATTAACAAATCATCTACATAAATCAAAATATAAATTTCATTTTTCTCTTTACCTTTTTTATATAAACATAAATCTACATTATTTCTTTTGAATCCTAATTTTGTAATACACTCATCAAAACACTCTCACCAGTCTCTCGGACTTTCTCGTAATCCATACAACGCTTTTGACAATTTGTATACTCTATTTGTTTTATCTTCGTAACCTTTTGGTTGATTTACATATACCTCAGAGTTTATTTTTCCATTAAAAAATGCAGTTTCTACATCCATTTGTTCAATTTTTAATTCATTTTGACAACAATAAGAAAGTAAAATTTTTAAGGTTTGATTCTTTGCTACTGGAGCGTATATGTCATCAATTTCATCTGTTTGTTGAAAACCTCTTACAACTAACCTAGCTTTATATCTATCATCAGATTTTCTCATATAAACCCATTTAATATCTAAGACTTTTTTGTCTTTTATTCTTTCTACTAATATCCAGGTTTTATTTTTATTTATGCAATCTATTTCTTGATTCATTGCTTTTTCCCAATTTTTACTATCTTCACAATTTATCGCCTCCTCAAATGTACCAGGCGTATCTACTCTACAGGAATTTACACATATGTTATAAGAACTACCATTACTAAATTATCCCGAAGGTTGATTTAGTAATGAAGTTGAAGCGCTGTTATTCGGATACCCAATCGGACTTTTCTTTTCGCGTGTAGATCTACGCGGCAATGTTAGCTTTTCATATTTTTTATTACTTTGTTCTTCTACATTTTCATCCGCGCTTTCAAAAACACTATCATTTAACTCGTTTTCTGTATTTTCATCGCTTTCTTTTTCATTTTCATTTTCATCAAAACTAATACATTTAATATTTTCTTCGATAAATTCAACATGCCTTGTAACTAATATTTTATTATTTAACAAACCTCTATAGCCAACATCACTATAGCCTAATAGAATTCCCATATCCGCCTTTTTATCCCATTTCGAAAATCTTTTTTGTTCTGGCCTTTTTACAAAAACTTTACTCCCATATAAGCGTAAATGTTCAACATTCGGTTTCTTCCTAAAGAAAATTTCATACGGAGTTTTTCTCTCAATAGTATTAGCGAGCGTTCGATTTTTCAAATAAGTAGCCGCACATATTATTTCAGGCCAAAACCGTTTGTGTACTTGTGCCTCTGTTAGTAAACATCGCGACATATCCATTATCGTTCTATTGAATCTTTCCGCTGTACCATTTAACTCGTGTACATAGGCTGGACAATTATTCAAAATAATGCCTTTCTCTCTCGTAAATTTATAGAAACGATTATTTAAATATTCTTTCCCGTTATCGCATCTCAGAATTTTTACTCGTTTTCCGGTTATATTTTCACTTTCATTCACATATTGAATTAAACAATTATATACCTCATCTTTAGTCTTAATACAATAAACCTTAGCTATTTTACTATAATCATCTATAAAAGAAACAAAATAATTTTCCCCATTAAATCCAGTAGTTTTAAATGGACCGCAAACATCAGTATGTATAATCTCCAAAATATCGTTTGCTCGTGTTCTATTATTTTTAAATGGAAGATTATGCATTTATTCTCTATGCAAATTTTACACTTCATATATTCCGATTCAAGTTCATTAGGAATTCCCGTTAGCAACTGTTGTTTACATAATGTATTCAAATAACTAAAGTTTACGTGTCCTAAGACTCTATGCCATCGTTCCTTTTGACTCATATTATTATTTTTCTCGGCACTATTTTCATCCGCGCTTTCAAAAACACTATCATTTAACTCGTTTTCTGTATTTTCATCGCTTTCTTTTTCATTTTCATTTTCATCAAAACTAATACATTTAATATTTTCTTCGATAAATTCAACATGCCTTGTAACTAATATTTTATTATTTAACAAAACTCTATAGCCAACATCACTATAGCCTAATAGAATTCCCATATCCGCTTTTTTATCCCATTTGAAAATCTTTTTTGTTCTGGCCTTTTTACAAAAACTTTACTCCCATATAAGCGTAAATGTTCAACATTCGGTTTCTTCCTAAAGAAAATTTCATACGGAGTTTTTCTCTCAATAGTATTAGCGAGCGTTCGATTTTTCAAATAAGTAGCCGCACATATTATTTCAGGCCAAAACCGTTTGTGTACTTGTGCCTCTGTTAGTAAACATCACGACATATCCATTATCGTTCTATTGAATCTTTCCGCTGTACCATTTAACTCGTGTACATAGGCTGGACAATTATTCAAAATAATGCCTTTCTCTCTCGTAAATTTATAGAAACGATTATTTAAATATTCTTTCCCGTTATCGCATCTCAGAATTTTTACTCGTTTTCCGGTTATATTTTCACTTTCATTCACATATTGAATTAAACAATTATATACCTCATCTTTAGTCTTAATACAATAAACCTTAGCTATTTTACTATAATCATCTATAAAAGAAACAAAATAATTTTCCCCATTAAATCCAGTAGTTTTAAATGGACCGCAAACATCAGTATGTATAATCTCCAAAATATCGTTTGCTCGTGTTCTATTATTTTTAAATGGAAGATTATGCATTGTATTCTCTATGCAAATTTTACACTTCATATATTCCGATTCAACTTCATTAGGAATTCCCGTTAGCAACTGTTGTTTACATAATGTATTCAAATAACTAAAGTTTACGTGTCCTAAGACTCTATGCCATCGTTCCTTTTGACTCATATTATTATTTTTCTCGGCACTATTTACATACGTCTCATATTTCAATTTACTTTTCATTTTGAATACTCGATTTTCTTTGTAAGCTACCGCTATTAATCTATTATTTTTATCTATAACTTTCGCATAATTTCCTTTTGAAACAATCGTATTTTCGTTATCGATTAATTTCCCAAAACTAATAAGATTCATGTTCATTTCTTTAGTATAAAATACATTTTTCATATTTACTTCATTTTGTTTTCCATACGCATTAAAATAACTAACAACATTTCCAATCTTTGATGCTTTTATTATCGATTATCGCCTAAATAAATATTTATCGGTTTTTTTCAAGACAATACATTTTTCAAAGTAACTTTCATCATTTACAATATGATCCGAACACCCGCTGTCTAATAACCAATGTATTTCGTTACCTGACCTAACGTCACCTTGGCTATGCTGCGCTGCATGAGCTGTTGCTGTCCAAGCGCTTGTACCAGGTCCGCTCTGCTCACCTTGGTTTAAAACTTATTGTCGACGAAAATTTCCACGCCCTCTGCTGTAGTTTCCTCTTGTGCCTTGCCGTCCTCTGTCTCTACTGATTCGACCTCGAGTTGAAATTTGCCATGTTCCGCTGCTTTGTGCTGCTTGGCCTCCATCTTGGCATTCTTTTGCGAAATGTCCAGCTTTCCCGCATTTATAGCAATTTCCTTTTTGACTTTTCTTCGCAGTAAATACATTTGATCTTTTTTCATTTTCTTCATTTTGATTTTTCAATTCAGCTAGTTTAATTTTATTCTTTACATAATCTGTCGTTTGATCTTCTTCTTTTAATGTATCGATCAAATCACCAATATAACTGTATAATTCTGGCAACGTGTTTAGAAAATAATTTAATTTCTCTTTTTCACTTATTTTGGCTCCTGCGCTTTTCAATTCGTTCACAGCTTTTTCAAAGTCGGTGAAAAATGACGCTGTATCACCATAATTATTCAACCTTATTTTTTCAATTCTGTCTCTGCACACAATTTGTAGTGCTGTAGATTCTTTCAAATACATGCCGTCTAATTTCTTTATTATCTCATAGGCTGCTGTCTCTTCATAAACAAATTCCAATTGCCTATCTGAAATCGAATTATATTAATAGCCTTTAAATCTTGTTTATCCCAATTTGCTGCATCTGTAATAGCTTTTTCCCTAATTGTAATCACTGTATCACATTTTTTCATCTTCATAAACATTGTGATTCTCTTTTTCCACATGCTATAATTTTCTCCATCAAACACTGGGATATTTATCTCTTTTCTCTCCACATCATATTCTTCAATATCGAACTTTCCTTCGTGTTCAGATATACTTTCTTCTTTCTTTACCTCTTCTTCAATAATTTTGTCTTTATCCATAAACGTCTCGAATGTTCCTTCGGATTCGGACTTTTCACTTTACTCAGACACGTGGCTTCCTTTCTTCTTTCTTCTTAAATATTTCCTTATTTTCCCGAAGGTCGATAAGAAAATAATTAAAAATACTAACCACGCTCTGCTACCATGTTGAGGTGTGGATATAAAATAAAGAGAATTTTATTCTATAATAATGTGGATTTATTTAACTATTACTTCTTATATACAACGACATGTTTATTCGACGAAGGCTCAAGCCAGAGAGATCGTGTAGCAGAGAGAGCGTCGTCTTGTCCGGCGTCTCTTGCACTATAGACATACTCACATACATACTGGAAAGGGGAGACTTACAAGTGTGTCTCCACTCACACTCATTAGCACGCTCACTTATTTCGGCGTGCTTCACACTATACACGATTTGCGTACAATATTGAACTTGTCTTGAACTTGGGTATATAATATGAACTTGGTTTGAACTTGGGTATATATAACAATATAAATGTACATATTATATTTCAACAGTATTATTTAAAAAACGTGCTACAACTTCAAATAGAAGAACCGATAGAAGCATAAATTCTGTAATAAATATGTTCTTTTCTTCGTAATATACGTGTTAATGGAAGTAAATTTTTTTTCATTTATTATGAATTATGTTGAATAAACATTTATGATTTTACAGTGAAATGAGCAATATATCGAACACATATATTTTATTATGTTTACATATATAACGTAAAATGTTAACTAACGTAAAGTGTTTAACGAAACATGTAAACACATAATTGTCTACTTCATTGCTACTAGTCACAGATTTCTACTTTGTGTACTAGTAAAAAATGAAGTAAGTTTTGCAAATAAAATACAATGTAAGCTTGTACATCGACTGCTTTTGTTTTTAAATACTGTTTAATATGTCAAGAATATGATAATAAAAAAACCACCTGATGTACACCCTTCGTTTATCAATGATCTTTAAATGTTTATAACTATTCCTTTTTTCAGCAGCCAAATAGAATTGTTACAAACATTTAAGGATGATTGTTAAACAAAGGGTGTATATACATTGATTTTTCAGAATGATATTTTTAATATTAAAAACTATTTATAAGCAACAGCACTCCATGTACAGGTATAGGTTTTCTTTTAATTTAGTACACATTTAGTTTACCATTTTACGTCTTTTAAAACGCGCAATTATAAAATAAATTCTTAGTCGAGAATAACTGCAAAATATTTTTAGATATATGTAGATTTAGATATTTATGTGTATTTTTGTGACTTATCATATCTATGTGTCTACTTTCACTACAATGACATAAATCTGTTAAGAAATATCGTTCCTTTTCTTAGAAAAATATCTGTCTATCTATATATATATATATATATATATATATATATGGGTGGTTCTCTGTGACATCGAAGATGAAAAAAATAAATATTGCTATAACTGTGGGAATATGTTTTAGAGGTATCCAGTAGTTCTCCTGAATTTTTTCAGATTTTTTCTGGGCCATTATTTTAAGTTACAGAGAGTCAAAGTTGACATTTTAGCACTTTTTTGCATTATATGCCCATTTTCATGAATTTTTAGTTCCCAGGGGATGCATTTTTCACTGAAAACATAAGTATGACTTTTTTTGTAAAATTTTCCGAACTTTTCATTAAAAATACTTTTAAAGACATAAATGTACGGTGTCACACTCTTGTAAGCCATTTAAACCTTAAATAGTGAAAATCAGCAATTCTGCTCCGGACTCTGGTAACCTAATACTGTCTAAAAGATGTCTTTTTATAGTCAGAAACTGCCTAAAAATTTCCAGAGTGGGTCTAAATCATTAAGATCACTTATGGTCGAAATATCCGGGAAAAGTGCCCGAAATATTAATAGAATTGTATATTTGTTGCCTTATAACGATGAATCTAGTAGCATGATCATTGCAAAAAAATTTGTGCACTTACCTTGGAGTAGTAGAAAAGTATCTTCACTTGTTTCAGTATCCATCTAATCCCCTGTAAGCTGCCAAAAATACAAATATTATTATACAAATGTAAAAAATTAATTTTTAAGCATTTATAATGCTGAATTTTTAGTTTTACATCCCTTACAAGAATTATAATACTAATCTGAAGGATTACTATAAATATATAAACATCATTATTACAATAACTGAATATACGTATTTAATACAAAAGATATATAAATAAATCGGATATATAATTATAATGAATAATATGATAACGTGCCAGTGACAAGTTTGTGAAATCTAAACAATGTATTGCTGAATAATAATAATAATAATGTTGATATTTTTATAGTAATGCTTTAGATTAGTTTGTTTTGTTGATTTCACCCTCCATTGTTAATTATTAAAAGGAATCGATGTCGAGGGTCAGTTTTTTAAATAAATAAACACTATTTATTTAAATTTAGTTGTACTGTCTTGTAAAGGGATGTAAAACTAAAAATCCAGCATTATAAATGTATAAAAAATAATTTTTTATAATTTTATAATAATATTTGTATTTTTAGCAGCTTACAGGGGATTAGATGGATACTGAAACAAGTGGAGATACTTTTCTACCACTCCAAGGTAAGTGCATAAATTTTTTTGCAATGATCATGCTACTAGATTCATCGTTATAAGGCAACAAATATACATTTCTATTAATATTTCGGGCACTTTTCCCGGATATTTTGACCATAAGTGATCTTAATGATTTAGACCCACTCTGGAAATTTTTAGGCAGTTTCTGACTATAAAAAGACATCTTTTAGACAGTATTAGGTTACCAAAGTCCGGAGCAGAATTGCTGATTTGCACTATTTAAGGTTTAAATGGCTTACAAGAGTGTGACAGCATACATTTATGTCTTTAAAAGTATTTTTAATGAAAAGTTCGGAAAATTTTACAAAAAAAAGTCATACTTATGTTTTTAGTGAAAAATGCATCCCCTGGGAGCTAAAAATTCATGAAAATGGGCATATAATGCAAAAAAGTGCTAAAATGTTAACTTTGACTCTCTGTAACTTAAAATAATGGCCCAGAAAAAATCTGAAAAAATTCAGGAGAACTACTGGATACCTCTAAAACATATTCCCACAGTTATAGCAATATTTATTTTTTTCATCTTCGATGTCACAGAGAACCACCCATATATATATATATATATATATATTTTTTTTTTGCTTACAATAAGGTAAGAGTAGTGTCCAAATTAATTTTCCACTTATAAAAAATAAGTTTTGTACGTAAATTAGAATAGACTATGAGCGAATGAGTGGTCAACGCTTTTTTTATTACTTAAGAGGACGTCGAAGCTAGCATTTTTACCATCAGAGTAACTCTACCTAATGGCACATATTCGCAATCAGTTTCATACTATTCTTCGTTATTTGCTGCTAGATTTCAATGAAATTTGCACAGGATATATAAAATGATGCAGAGAATTGGGCTGTGCATCGAAAAGCGGCGAAAATTGAAAGAAAAACCTTTCTGATTAGTCTAAAACTGCTAACCCCAACATCGATGCACCCATACAGCGCCACCTCTTGGGGAATATCCTTACTACATACGTATAACGTACGCGGTTGGGGTTAGCAGTTTTAGACTAATCAGAAAGGTTTTTCTTTCAATTTTCGCCGCTTTTCGATGCACAGCCCAATTCTCTGCATCATTTTATATATCCTGTGCAAATTTCATTGAAATCTAGCAGCAAATAACGAAGAATAGTGTGAAACTGATTGCGAATATGTGCCATTAGGTAGAGTTACTCTGATTGTAAAAATGCTAGCTTCGACGTCCTCTTAAAAATACTAAATTATGCAACAACAGCGTTTCATCAAGTTTTTCCAGGTGAGTCATGCAAACAATTTATTTGTATAAGCTCAATTACTTCATAACCCCGTTGAAAAAGTTCCTATTGATTCAGTATTGATTCGGTGATGAAATCATTATGGAATTAATAAATTAATAGCTACTGATATTGATCAAAATCAATACTGACTCAGTAGTAAGTTCTCACCAAAACGCAAAACTGATTTCTTACTGAATTAGTACAAAATCAGTATTGAATCAATGTTGTATCATTATGGAATCAGTACTGTATCAATTTTGAAATTATTCAATTGAAGAAGGGCAATGTGCCCTTAAAAATTCAGTATTCAATCAATTCAGAATCAGTGTCAAATCAATACCCTGTTTAAAAAATTCACACTGATTCAGTACTGATTTCTCTAAAAAATAAATAAAATAAATTTTTTTAGATAATTCTCTAAAGAAAATTAGGTAAAAGCAAATAAAATTGTCAAAAAAACATAACATAAATAAAAAAAAGTATTACACATTTTTCTGTTTATGTTAGTTATTCACTCATCCACTTTTTAACCGCGGTCAATGCTGCTTAACTTTCATTATCTATCATTTCTCAGTCTATTCTTAATGCTACATTGACAAACAGTTACAAAGATAATAAAAACATATTTGTAGACATTTCAAAAAGCCCAGTTATAATTTATTTTAATGGTATTAATTTTAATGGAATAAACATATTTTTAAACAAATATATATTTAGTAATATATTGCAGCAATTTCATATTAATTGTAACTAGGCTTTTTATAAATATGTTTTCATTATCTTATTGTAACTGTTTGTGAATGTAGCAGATAGAAGATAGTAAATCATGCAATAAAAAATACTAAAATCAGTATGAAAGGAATAACATCTCTTTAAGGTTATATTATTTAACATTTCAAGTACATATATTTCATTAATCCAATTGTTAAATATCTAAAAGACCTTCTACAAAGGTGTAAAATTTCGAAAGTATGATGCAATTTCGATTACACTTTAGCAATTTTTATCTTACTTTATACAAACTTACTGCAACAGAAAATACTGAAATCAAAATGAAATCATCAAGTTTTCTGCTGAAAAATTTAGCTGTACATTTACTCAAAAAGTATACTACACAAAATTTATTTCATAATTGCCCTGGCGTATCTTACATCAATAAATAAACAATATAATATTAATAATAATACTCGTTTGTGCATATTAATTTCTCCATATGTATTAAAACGTAAATATCTCTTTTTTATTGGTTTAAAATTATTTTTTGTATTTTAGTCTAAACCAATAAAATAGAGATATTTACGTTTTAATACATTTTGGAGAAATTAATATCGTACAAATAAATGAATATTACTTCCATACTGATTTTAGTATTTTCTATTGCATGATTTACTATCTTCTATCTGCTACATTCACAACAGTTACAATAAGATAATGAAAACATATTTGTAGACGTTTCAAAAAGCCTAGTTACAATTAATATGAAATTGCTGCAATATATTACTAAATATATGTATATTGTTCTTCTAATATGGTACCGATATGTACATTAAAATTTTAACTTGTATGAAATTGTCCATATTTTTAAAAATATGTTTATTCCATTAAAATTAATACCATTAAAATAAATTCTAATTGGGTTTTTTGAAATGTCTACAAATATGTTTTTATTATCTTTCTAACTCTTTGTGAATGTAGCATTGTGAATAGACTGAGAAATGATAGATAATGAAAGTTAAGCAGCATTGACCGCGGTTAATAAGTGGATGGGTGAATAACTAACATAAACAGAAAAATGTACAACACTTTTTTTTATTTATTTTATGTTTTTTTGACAATTTTATTTGTTTTTGCCTATTTTTTTTAGAGAATTATCTAAAAAAATTTATTTTATTTATTTTTTAGAGAAATCAGTACTGAATCAGCGTGAATTTTTTTAAGTGGGTAATGATTTGACACTGATTCTGAATTGAGTGAATACTGAATTTTTAAGGGTACATTGCCCTTCTTCAATTGAATAATTTCAAAATTGATACAGTACTGATTTCATAATGATACAACATTGATTCATTACTGATTTTGTACTAATTCAGTAAGAAATCAGTTTTGCGTTTTGGTGAGAACTTACTACTGAGTCAGTATTGATTTTGATCAATATCAGTAACTATTATTTATTAATTCCATAATGATTTCATCACAGAATCAATACTGAATCAATAGGAACTTTTTCAACGGGGAATATAGTATTTTTATTAATTTAAATTACAATATTGAATATACTATGAATAAAAATGTTAAGGTTGTATATATGTATATTTTCAACCACGTGTGTCTACCGTGGTGTAGGGGTAGAACATGATAGTCTAAAAATATTGAACTCTATATGGAGAGCAAGCAAGATGTAGTAGATAGAATAAAAATCGCAACTCTTGAGGAAGTCAGTTTTTGTAAATTTAGGAAATTTTAGAATTTTGATATTATACAAAGATAAGTTTTGTTTATAGCTATTGTGACTAATATTGCTTTTTTCGATTTGCAATAAGGATTCTTATTCTTTTTTGTGCTTAGCTGTGCCTCTTTTTCTTTACTAGCAATTCTACCTTAAACTTTTCAAAATCTCGGGCCCCTAGTCTTCCAAATTTTCATTTTCGCATGGCACACTCGACATTCACAAAAAAAGCATATATAAACTATATCTCTTTACTTTTTAGTAGATTATTGAGTCATCTACGTAAAACCTCAATTGAATTTTTTGTTAATTTAGATAATATAAGCTGTATAAAAGTATAAAATTTTATACCTTTGAACTGAAGTCCAAATTGACTATACGAAATAGGTTATTTCAACAGAAAAGCTAATATAAATACGCACACACACACACACACACACACACACACACACCCGCGCGCGCGCACACATACACACACATATCATTCAGTCAAGTAGTTTGTTTACCATTAAAGAGAAGTATGCGAAAAGAAAATTATTTATCATGTAATGAATGTTTCAAATAATTTGCCATGTACTCATTACCAATTGAAACCTTCAAGTTGGAAGATTTATGGAGCAAAAAATGAAATTCCTGTTACAAGTACTCAAACAAAAAAAACCATTGTTACTAGGAAAAGAAAATTACAGTACTGTAACGGCACTTGAAAACATCCTTTTATATGAAAAATTGTTGTTAGATATTTTAATTTTTGTTAAATAAGAGACTTAATTATGTTGTTATATTCATAAATTATAGAATAAAAAATGTTCTGTTTATTTACGAAGTGATTTTTTATAATTTACCCTATGATACCCCTCATTAATATTTTAATCGTTAATTTCTTAGATAAGTCTTGAAAAGAAATAGGGGCCCTCATATTTTCCTACTATTTAACCTCTAAAGAAGTAGAAATCTCCATTAAAATCAATGTGCCTCCCAAAAAAAAAAAAAATATATATTAGTAGTTCTTATCTTCCTTTGGTCTTTGTTTAACGGGGTGCCATACTCAACATTTATCCTCCCTACCTTACCGACCGAGAAAATCTAATAATCCATTAATTATTTATAAGCAAAACCACCAGTTGCAAAAATATGAGAACGGGCGCCTGCATTTACAAAAGATGCATCTCTGTGCAAAGTTTCAGACTGAAATTCCATTGCTTTTTCGAGAAAAGTCTTACCAAAAATATGAAGTAAACGTGACCAATTCAATATTTTTTGGTCGGGGTTTTCTCGAAAACGTGAGAATATTTATGACTGAAATTTTGCATTACAATAGTCTACGGCAATTCCAAGGCGCCCGTTCTCTCTAAATTAATTGGATTAACAATAATTATTGTAGATTATATTACCATAAATAACATTAAAAACATAATTACGATATTCTACTTCAAATGGTTACGTCAGGTGGCGCTAGGTACGGTGCAGCTCAAAGAACACATTGCTTATAATTTTAAATTGTTATCGTTAAAGTTTATTATAAAAACCACAATTTTCATGATGATATTTTAAAAGAAAGCATTGATAATTTATTCTTGACTACGAAGGTAGCGTTGTGGCGATACCAAAACATAAATTTAAAAATCGTTTAGATTATTGAAACATCACAAGCGTTGATCATCGTAGTACGATCCCGCGCGCCTTTGATATATTGGACGTACCACCATGTACAAGTGGTAAATTAACCTCAACCAGGCGGAAAGTCTTTATATTTTTGGTCAGACTTTTCTCGAAAACTCATTGACATTTTTATCTGAATTTCAGCATATAGTTAGGATATTAAAATACCAAGGCGTCTCTACTCTTATTTTTTCGCATCCAACTTCATATTTTTATTAATTAATTATCATAAATAGCGTGTGCAACTCGAAGCGCGTTGACATCGTGGTACGTTCGCACGCAGCTTCGATGTCTCGGACGTACCACCATGTGTAAGTGTAGTCCTATATTCTCAACGACGTGGATAGCATTTATATTTTTGGTCAGACTTTTCTCGAAAACGCAATGATATTTTCATCTGAAATTCAACACATAGTTAGTTTATTAATAAACCAAGGCGCCTCTTCCATTACTTTTTCGCATTCAGCATTATATTTTTATTAATTAATTATCATAAATAGCGTGTGCAACTCGCAGCGCGTTGACTTCGTGGTACGTTCGCGCGCAGCTTCGATGTCTCGGTCGTACCACCATGTGCAAGTAGTATCCTAACCTCAACGAGGTGGAAAGAACAGATATCGTATCGGAGCCACTACTCGTTGACATCGCGGTACGTTCACGGGCACCGTCGAGATTTCGGACATACAACCACCTATAAGTGGTAACCTAACCTCAATGTTTTGGAAATTTTGCATATTTTGGGTAAGACAATGCTAAAATGCAGTAAGATTTTAATTTATAACTAGCCAAAATCCTCACTCACTCACGCTCGCTCGCTGAAAAATCATTATATAATAGATAATATTAAATTAAACTAAAAAATATTTTATTATTTAACTACTGTAACGAGCGCACAAAATATTTAATTTAATTTTGCTATTATTCTTCCCCTCAGGTATAATATCTATACACGAACGATGTTTTACACAAATCAACACATGTTTAACGTGTAAAACATCGTTTAAATAGATATCTGAGTGAAAAATATATCTTTCATGTAAGAAAACATTTTTGAAAGAAACGAACACTCGGGAAATGTTCGTTACACTCGTATCACTAAACGATAGCCCAAGTAAATAAACTGCCCTCTTAGCTTGGGAAATTGCCGATAACGCTTCCCGTTGCGCAACATTCGATCGTTCACTAAAATTTTCCCTGCGCCTACGTGTTTTATTTTCTTATTATTTTACGCACGTTTTATAATTTTTATAAATAATAAACATGAACTAAGTTAAGCTAATTAATATGGTAAATAGAATTGCGTTAAAATACTAACGTTGGAGTCGCATTTTGAAAAACCTCGCATTAAAATACACACTTATGTTGGAATAAAAATTAGAATCAATTAACTAAAATTGAATCAAAATTTTATTTAAATGATGTTAAACAATACTATAATATTATATTTAATCAAATAACTGTATCTAGCATAGAATTCAAACTTTTGATCAAAAAGAACAATAGTAATAAAAATTTAATTATCTATTCCTACAAATAAAATTTCGCACATCACAATATTTATTCCAACATTTATTTAAACAAACCTTACATAAAATTACACAATACACCAACTCTAATAATGAAAATTGCAAAAGTACTTACATCTATTATTTACGGATAAAACACAAAATACATGTACAATTATGTAAAATTTTAAAAAGCAATAATTCTGCACAATTACCGCACACATATATATATATATATATATATATATATTTATTATTTTTCTAAAAAAGACCAAGCACATTTTAATGCGACCGAAAATTCGAATTTTTCTTCTTCCAAAATTGTTTACAACAATTTTAATAATAAGTTTACATATTTATAAACATTTTAAAATTATCAAATAAATAAAATACTTAAAATTTATAAAAATCGAAGAAAAGTTCGAAAATGCACTCCCACCATTTTTTTTGTATCTATCGAATAGAGATAAGCGCATAGGTATTTAAGGGCGAAGAAAATACGGCCCCGCGCTAATTGTCGGTAGTCCATAGGCTCGACAGTTTTCCACCGTCTCTCCTACGGGCAACAGGGCATTTTATTTTTCTGATTGATTACGTTTCTCGCTGCATTTTGTATTTTCTTCGCTCGGTATTAAACGCGACTCGTACTTAGAGTCTCGGGCGCGTGTTGAATAGTAACTAATACATACATATATATATTCGACTATTCGTATTTTCCGGCGAATTAAATCAACATCGAAGCGAAAGGGGACTTAGCGTACCTGATTATTCACCGTATAAGGTAAAATAAATATTGTAATAATTAAAACTAACCCCTTAATTTTGTCTTTTATATAAAAATACCTTGGTTGGACAAAAGCGTGGATCTCGCAGTTGCTCTGCAAAGTCTACCCTTTTGTTCCATTTTTTGCACCTCTCCTATTCCTCTAACGCAGAAAAAAACCGGATTCGCTGCTGTTCAGCAAATCTTGGTTTTGACGAGTGTTATATACATACATATATAACGTTTGTCTAACAGAGAATCCCAATTGAGTAGCGCTGCCGTTCAGCATTACCTTTTGAGTCCTCCTTTCTGTGTTTTCTCGTCTACTTTTCAGACAAATAATAGGAGAGTGCATTCGTTCAGCACCTTCTATTGTTATTGTCACGCATCTCTTTCTCTCTCTCTCTTTCTCTCTCTTTCTCGCTCACCGCCGATCGTACTCCCTAGGGCCAGTGCGACGCTCGGGCTCTCTCTCTCTCTCTCTCTCTCTCTCTCTCTCTCTCTCTCTCTTTTTCTCTCACTCTAGCCCGTACAATTGCTCCGGAGTAGACCCGACGCAACGAGGAGAGAAGTAGCCATTTTGGGCCATTGCCCCTACTCTCCCTCGGTGCGGCACGCGTCCACTTGCCATAGCAAGCAGACGCCCATCGTTCCTTCTCTCTCTCTCGACCCCTCTCTGTCTAGCCAAGCGCAGTAGCGGAGCTTGGGGTAGAGACGGGCCCGTTTAGTCTGTCTCTCTCTCGCGTATACGGAGACCCCTCCTGGTCTCTCCCTCTTTCTCTCTCTTACTCTCGCTCCGTTCCTGGCCTAGCCTAGCGCAGTACCAGCGAACGGATAAATTTAAGTTAAAATAGGATTAACCCTTCCTGGTTCACCCTGAGACTTCTTGTTATACATAAATATCCGGTCATAGCCGGATTTGTATACAAGAAAGGAAAGGAAAATTAAATAAGCCCCTCCTGGCGTTTTCTTTTCGTACCACACACACACACACACACACACATAAATATATACATATATATATTTACACCTACAGTCAAGGTGCATAATTTCGACGGGAGGCGCAGCCACTCTGCATCAACCGTTGGAAGTGAGGTGCAAGGACTACGCTGCCGCACAGCAGAGTTCTGCACTTCAACCTCGCTGCCGTTCAGCGGGGTCTTGTACTAAAACTTCGCTGCCGTTCAGCGGGGTTCTGCACTTCAACTTCGCTGCCGTTCAGCGAATCCGACTCTACGTGACCACACACTTATTACATTCTCTCTCTCTCTCTCTCTTTTCCCTCTATTCCCCTGTCTATACCTTTCTCAATCTCTTTGTTCTTTTTTAAATACACATATATGCGTATACGTAAATGTATATATATTTATATATATATGTTTACGCATTTATAATTTTATATTACATATATATATATTTATCATTGTATGTACAGAGTTGTCGTGGCTCTTAGGTTCCCTCTTTCACCACTCTCTTCCTTGCCCGTTCTCGATTTTTGCGCCGCTGTTCTGCATAAAAATCATAAGAGAATTCCTTATAGAGACGCAGCCGCCCAGCGAATCTTCCTCCCACTCCAATCGCTCCGCTCGACGTCTCTTCGTTGAATTTGAGTCCGCTGCGCGGTCACACATTCAAAACGAAGCGATCGAATAAGCTATATCTATCTTATCGTTCGAATCGCAGTCGCTCTGCAATTTGAGAATAAGATAGACGAAACCAACTTTAGAATTTCCAACGTTTCGCCGCTGTTCGGCAAAACAATTAGCCCCGTCACACGACATATTTTTAACTAAACATTTTCGCATCTCGGCCCCATAATTACCCTTTTGTTTTATTGTCACTTATTATTAGTAAAAACGTAGAGTTAATAGAAATAAATAGAAGAGTTTTGTTTAATACATATAGAAGGGGTCTATTTTAATAGTTAAACCAGGCAAGAACCCACAAGTTAACGATACTAGCCGCTCGGTATCGTTAACAACAATTATTAACTTTAACTCCCGGGTAAAAATAATAATAAAACCCCGACGTTTGCCTTCTGCAAACGTTACAGTTAAATTTCTGGTGACAGCTAAGGGGATATGTTTTGTGCCAAAAACCCTTTTATGATTAAACAAAACTCAATAGTTTAACGTAGAGATAGTTACAAGTAGTTTGAATTATTCGCATGTGCTTTTACTAACCCTCGAACATTCATATGACGTTTTCGCATTCGAATAATACTTTAAAGAAGTAATTGTTAATAAGTCATATTAGCGTTCGAACAACTTTAAGCTAGGATTTTCAGCGTAGAAAACCCATTGTCCCAATCTTCAAAAACCCTCGAATATTATTGTATCATTAAACCCTTAAGAAATTTTAAACCAAAATAAAGACTCTTTTCTTTTATTAAATTTTTTTTATGCATATCGCTGTCGTTACGTTGAGAAAAATTACGAAGCAAATTAAAACTTTCGTCAAGTTTATAAAGTCTAGAAACCTGCATTTTTAGAATTACCCCTATAAATTTTTTTTTTTTTCACCCGTACTTACTCTTTGTTACCTTTAAATTCTAACTAGAATTTTTTTTTGTGTAATTTAATACATTTCATAAATATACGCATATTAATAAATTAATTGTTAGTATTTAAATTTGCATTTTAACCTTATGAGTCCCATCGTAGAAATATTCGGACACGAAAATTCCGTTTCAAACCAAAGGCTAAATAATATTGAATACAACCTAGTCGAATCAGTAAGAAGACAAAACCGCGTGTCATCCTCGGTATTTGCCGAACTTGATCGTTTGCGCAGTGCCAATAAAGTAATCGGCAGAGTAGCCTCGGACGCGCATATTAGAATTGGCGATTTACAAAAAGAGGTTAGGTTGTTAAGAGGATTATTAACCAGCGTAACTAAAGCAACCCTCCATATATCCCAAAAACAGAAGCCCAATAATATTAATATTGAAATCAGCAAATTAGAGAAGGCACTTGCTAAACTAAAAATCAACTAATCCAATTTTTGTCAAATAAATTAATCAAAACTTTTAAAAAGAAATTAACTATTTTTTTTTCGGCAAATTATTATTTAACGAAATAAATATCTGAAAACTGTTTATGCTTTAGAATTTAAAAATCCTAATTTAAAGTAGAATCTAAATGTCTCAAATAGAGAGAGCCCAAAAAGTAGTTTTTGACGAACATTACCAAACAACATCTATTTTAAATAATCTTATTATTGAATTAGGGAGACCAGATACAGTGTATCTTTATAAACATTCTGGTATCCCCGTATTCTCCATTTGCGTTGGTACATTCTACGAGTGCCCTCTCTTCTTGTATAGCTTTATAGGAACCCTTGCTCAAGAACTCTCGCATACCCTGTACGTAACTCAATTTAATTTCGATTTTATTTTGACGCCCCAAACCAATATTTCCAACGGATAAATTTTAATTCCTATTTTTATCTTTCGATAGTTATACGCTCTTATTAAATCCCTATTAAGTGAAACTAAATAAACAAAAATTTAGAGATATAAAAGAAGGAAAATTAGAGGTTAGAATTAACGAAGACCGTTGTGTTCACCGTCATCGTTCTCCCCTTTGGTTACTTCCCTATACCCAAAGCCTTTCTATTTCGCCTACGCGAAGCACACGTATACGTACGTGCTTTTAAAAAAAAGAAAGTTAGCAATAAAAATATATATAATCTAGTATATTTAATTATTAAATAAACTCAATAAGCCCACTTAATCAATTATTAGTAACTAGTTAACTCAATTAATTAATAAATTAATGAATAAACTTCTCTGGAAAAATTTACCTATTAAAATACTTCATTTTTACCATAAAATTAAAATTAGCCAAATAAGTAATAACAAAAAACCTAATTAATAAACGTTTACTATCTAAACCAAAATATATAAAGAAATTTCACCTACCGCCTTATTAAACAATTTAAAAAAAAATATAATCAAAATGGACGACGATCAAACGAGACAATTCGTAACATCAATGCATAACATGTCCCTGAACATGACAATCCAATCCGCAACGATGCACATTCCTTTTTACGATGGCAAATCCATGCCGTTGAAAAGCTTCATCCAAGATGTAGAAAACGGTAGCGCGATTGTAGGAGACCAAGAGGAAGTCTTTGTCAACGTAGTTAAATCAAAGCTTAGAGGATTAGCTCGCGATTGCATCGATGGTGTAAAAATTAAAACTGTGTCCGAATTAACTAAAGAACTGAAAAAGTACTTTGCCCCTCGTAGGAAATATACCGATTTCTGCACCGAGTTGCAGAATATTCGTATGCAACGGTCGGAAACTGTTACAGAATTCTTCCTTCGCGTGAAAAAATTACAAAATTCGACCGAAGCAGCTCTGATCAATGAATACGGAGCTGAGAAGAATACAGATTCACCCATCGTAAAGGACATGGCTATAAAAGGATTTTCGAAGGGGTTGAGAGATGACCTTAGTTACGGAGTCACTCTCACTAACCCTACTTCCTTAGAAGACGCTTATAACACCGCAATGAGAATAGACCATCAATCCACCATCAGACCCCCGTCTATAGATCACTCTTACCAATCTCGTTTAGCCAGGAATGAATCCCCAGGGCGAACTGATTACTATCAACACGATCGTTACCACTCAAATCAACCTCGTGCTGATTCGCCAGCGAGAAGAGAAGGTTTTTCCCAACATGATTACTATCCAAGGGATCAAAGCCCTTACCGTGGGTACCGTAAACCATATGATACACCGCGGCAAATTCTACGCCGTGATGAAAGTCCATATAGAAGATACCCTACCCAGCGTGGAGAAATCTACACTAGCCGTTCGCATAGTCCGGACTCCGAGGTTCGACGAAATGGTAACTCGTACCGTCCAGATTGGCGTAATGTTAACTCAGACAGGAGCCAACCTATAAGACAATCAGACGACAAATTTGTCCCAAGAGGAAGATCCCCTTCGCCGCATTTAAACTTAAATACGGTTCGGCAAACCAGCGCGTCTCCGAGCCGCAGCGAAGCCAAATCGCGCAACGTTCGATTCAACGACCAAACAAAGATATCCGTCTCGCCAAATTAGACAGATCAACCCCAATAGTCAGATTGAAAATTCCCCAATTAAAAAATTCATATGGGAATTTTCTAATCGATACCGGCTCAGACGTCAACCTACTAAAACCAACCGCGTTAAGACATAACGTTGAAATTGAATATGACGACATGATCAACCTTTTTGGCATATCCGGAAGCAAAGTATCTACTCTTGGGTCCTGCGACCTTCATATCCAAGGGAAACCAGTGAATTTCCATTTGTCTAACAGCTGCTTGCCGGACAATTGCGAAGGAATTTTGGGCACAGAATTCTTAGCAAAGGAAAAGGCCGAAATTTCATTTCATAATAGAACTTTGATTACCACAAACGCACCAATTACCCCTATTCCATTTATTACACAGGATCAAATAGGATCTAAATCTCAAAACGATACAATTGGTCAATATTACATCATCAAAGCTCGAGCAAGACAGGTCATTTCTATCCCTGTAACCAATGACATAACCGAAGGTTACATCGAACGAGTAAACTTACCTGAGGGCATTTATTTAGGTAATGCTGCCGTCAGAAATCACGGTCGCAAATGTTATGCTTTTATAGTGAATACACATAATAGAGACACCAAAGTATACATACCACCCCAGACAATCGAACCGTTCGAAATGGATGAAGTGATAGATGATTTTAGAGATTACCCCTTTCCGACTAGCCCAAACAAAAATTTTCATAGTCGATTTGAAGAACTTAAAGGAAATTTACACCTCCAGCATTTAAACAACGAAGAAATAGACAGTATTATGCCACTAATCGAAGAATATCAGGACATTTTTCATCTATCAAACGAAAGATTGCCTGCAACGAATATTTGTAAACATAAAATTCCGACGATAGATGAACAACCAATAAACACCCGTCAATATCGATACCCACCGATACATAAGGACGAAATAAACAAACAAATAAACCAAATTCTCGAACAAGGAATTATCCAACCATCTAGTTCACCATATAACTCACCTTTATGGATAGTTCCCAAGAAACCTGATTCTAAAGGCAATAAGCGATGGAGACTAGTAATTGACTTTAGAAAATTAAATGAAAAAACAATAGGAGACGCTTATCCGCTTCCCAATATCAATGAAATATTAGATCGCCTAGGAGCAGCGAAGTATTTCAGTATTTTTGATTTGTCAAGCGGATTTCACCAAATTCTGATGGACGAAAAGGACAGGAGCAAAACTGCATTCAGCACACCTGGAGGACATTACGAATACGTAAGAATGCCCTTCGGACTGAAAAATGCGCCTGCACAATTTCAACGAGCAATGGAGATTGCACTTTCAGGCCTTGTTGAAATTGAAGTTTTTATTTACATCGATGACATTGTAGTTTATGCAAGTTCACTACAAGAGCATCAGAATAAATTAAAAAAATTGTTCAAATTATTAAGAGCAGCAAATTTACGCCTGCAACCCGATAAATGCGAATTTTTGCGTAAGGAAGTATGTTATCTTGGACATATTATTTCCGACAAGGGAGTCAAGCCAAATCCCGACAAAATCAAAGACGTAAAAAGATTCCCAAGGCCAAAAACACCTAAAAATGTTAGAGAATTCTTAGGCTTAGCTGGCTATTATCGTCGATTCATAGAAAATTTTTCCAAGCGAGCAAATTCGCTCTCAGATCTGCTAAAAAAGGATACAGAGTTTGTCTGGACTTCGCAACAAGAAGACAGCTTCCAAGACTTAAAGGAAACCCTTTGTAAAGAACCCATTTTACAATACCCCGACTTTACTAGGCCTTTCGTTCTGACTACAGACGCCTCTAACGTCGCCATTGGCGCGATACTCAGCCAGAGACCCATTGGGAGAGATTTACCCATCGCATACACCTCTCGAGTACTTAACAATGCCGAGAGAAATTATTCAACTACAGAGAAGGAATGTCTCGCGTTTGTATATGCCGTAAATCACTTTCGTAGCTATTTATTTGGTCGGGAGTTCGAGCTCGTTTCAGACCACAGAGCTCTTCTTTGGCTTCACTCAGTGAAAAATCCAAGCTCACGATTAGTGAGGTGGAGGTTAAGATTGGCCGAATACCAATATAAAGTAGTCTATAAACCCGGAAAAGTCAACTTAAACGCCGACGCTCTGTCTCGAAACGTGCCAGAAGCAGCAGCTTACCCAATCATTGAAGAGAATGACGTTCCGGAAAAGCGAAAACCAGGAAGACCGCGGAAAAATTCTCAGTCTATTAAACCACTTCAACCGCCTTTAACATCAACACCAATCGCTTCACGCCTAAGGTCAAAAGACCCTCAAAAATCAAACAGTCCCCCACCACCGCAGTACAATGAAACTTCTGACGAAGGTGACAAATCAGAAAAAGAATCTGAATATAACGAAGAAGATCCACCTGTTCCTTCTATCCGGAGGAGTATGTTGCCAAGTCTACTCCCACAACCCCCTTACTTGCCCCCGGAACAACTAGAAAACTCCGCTACAAATGATGAAGACATCTCAAGTTTATTTCATATCGAAAATAGTGAGGACGAGTCAGACGACGATGAGGCCTCTGCGAAATTAAGAGACATCGTTAAAAACATCCAAGGCGAAAGTTCTGGAGTCTCATTCTCTCAATTGGAAAATGCCATAGAAAAGGTCAAATCTATAACGAATGACATGAGAGAAATAAATTCCAGCATGGATGAAAATTTAAGTATGTTACAAAATTTCAACCCTCAAAAATCAACCAAAACCGACCCAATCGATCCAGTCCCTCCAGATCCAGGAATCCCTGAAAATTCCAACGATATCAACCAAAAACCAACCAACCAACCCAAACCGTTATCCCATTCGACACCCTTTCCCACTAAATCCAACAAACCCCGTTATTCTCCTTTAAACAATTTAACAATACCCCAAGAAGAAAACGAAGACAATGATGATACAGAAGAAGACGAAGACAACGGCGACACTGAAGAAGACGACATCGATCCAGGCACAGGGAATGGCAGCGCCACTCCCACACCAACTATTAACAATAACCAGAACCTATCGCAAACAATACCGGACGAAATAAGAACCTATTGCGAAAATTCACCAAGAGAATTTATTATCACGGGCACAAATGAATCCCTAACGTTTAGAAAATCGAACTATGTACATTTTATGTCTGCAGATTGTGAACTGACGAAACCAATAGGAAAATTATTATACGAAATTAGAGCATTTGATTTAGAAACAATTAGAGACAAACGCCCAATTAAGGACCAAATAATCATTTCGCAACGAGGAAAATACAAAATATTTCACGTTATTTGCAAAACAAACCACTACGAGAAAACCAATCCGAACGATATTAAACTCGGTTTAGAAAATCTGCGACAAGCATTGCAAAAAGAAGAAATACGCGATTTTAGAATTTCTCGCATTCACGACGAAACGGAATGCCTACCCAAAAATGGCCTTCTAAACCTTCTTAATGACGTGTTCAAAGATTGTCCTATCAAGATTACACTGTGTTACGGTCAAACTATTTTTGCCCCAGGAAATTTAAGGGAAATAATACTAAAAGAGGCCCATGACAGTCTAATAGGAGGACATAAAGGTATTACCAAGACCTATAAACGTATACGCGAAAAATTTTATTGGCCCAACATGAAAAATGAAATAACTGAATATGTTAGATCGTGCAAGGCATGTCAAATCCAAAAATTAACAAGGGTTAAAACCAAAATGCCGATGATGATTACAGACACTCCAATAGAGGCCTTTTCTAAAGTGGCATTAGATACCGTCGGTCCTTTACCTTTAACCCCAAATGGTAACAGACACATTTTAACTATGCAATGTTTATTAACAAAATATTGCATAGCCGTTCCAGTACCAGACATTAAAGCAACCACCATAGCACATGCTTTTGCTACACATTTTATTGCTATATATGGATCTCCAGACACTATTCTAACCGATCGAGGAACTAGTTTTTTAAATAAAGTATTTCGAGAGTTAGATACGATCTTTAAAATTGATCACGTTACAACTTCCGGCTACATGGCTCAAACTAACGGGTCGATTGAAAGAAGTCATATAGTATTAACAGAATACTTAAAAAGCAACCTTGATTACTACGAAGACTGGGATACATTAATACCGTTTGCCATGTTTTCTTATAATACGTCTGAACACACCTCAACGAAGTTCACACCTTATAAGATGGTGTTCGGAAAAATAGCAAAACCTCCCTCATCCATATTCATAAATAGAAATATTGAAACATACTCCGATTATGTTGCGGAATTAATAAATAGACTTAACGAAATACAGATAACGGGAGCCCAAAACTTAAATAAAGCCAAACTCATCGAAAAACGCTATTATGACCAGAATGTTAAAGAAATAAATTTAAACGAAGGCGATCAGGTCTTGGTTCTTCGAGAACCCAAAATGCATAAATTTGATAGCCAATATCACGGGCCTTACAATATTGTTGAGATAACAGAAAGGAATAACATAATTTTAGAAGATGAGAATGGAAAACGATTCCTAAAACATCCCAATAAACTTAAGTTATTTAACAAATAAAACTTTTTCCAGAATATCGGAAACTCAAACACCATGAACATGATGAAGCTGTTCACCATATTTGCGCTTCTCTTCCTCGCACGGTTAATAGCAGCCCAAACCATCATTGGCTACGATTGCGGAGGACGCGGACTAAATATAAGCAAGATATCAACCTTAAGCGTAAAAGACTGTGATATTCCGTCACCTAGAGCCATGATTCATCAAAGATATATTAGATTATTACAAATTGCAAAATTTGGCACCATAAAAGTAAAGCAATGTAAAGTAGAAATATCCAGAATAATCTACCATTGTGGCATGTACTCTCATGTCTCAGTAGTTGCTGGCGGGCAACTCGAATACATCCAGGAAGTCTCCCGCGAAAGCTGTGAAGAAATGCACATTGCTGGCGTGGCTAAGATAGGGTACAACACTTTAATCTCAGGATTACAACCTAATAGCACGACCGTCCGAGCCGTCACCCTAGCGGGATCCTTAAAAATGGATGGCACTTGCGACGGAACCCAATACTCCGAGATGCATGGAACATGGGACGACGTTGTAGTACAAGCCAGTGTCAGAATAACCTTATCTTCGTACACCGCCAGTACAAATACAAACAGCAATCAAATGCGACTTCGCTCCGGAACTATCTGTAAGTTATCCAAAGAAACTTGCATGGACAACGTAGGAGGCCAAACCTTCTGGAGGAACATACCATCAAGCAACTGCAGATTCGAAGATTATCAAGTCTTATTCGAAGGGAAGGCACATATAACTACCAACTTGGAGGAACCGATTCAAAGACCCTTATATACTGTCCAAAGTCAGGATTTCACCTTCTCATTAATTAGCACGGGAAAAATTCAAGTCTGTGGTTATATGTTCCTCAAAACTGAACACCCGAAATTGTTTATATCCGAAGCGAGCGATGACGAAGCCCCTTTCGCACAAACGAAAAAACCATTGCCGGAAAATATAGATTTATTTACTTACGTTAACTCGAAATTCGTTTATGTAGAACGCCATGTCCGTCGACAAATGGACCGCTTATACCGCGACATTATCATGCAAAAGTGTTTAGTTGAAAGAAAGGTACTAAAAAACCTACTATCCTTTTCCACCATTAAACCTGATGAGTTTGCCTACAATTTAATGGGAGAACCCGGTTACCTCGCCGTCATCACGGGCGAAGTAACAAGGCTCATCAAGTGCTTACCAGTTCAAATCTCCATCAGACGTACCGAAAACTGTTTTATAGAATTGCCGGTTTGGAAAAGCAATTCGACCTACTTTCTCACGCCGAAAACTCATATCCTCCTGAGAAAAGGGACGGAAATCCCATGCGATGCCGCAATTCCGTCGACCTATAAAATTAATGACAGTTGGTACGAACTGACACCTAATCCAAGGAAGACAACTCCACCTGAAATCCTTGAACCTAATGTAGCATTTAACTGGACATACGAAGACCCAGGAGCACTAGCAACCAGCGGCATTTACACCATCGAAGAACTGGACAATCTCCAAGAGAGAATTATGTTCCCCATGGAACAACCAGCCTTACTTAACACGCTAACGAGAGGCATAACTGGATTGTCGGTCGACAACCAAGGCGTTTCCCTTCATAACCTCCTGAACGAAGATACCATCGAACATATGGCCACATCTTTCTGGCAGAGGCTATGGAATAAATTCTTCGTTTTTGGGAATACGATGTCCGGTATTCTCGGTGTATTCCTAATAATTAAATTTATGAAAGCGTCAGCCGATACCTTACTCCAGGGTTACGCCCTTCATCAAGTATACGGCTGGTCAGTAAAACTGTTGGCAGCTGTATGGACCTCCTTAACCCAATTCCTTCTGCACTCTGCCCATCGAAGAAATCAAAAGGAAGATGCGGAACGGGCGGAACCAAAGGAACTGATAGTTATGGAAACAAAAGACATTTCAAAAACACCTCCTCGCTCCTTATCCTCTGATATCCCGTAAACAAGTAGAGTACCAATCTAGAAGTAAACATTTCATTATTTTTTTTTTCTTTCTCTTTTTTTTTTTTTTTTTTTTTGAGGTATAAGGAAATTTAGAGTAGTGTAATATTAGTGTAGTTATGTAGCTAATTAAAATGAAAGGTAATTATATTAACTTGTTGCGATAGATAATTAGATTAGGTAATAATATACTTATTCCCATATTTCTGTAAATTACAGCTGCTGATCTGCTGTAAACCCCACTCGAAAATGCCCCCAACTACGATTACCCTCACGGAGGGCAAGAAAAAGAAGAAGGGCAAACGTGGCGGTCAAAGGACCCGCCTACGACGTGAGCAGTGGCGATTTATGCAGGCCGCCAGACAAGCGAAAGCTAACATAGGACCAACTGATTTCAAGGAATATCTCGAGGAGAACGACCTCGGGCTTGCGAATCTGTTCCGCCTTGACAATATTGTAGCAGACCCAAATGCCGTGAGTTATTTTACCACGGCTCAAGAAGACCCGCTCGCCATGGAGGTAGAGCCATCCGACCAAGGCTTCCTAGAGCCAAGGATCGTTGACATTAATGAAATTTTAAAACCCACAACCTCCGATGATAAACCTACGCGTGGACTAAGCCCGATACTGTCAGACAATGAAGAATATCCGGCAGACTACAGGCCGCCTACACCACACTGCTCCCCACTCCGGGAAAGCCAGGCCACGGCAACAACGAAACAAAAACACAGGTCTCAAAAAAAAGAAAAAAAAATAATAAAGAAAAAGAACGAGACAGCAAACATAAAAGCAAGAACAAGAAACACAAGAAAAACCGACATCACCAAAGCGAAAGAAAAACGGACCAAAAGGCGAAGGAAAATAAGCCAAAAGGGTTTAAGATACCCAAAACAAAAGAATTTAGATCTGGACCACCGGGCCAGACTCAAGGCGGATTATTCTGAATTAAGGGGATGTCGGAGCTATAGCCTCCATCAAAAGCCGCTCGATCTCTCGGTTTCGAATGGCGCTGTAGTCAGGTGTCGATTACTACGATAACCGTACTTAAAACATAAATTATAAATTTTACAGCTACATAGAGCTGTTGAAAGATACTTTCCCCCCTAGCTATAACTAAAATTAAGGTAATTGTAATATTACTCTTGGCAGTAAATGTTTATTTTTTTAAAGAAATGTGAAATACGTCTCATATTCAATGAATCTATATCTGCCGTAATGCTACACGCAACTATTACAAACTATTTTAAAAAATATAACATAATTTATACTTAAATTGTCATTTTGACAGTATAAAATTTTAATATAATGTGGATGTGGATTCAGCATATAGTTTGGTTATTAATAAACAGAGGCGCCTCTTCTCTTATTTTTGTGCATACAGGTTTTTTTATTAATTAATTATCAAATATTGCGTACAGGACGCACTACGGGTTGACATCGTGGTACGTTTGCGCGCAGTTTCTATGTCTCGGACGTACCACCATGTACAAGTGGTAATCTAACCTCAATGAGGTGAATATTTTGCATTTTTTTAGTTAGACTTTTCTCGAAAACACAATAATAATTTTGTCTGAATTTTAACACATATTTACATTATCGATAAATGAAGGCGTCTCTTTTATTATTTTCTCGCGTACAGCTTTTTTTGAATAATTATCAAATTTTGCGTGTGTAACATACTGAGATCGTGGTACATTCACGCGCACCTTCGATATTTTTGACGCATCATAATGTGCAATGGATATGAAATTATTTAGTTATAGATTTATTTTACGTAAACAAATATTTGGGAATATGCTACTATGTAATCAGCTCTGATTTAGTCGATAAAGAAAATGCTATTAATTTCGGGTAAATAATTAAACTAATTATTAAAAATAAATTTTTGTATTATTAAAAATTTATTCATCACTATTGATAATTTTTAATTGTCTGCCAAGTTCGCGTTCTAGTGATTCAGAAAAGATTAATTTAAAAATTGTTTAAACGTCAAGACTTTTACAAATGTCAAGTTCGTTGACATCGTGGTATCGAATTATTTCAACTATGCATTTCAGTCGTTATTTTGAATAAATAATTAAATATTAATATTGCACAAAAAAATTTTGTTTAGCACTTTCATATCAGTATTGTCGGTCACAGCATTTAATGTGTCAGTTGCTATTTGTTCACGCTGCACTGCGGAGCCACTCCTTGTGGTTCCCGATTGCTGCGAATCTTCATGCGCGCATGCGCATAGCTCGGTCTCGGTCTCTTTGTGGCTCAGCTGGTATCCTGCTGCATGCTGATATCCTCTTCGCTCGGACATCGCTGCTGCTACTTCATTCAGGTAATAATCTTGTGTATAATCTTCGCCCGTCAACTAATGAGTACTGCGCTTAATAAGTTTCAGGCGCTATGTCGACCGCGCTGCGCCGCCAACGTCGTTACCCGGAGCCGCCTCTATCCTGCTTAATGACGTCGACCACCAAAGTTGCCATAGCTATCCCATGTATTGCTTCAGGTAATTACTTACTTTTTGGGCTTGCGCTAGTATGCGTCTTCATAAATATATTATTTGCATATCTGCTGTACATAAAGTTTGTAAACACTAACATAACCTCACTTCAGCCTTGTCTTTCTATTATTATAATATTAAGGTACGACAGTAGTATTAAGATACATCTGTATGTGCTTCTGTTATCCTTGTCCTCACATACTACTAGCATACGCTAAAATAGATGGTATTATTTCTACAGTGAACAGGCTACATGCATGCGGACTCCGGATATCCTGAATCGAGGGTAGCTCTCTTCACCCTGGCTATGAACTGCTGACAGCTTCCAGATCAACCTCTCCTTGCATGTCAGGCTATTGGGAACCCCTGTGTTTACTGCTTTATCAACCTTCCTCAACAGGTGCCTAGACGGACCTGAAGATAAGCTGAGTTCTTCTAGGTTCATTCCACCTTCCGGATAACGTGTATTGGCCTGTGCCAGTGTGTTTTAGTGCGACTTGGGATGGGCTATTAGAATTGCAAGGGTAGGTAGGATTTAGATACAGTGCGGGTAGTCAGATATAAGGAAGGGCTTTAGTTTTATGGGTAGGTAGGTTTAAATAGGTAATCGATTAGTTATTCCGGTAGGTAGATATTTGCGGTGCGATTTACGCACTGCTTGTTTTTTAAAAATTGCAAATACACCTTATGTATCAAAAAATATAGTTCGATGCGCAGCTGACAGATGAGTTTAAACTCAGCGAGTATCTTTGTCGCTTTGCTCTAATGATAAAATTAGTACTCGTTCGAAAAACGATTTTCGCACAATTATAGCTAAGGCCAATATTATTACCAACTCATACGAGTATTCAATCCAAATAATTGGATTTCGGTATAAAATATAGGGTTAAACATTTTAAAATAGTTAAAACTTATTTACCAACTCATTTTATGAGTGCTCAATCCAGATAGTTGGATTTTGGTGCAGAATAGGTTGCTACAATTGATTAATTATCCATGTATATTCAATTGTAATAAACTAGTAAGTAGCATTGTAACAAATTGTCTTCAATACAAAGTATGCAAAATGCGATTTACGCATTGTTTGTTTTTTAAAAATTGCAAATACACCTTATGTATCAAAAAATATAGTTCGATGCACGGGTGACAGATGAATTTCAACTTGGCGAGTATCTTTGTCGCTTTGCTCTAATGATAAAATTAGTACTCGTTCGAAAAACGATTTTCGCACAATTATAGCTAAGGTCAATATTATTACCAACTCATACGAGTATTAATCCAAATAATTGGATTTCGGTATAAAATATAGGGTTAAACATTTTAAAATAGTTAAAACTTATTTACCAACTCATTTTATGAGTGCTCAATCCAGATAGTTGGATTTTGGTGCAGAATAGGTTGCTACAATTGATTAATTATCCATGTATATTCAATTGTAATAAACTAGTAAGTAGCATTGTAACAAATTGTCTTCAATACAAAGTATGCAAAATGCGATTTACGCATTGTTTGTTTTTTAAAAATTGCAAATACACCTTATGTATCAAAAAATATAGTTCGATGCACGGGTGACAGATGAATTTCAACTTGGCGAGTATCTTTGTCGCTTTGCTCTAATGATAAAATTAGTACTCGTTCGAAAAACGATTTTCGCACAATTATAGCTAAGGTCAATATTATTACCAACTCATACGAGTATTAATTCAAATAATTGGATTTCGGTATAAAATATAGGGTTAAACATTTTAAAATAGTTAAAACTTATTTACCAACTCATTTTATGAGTGCTCAATCCAGATAGTTGGATTTTGGTGCAGAATAGGTTGCTACAATTGATTAATTATCCACGTTTATTCAATTATAATAAACTAGTAAGTAGCATTGTAACAAATTGTCTTCAATACAAAGTATGCAAAATGGGATTTATGCACTGTTTGTTTTTTAAAAATTGCAAATACACCTTGTGTATCAAAAAATATAGTTCGATGCACGGGTAACAGATGTGTTTCAACTCAGCGAGTATCTTTATCGCTTTGCTCTAATTATAAAATTTTCACTCGTTCGAAAAACGATTTTCGCACCATTATCGATAAGTACTATATTATTACCAACTCATACGAGTATTCAATCCAGATAGTAGGATTTTGGTTCAAAATAGATGGCTATAATTGTTTCATAATTGATGTATTCAATTATGATATACCAACTCATGAGTATTTAATCCCATTTATTTGATTTCGGTGTAAAACATAAGGTTGAAAATTTTTATTACCAACCTTTTTACCAACTCTAAATATGAGTATTATTATTAATATTATTGTATATATTGTTATTATTCTTAGCCAAATAAGTTATAACCTATTAGTATACTGATAGCGCCATCTACACTTTCAATATGAAATAGTAAAATTATATACGTATGATGGCGCTACTAGTACACTGCAGTTTACTGAATTATCTCCGCTTTGTCGGTAATTTTTGAGTATGGCACCCCCTTAAAGTAATTTTACCTGGATAGAAATGTAGTATTGTTATTACTATACACAAAATAAAAAGTTGATGTAAAATATTAATAATTTTTATATATTTAAAAAAAATGTAATTTAGAAAAAGCTTTATAAACGAATATTAACATTGGCGTTTAATGAACACCTATATATTTAAATATGATGCGCGAAATTCGTTTTACTATGCCTGGTTTGCGCACAAAGAATACTGCATTGCCTATTATAGCGTTAGAAAATATTAATAGAAATTGTCTTACCTTCTTTAAAAAAATCATAATATGAGGATCACAAAAATTTTTATTTGGCTATAAAACAAGAAAATGGGATATTGCTTATTTATTAATAAATTGATTCAGTTTATTATTTTTTGAAACTTTGTTTTGCTGTTTTATTTCCATAGACTTATTATTTTAATGTATTAAAAATAAATAACAGTATTAAAAATAGATTATATACTACAGTACAAATTGTTGGAATATAATTGAAAATTTGGTGCATGTTAATTTTTTTAAAATACGTATTTGTAGTTTTACTTTGTAGTATGAAAACCAATTGTATTTTTGTGTTTAACGTACCCTTTTTTAGTAATCAAAAACATATGTTAAATTTTTTCTTTGTAGTACTACACTTTTGCTTACTTCTACAAACTTTAATTCTAAATACCCAAGAATATTACATAAAGATGAACTTATGGGAACTATTTGATTCTATTTCAATAATTACACGATTTTTTACTAAATTAAAAGCATGAATAATATATAACGCAATTTAAAATATAAAATTCTAAAATGGGTAAAACAGAATCTAAATAAAACCTTATTTTGCATCACATTTCCATAAATACTGTATATCGCTATTTTTGACAAAAAATTATTCAACATAATTTTACACTTCATTTTACTTTTTACAATATACATAAAATAAGCGAATATATAATAAGCAACTAATGTTTAAAGTTAAATGACAATTTTTTTTCTTTCAACAGTATATAATAAATATGCTAATTAATTATCTACTAAATTCTCGTTAAAAAGTTTGAAAATAGCAAAGCTATAAACTTCTAAATTCAGTTACAATATCTTCTAATAATTTTTTCATACTATTTAGTGCCAAAGTAAATACTGCAGTGATTACATTTTTTAAAAAGTTTTCTCTCTTTATTTAGATACTGTATTGCCCAAATTAGAATTAAAGTATAAATGATTAATGTTAATTAACTATTACAGATGCAGGAGATTTTCAAACATTAACGCCGGAAAATACCGAAGAATTGGAAGTATGTACGGCAGGAAATAAAAATAGCACTTACAAAATTAAACATATAAGCGGGTTAAAATTTTTAATATATAAAATTAATATATAACTATGTATTGGTGTTGCTATTAAATCTATGAAATACTATTTAAACTTTATTTCTTAGTTATAATCTTTATATTACATAAACAAATTTTTCATTAATTTATGCATTTTCTTATATATTCTTCTCTAATTCTGCATTAGAGTATTACTGTATTATTCTTTCATTTATGCATGCAATAAATATATAAAACAAAAAAACATATTTTTTCCATATACTTTAATTTCTGGTCGATTCTCTGAAAACAATCATTTTAAATTAACATGTATTTTTTGTCGGCATGAAAACATTTTTTTTCAAGCACTTTCCCCTCTTGAGGGTTTCAAAGATGCCGTTTTGAGAGCGCCATATTGAAATTATGCATTTCTAATACCAGATTTGGATTTAGCAATCTAAAAAATAGTTGTATACCAAATTTGGTCCACATCCAATACAAATTATGAAAGTTATTCAAATATGTACATATATGATCCATTGCCAGTTTAGGCACGACTTTCTTTTGTACATATATGATCCATTGCCAGTTAAGGGGTTAAGTTAAAATTAAGCAAAAATTCTTATCATTTGCGCTTTTTTTCATTCATCATTATTCAGAGTTAATTAAACAAATGTGTAAAATTTGTTTGTTAACACAGACGGTGAACTTACTATAATTTCATAATTTTAAATTTAGCGCGCATAGCTGGACAAATTTTGTCGCGGCTATCCCCCCTCCGAAATTTGGAAACCGTCCTTTTCTCGTGTCCGGCGCGCTGACACTCCGGCGCTCTGACACGGACTCTATAATGTAAAAGTCTGCATTCACATGAGAATACTTTTTGCCAATGTATAATGAAAATCAATATATCCAACTCTATTCAATGATTAGTTACAACAAAATATATAAAATTAATTAATTTAATGATAATGAATAAAAACGAGAAATTTCAAATGTTAATTCTCGTAATAAAATTATTATTGCATTATTGTTATTTAATTAAAATTACTTTACATAAACAGAATGCAATGAAATTTAATAAATTTCTCTGACCTTATCTTATAACTTAATTTGTAAATGTATGTGTGTGTGCGTGTGTGTGTGCGTGTGTGTGTGTATGTTTCCATGTGTGTATGTGTGTGTGCGTGTGTGTGTGCATGCGCGCCTAAATAGACACGTATTAACCCTTAGCTGGACTCATGGGGTCACAGTGACCCCAGCATTTTTCAATCAGTTTTTCTATAGCTCCAAAATTTAAAAATTAAACTTATAGCTCCATCTGTCGTAAGGGGGGGTGTATTACTTTGCATTAGAGCCGAGAAGGTTACATAATAAGTAATAACCAAACCAAATTTCAAGTCAAAATATTCAGTAGTTTAGTTACAGTAGAAGATTTTGTGTTGGGGTCACGGTGACCCCAAAGGCCAGCTATGTTATCACAGGGCATGTGTCCAGCTAAGGGTTAAAATTGACTCGTTGGGTGTGTTATCAAATTATATTTTACATAATTATATTAAAAATTTGGGTTTTTAAATATAAGTCTATAATACTATTTTTCTGTGTAATAATATTAGCTAATTTATTAATATAAGCTGTCTATTGAATGATTTGTATTATTTATTACAGTTGGATTTTTAAGCTAAGACTTATTAATAAATCTGAAATTACGACATATAGTTCAGGAAAATTATTCACAATGGTATTTTTGGATGAAAGTGGTGAAATTAGATGTATTGGTTTTAACATGTGTGTTGATTTTTTTTTTTGACCGTTTTGAGGTATGTATATAATCTGTAATAAATATATGTTTTTTTAATAATGAGACAATACAATATTCTTTATTTGGTACCATTAAATTGTAAATATTATTTTTTTTAATTTTAATAATAAATTTAATTTTTTTGTTAGAAATAACAGTATGAATTTTAATTTCGATTTTTTATATTCATTTTATTTTTTTGTTTTATTAAATTGTGAACAATTTTTTAATTCTACAGTGTGTGATTTTGTTTAAAGTATTGATAAACCTAGAATATAATTACGTTATTACATTATTTTTGTTGTTTTTAGGTAAATAATATATATATTTTAAGTAATATGAAAATCGGATTGGCGAATAAAACTTACAATCACACTAAAACTCCTTACGAATTAATTTTGGATGAAAATACATTAATAGAAAAAGTATGTGAAAATGATAGCAATATTCCACGGAGTATATGTAAATTTAAGAATGTTGTTGATATTAAACAATGCAAGGATTCTGATTTTATAGGTACGTATTTTTAAATAATAATAATTTAATATTTTAAAATAACCAGACAGTAGTTTAAATGAAAAATTCAGAAAGTTCGTCACATATATCTTGCTTTTACAATTTACAATTGTTTCTTAATTCCTGATATTTTACTTTTTAAAGTTTTGAGTTATATATATATATTGTAACAGGGTTGGTTTATACGTCAGGAGGGTTATACTCGTCCTGTGCATATATTCAATGCACAGGAAATCACCACAATACCGAGATCAGCTGTCTCACCATACAACTGGCAAATCAGTAAAATCACCTTTCGGGACGACCGGAGCTAGCCTCAAGCTCCGAGTGACGATGTTGGCCCTGTGTACAATGTATGCACTTACCTAGTACACACTTATTCTTCCTCGATACTCGTGCTCGGCTCCTCAGATATGTGTTGTGCGAAGCAATGCACGACACCCGCGGGGCATGGCGGTATTCGCCTTCGGGGACAGGGAGTGATTGCCGGTAAATTAATTATTACTCGAAATTGAAGTTAATGAGTTATTTTATTAAAAAGAAAATAAAGTTGAAAGTACTGCAGTAGGGCAAGCCAAGGTAAGGTTAAACCTTGGCTCAAAACAAACAAAGCTATTCGCGAAATCTTTAAAAGTGTACAATACACGGTTACTTGTGTGTGCGCGCCCGCCGCAATATACGTGTCGAGACACGCGGTCTCGACCTACACGGGAAAGAGGTTAAGTTTGCCGGGCACGAGTTACCTGGTTTCGCCGTAAATATCGCCGAGTTGCGATCGCGCTGGAGTGTGAAGCACTTCGGTTTGCCGTAAGCGTGATTTACGGGGCGAGAGAGAGCGCCGCGACGAGAGCGGCTAACCTCGCGTATCCCGTCGCTGATTTCGCTCGCATTTCGGCGGTGGTGAACGCGGTATTGCCTGGCCAGGACGTACACCCAGCACCGGTGAATCGTCACCCCCTAGATTGATAGTGAAACAAAATTAGGTTGGCAATAGTAAATGCCATTTCAGTTTGAAATAGCGGAATTTGAAATTGGAATCTTATTTGCTATCCAGTTTCATTTCATCTGATTTTGTGATTGGGACAAGTAACTTCTGCGTGAAAAAAATAGCTGCAATTTTTTTTTTCATTTATATTTAGATAACTGAGATTGTTAAAAACGAAAAAAGGTTTTAAAATGAAAGAATTTAGTCCAAAAATTTAGTAAATTCTATGAAATTAAAAATTGTTTATTTATATAAAGCGGCGCGCAAGGAATTTAAAAGTTGAGCGCTTTGTTTTGAAACGTGAAGCTCGGCGCGCGCTTCTAAGAATTTACGCCAGCTCAGAACAATAACAAAGCGCTCAACATTAAAATTTAGAAAATTTCTAGTCAGTCTCGTGTTCGAATATTAGAAAATTTACTTAGGATAAAAAAAGACGGAAAATAAGCAATAATTTGTTAAAACCTTCACAACTCAATTTGTGTCTACCCTTTTTTCTGCCAACATTACCTACATACGTCCTCAACAGAGATTATTTAGTTTCTATTTTGTTTTTTAATTTAGGTCGTTGTAATTTAATGCAGTTTAATTTTATTTAGTTTGGTTTAGGTATATTTGGTAGTAAAAAAAGAAAAAACAGCCTTATAAAAAATATGCTAAAACGGCAAGTGGAGCAAAATTCTGCAATAATTGCTGGCATATTTGAAGCCGGCATGTCAGCAACTGCCATTGCTCAAGTGACCGGGTTTGATAAAAATACTGTTCTTAAATGGACCCGGCGCTATCAGGAGCACGGCACTGCTGGATTGATGGACAATAGAGCCCACAATTCTAGTCCGCGTATAACAACCCGCGAGGAAGACCTCCTGTTTATCGAAGAAGTAGCCCAAAATCCATTTGAGCCGATTAAATTAGCAGCTGCAAATGTTAACTTGAGAGATGTTTCGGCAATGGTTCTTCGAAGGCGCTTGAAGGAACATGGTATGAATTGTCACAAAGCGGCTAAGAAAATTGCGTTGACAGACGACAACAAATTGTTGCGACTGGATTACGCAAACCGCCTACAAAATCTAGCGGTCGAAGAATGGCAACAAGTTATTTGGTCAGACGAAAAAGTAAGTAAAATCATATATAATTTGCAAATAAATTATATAAATGCATGATAAATAAATAAAACAATAAATAAATGAAACAATAAATAAATTATTAGGTGTTTTCAACTGATAAAGACGGCCGATATGGAGTGTGGCGTCTTGACAGGGAGCGCTACCATGCGCAAAACGTCCTCCCAATATACAGGAGCGGAAGGGTGACTGCTGCAATGTGGGCTTGGATAACAGCTGATGGGCCAGGAGAAATTACCGAGGTCACTCGAAGGATGAACTCAGAGGAGTATGTGATGATTTTAGATCATATTATGCTGCCATCAGTTCGCATGTTGTATCCGGCGTTGGAGCGACCACAACTTTTTTTTATGCAGGATAATTGTCCCGCCCACACCGCGAGAGCGACAATGGCCTGGTTTGAAAATCATCCCGATATTACCGTCATTGAGTGGCCAGCACGATCCCCAGATCTTAACCCGATTGAGAATGTTTGGGCTGAACTGGTTAGGGATGTCCGACCACGAGGTGATCTTCGAACCCGCGCTGATCTCATCGCGGCTATAAATCAGTCTTGGGAGGAATTGCGAGGTAGAGTAGATTATTTTCATAAACTCGTCAATTCTATTCCAGGCAGATTACAGCAAATCATAGCTGCAGAAGGTGGATGGATTAATTATTAGAATTCTTTTTTGTCACTATTATTGTTACTGCTATTAATGTTATAATTAATTATTACGAATATATGTAATACAAAAAAATGTATCTGTAAAAACGAGCATTGAAAATGTAATTATTTTGAACATTATGTTTTTTTTTAAATTGTCACAATTCAAATAATAAAGAACTATGATAAAAATATGGAAAATATAATTATAACATATTATATTCTAATAATCGAACACGAGACTGACTAGAAATTTTCTAAATTTTAATGTTGAGCGCTTTGTTATTGTTCTGAGCTGGCGTAAATTCTTAGAAGCGCGCGCCGAGCTTCACGTTTCAAAACAAAGCGCTCAACTTTTAAATTCCTTGCGCGCCGCTTTATATAAACAAACAATTTTTAATTTCATAGAATTTACTAAATTTTTGGACTAAATTCTTTCATTTTAAAACCTTTTTTCGTTTTTAACAATCTCAGTTATCTAAATATAAATGAAAAAAAAAAATTGCAGCTATTTTTTTCACGCAGAAGTTACTTGTCCCAATCACAAAATCAGATGAAATGAAACTGGATAGCAAATAAGATTTCAATTTCAAATTCCGCTATTTCAAACTGAAATGGCATTTACTATTGCCAACCTAATTTTGTTTCACTATCAATCTAGGGGGTGACGATTCACCGGTGCTGGGTGTACTTTGTATCCGAAGATGATCCTGGGGGACGGCGCGTGCCTCACGTCCTTCGGTCTCGTACTCTCTCTCTTCCTCTCTCGTACCCGTGTTGTGCTGCGTGTCTCACTCGCGCGGGAATCCGTATCTCCTATGGTATCCGCGCGCGATTCTCCTTGCCTCTCTCGTAGGCGAGACGATACTGCCGGTGTATCGTGCACACCGGCTCTCCGACGCGCTCGCGCATGCGCCTTACGCGTCTTCAACGGTAGACTCACGCGATCGGTACGATTTTCGTCTCGCGTGAACCGTTTACCGTTACAATATATATTTAATTTTAAATATTACATCTGTTAATATAGACATAATTGGAACTATACAGAACATAAACGAAGTGGAAACCATTTACACAAAAAAAGGTGATAAACTAAATAAAAGAATGTCTATGTTTATTGTTACTTTAGATTACTTTAGTATTTTGGGAAAATAGAGCCATAAATTTTGAAGGAGCCGTAAATTCAAGTATAGTAGTAAATAATGGAAAAATAAGAGATTATCAAAACAATAAAAGTATCTCGGTACTAAAATCTTCAGGGATTAATATTACTGATGATGATATTTCATAAGTAATAAGGAAGTAAATTTATAGTCATACGTTTTTTTCCACCTTTTATTCCTATTATTTTTTTATATGAATTTTATTTTTGCAGATCAAATAAATGTTAAAAGAAGCAGATGATATGTATATTAAACTATTTTAAACATGTCATTATGAAATTTATAAATTAATTGTTATAATTATTTTCACGGCCGTCGATTTAAAATAAATAATCTAAGATAATAAACTACAATTTAGTTTATAAAAAATATATATTAGTTATTTAACAAATATTTATTGAATTATTGTAATTGCTAAATTTTAAACAAAATAAAACTATAATGTAAATATAAATAAAATTAAATAAAATATCCTTATATAAAAAAGTGATTGCCGGATGTTGTGAAGCCAAGTGAAACGGCTATGTGTTTGGTTTACGTTTTGCGCATGCGTTCAAAACATTGTAGGATTTGGCAGCGCGGGAAAAAGGTAATGTTTGAATTTTTTTAAATAAATCGGATTATAATAAATCATGAATAAATATATTATTAAAAATTGTTGTTTTAAGTAATATTCCAAATAATGACTGTTAAAAAACGAAAGAGCGCGCGGAGCGCGCATGGTCAATTCTAGTGGTAATAAAATTCTACAAGGTTTTCCAATGTAATTATAATGAAAGACAAAGAGTAAATAAAGACAAGTTAGGTTATACATATATAAAATTTGAAAAGGTTTATTTAAAGTTGAATATCGATACGTTTTATGATTAAATATTTATGTTTTATGGTAAACGCGCTGGATTTATACGAGGTGTCCTAAAAGTAACGATACACCCAATAAATATTCCAGGTAACAGCTTTTTTAAAAAAGGTGAAGGTCATTCCTTAAGTAACTTTTTACGACGAATCCAGTGATGAACTTGGATTTGACCTTCAACTTGTCATTCAAGGTCATTTCAAGGTCAACTTAGTTTTTTTAAATAGGAACCCCTATTTTTGACAACAGCAATCGAAAGAGCGAGAAATTTTACGTCTAAACATGTACTCATGTAAATCAAGCACCCCAAAGGGAACAGATTTTACTACGTCCAATGCAACGCTAAATGTAAAAAAACTGACCTTGCAATAACCTTGAAGGTTCAAACTTACAGATTGGAGTTAATCCATAGCAGGTTCGAGTGAAATTTCCCGCTCTTGTGATTGTTGTTGTGAAAAATAGCCGTTTTCATTAAAAAAAAAAGTTAACCTTCGAATGACCTTCAAGGTCTAACGCTAGGTCAAATCCAAGGTCACCATTGGATACCATTATTACAAGAATTCCTTTGACCTTTTTAATACCCCTAAGTCAAACAAGTACAGATCCGAGCCGATCCATACCTAAAACATAATAAGCTTCAGTAGAAGGTTCAAGGTCACCTTGACCTATGACCTGATTACATGTTTAGACGTAAAATTTCTCGCTCTTTCGATTGCTATTGTCAAAAATAGGGGTTCCCATTTAAAAAAACAAAGTTGACCTTGAAATGACCTTGAATGACAAGTTGAAGGTCAAATCCAAGTTCACCACTAGATTCGTCGTAAAAAGTTGCTTAAGGAATGACCTTCACCTTTTTTAAAAAAGCTTTTACCTGGAATATTTATTGGGTGTATCGTTACTTTTAGGACACCCTGTATACGTAAAGACGATAAATCATCGGTAGTCATAATTATGATTATTATATTGAACGTGTAACATTAAAGACTCTTCCGTTAATTTGATAAGTCACGTCATTAGTTGGCAGATTGCTTAACAGTGTCATCAGGATGCCCAAAACCGAAATTTACTCGAATGTACATACTTACTCACTGGACAGACTCTTGCGAAATAACCGAGATCAAAGTGCTTTCAACATTTTACACTGACTTATCATTTCTTCATTATTTATTTTTTCTCTGTTACAATTGAAGAGAGATAAAAATCATGAAACAATATAATTTTAATTTTTTACGAGCGCAATTTACTAGCAAAAAATACTCACTTGCAAATAGTCAGATTTTGACGGTATGCGATACCGTCTTCTATACAACTATGTCAAAGGCCAAATCTGCTGTCCAAACGAATAGAACGAACATACTAACAAACAGACAGCTATTATATAGATTTTATTATTATTTTATTATTATCATAATTATTATTTTTTCAATTCTATTCTATTCTGGCTACGAACAACTACCCTTACAAAAATTAATGTTTTAAAATATATTTCTTTTTAAAATCTATGCTTATTGTTGATGAAGCAATATTATTTTTTATCATCATAAAATCAACTATTTTGACATTATTTATTTATTAATTTTATTATGACCTTATAATTTATATTTTATATTTTTGCATATTTACAAATTCTATCAGAATTGAACTTAATATAGATAGATTGAATGGAATTGTGAAATGAGGTAAAGGGCGTGTCAATAATGACTATCTAGATTTGAATAATTCTAACTGTCACAGTCATTGTTATACCTTCAACATAAGCAGTACATATATATAGAAAGTATATTTTTATGAAGTCTTAAAAAATTTAAATCAAAACTTATAAATATGAATATATTAAAGTAAGAATAATAAATTCATCGTAAAATTCATAAAGAAACAGTGAAAAAAATTAACATCGAAACAATACGAAAGTTAAATATCATAGTAATCGATACTTCAAGGTATATACTCTATTTATTGTAATCATATTAAATCTAACATTATACTTAAATTATGAATAACATACATTTTTTGAAATTTTAAAACGTAATGGCTCCGAGAACGATAGCATGCTTAATGATTTACATATATCACGATTTATGAATATGGCACCGTATCTTAACCCTGTAAATATATTTCATTTTTATTTGATTGCAGGGAAGGGGGATTATACATGAAATCCAAAAACACCACTTTATTCTAAAATCGTACACGCAAATGTATATTTATCAAGTATATATTTATTAAAATCGCATATCTAATTTACGGATTACAATAATATACACAATGATTTAGTGTGTTCTTAATATCAAAAAATTAACGATACCCCGCAACGCTTGTTATAAATCTTGCGACGCTACTTTTCGTCGGGAAAAATCTAATTGGATTAAATTATAAACCGACGGAGGTTCCGTCGTAGCGACGTTGAAAATGGCTAAATATCGCCGATTTGTATTTAATTGGGCGCCTGGCGATATTTAAATTAAAAAGAATAATTACTTTACAACACTACTCGGCAACCCGGCAAATCTCCACCTCGACTCCTCGTCACAGAGGGAATCCCGACGGCTGACCACCTCGGAACCGGCGGCTTTCAGAGTAAATAGAAATTATCAAATAACACTCACAAATTCTATCTTTAACTACAACTCATTTATTTAAAAATTCAAAATAATATTATAAGTCCGGCACCGACACAATTATTAACCGCGATCCGCGACCGACTCACACACGTGCACGCAATCTCTCAAATCCGTCCGTCCGGCAAATATAAAAATATAAAATATAAATATTAGTAATTCGACCGCCCGTCGGGCTAACCGTAACTATACTCGCCTAATTAATTTTCAACTCCAGCCAACTCGACTTACACCTCGATTCTACTTCTCGACTACTACTCTACTCTACTCTACTTCTACTCTACAAAATGGCTACTCTGCCTCAAACACACTACTCTACAACTAAATCAACTGCCTCGTCGGACGATCGGGTAGTGAATCATCGAGACCGGCTTCTTCATCCGGCTCGTGGCGTGGCTTGATCCCCAAAATTAAGGATTTTTCTCCCCACCCTATCGCTATCCTTCTCTAACTTACTCTACACCTCATCTACCGGCGTTGATTAGGGTGGTTGATTGCGTGATCGATACGCGTAGTCAGCCTTGATCTTATTTCCGTCAAGGCCGATCATCCAATAATAGTGGTTTACGTCACCACCAACCTGTTAATTATTGGGTCGATCACGCAACCAATCATCCCCGACACTCGGAAGGCGCGCATTACAAATAATTAATTACCATATCGGTAACCCATTCGGTGCTGCCGCCCCGTGCCTACCGGCTATATAATTCATACTAACTACTCCTGACACACTCACACAACAATTAAAATTTAATTCATATCAGCAACTATTTACAACTATATACATTCTATAAAATTAATACAAAACGCCCCAAACTCTACCGACGGATCTACGTATTTTTCTTTAAAATTAACGACTACGCAACGGGATTAAAATAATTAATTAAGCTCATATTATATACGTGCGCGCGCTATATACAAAAATATACACCAATCCATAGGTGTGCGCGCCGTCTATATATATTTATATATATTTTCTAGTATGCCGCGGTATACCTTCGCACGCATACATTAGGTACACCGCGACTCCTACTCTACTCGCGCGCTCCCCTCGCTCCGCGCGCTCTCCCCCATAATCCCACTATGGTCGGTCACTCGAGCTCTTCACGCGCGCAACAATCTCGCTGCTCGAGTGATTCCCCCCCTTCCCGCGCACCTCGCTTAGTGCCGCACGATTGTCGCCGTCGGTGCCGCGTTCCCCGGTATACGGGTGTAAGGTGGGGGAGCACCCTGGCTCTCCCGACTAGTAGTACGTAGTTCGGGCGTGCGCGCACCCATGCGCCATCTCAGCCGTCGTCGTCTGCTGAGCACGTGTGACGGTTGAGGTTAGGACGCCGCCTAACCTCCCGTCTTGTTGACATCAGCAGCGGATACGCCAGGTATCGTGAGACGACCTGGGCTCGGTCCTTGGCTCACGATACCTCTCGGCCGTGGTCTGGGTCGTAGTCCGCGCACTTCCGTCGGGTATCGGTCGCGTCGTTCGTCGGCTCTGACTCTAAAACATACCCATACCGTGGGTATCAGTGTTTATATAAAAAAATGCATCGGTGCACTTCGGTCCGCTTGCGAGGGATTCGCTACCTGCGACGCGATCGCGATCTAATATGCATTAAAGTATGCATGCACATGACTTATAAATGCAAGCCATGTGCATGTACTTGTGCGTTGTATATTTTACAACGTCACAATCTAAAATAGCGACTTAGCTCCTTTTTATTGCGACTCGTCGTCCATCGATGGCTCGTCTCTCGGGGTGACGACACAATTGTATGGAGGCTGCCAATGTCGGTCCTCTCGTGGCCTTTTATCCTTGATATGGATATGACGGACCCGGAATTGATCCGGAAGTACCTGGATGGCAACAGGTCACGCTGTCTCAAAGTCGTCGTTTCTGCTTTCCGCAGACTGACTTGTCCGTCGTTCCTGGTGGTTCCCGAGAGAGAGAGAGAGAGAGAGCGAGTTGAGAACGCGCGAAGAGCCACGAACCTTTAGCTATTGATACGCGCGCTCTCTTATTCTCACGGCGAGAAAATGAATCCGAACTCTTAGAGTCAATAAGAGTGTTGCCCTCGCTATCCTAGTTTGTCAAGCGTTACATTTCTCCCCCTTGTTTATGCTGACATTTCTAGCGTAAACACTGAATCAAGTAAACTAAAACTTCTTAATAAACATAATCCGTGTATCCGACACACGATGTACAAACGTTCTTTAACTATCACTAAATTTATATATCACAACATAGCTTTTATATTATTATCAATTTGATAACTAATCATATTATTCATTATTTGATATAACACGCATAATTTATTGGCGACGTCGCTACTATATACATGGATCCATAGAAATTATACTAGTATACATTTTTTATACAAATATTTACAAACTATTTACATTCATGCACTCGCGTTAAGTAGATAGTCCTTTTATTTTATACCTCCAATCACATTCGCACGTAATAGTGCCTTAGGATACATTCGCACGTAAACACCTCAAATATTGCAGTTATTATTTATTATTCTTTCGCATAATATTTTCTCAAATTCGTTCGGTTATATGTACCTTTAATAATATTCGGGTTATTTACATCCGCTGAAACAAAAGCATTTCTTCCACGATTTTCTACAATTAAATACGGACCCTCAAATAGATGAAAAAATTTATGAGTCACTCTGTCCATCGCATTTGACAAGTGTCGAACACGGAGGAGGACGCTGTCTCTTTGACATAATTGCACAGGTGACCCTTTATGATTTTTATTCCGAATTTCGAAATTTTTTTGCATGTTTTTACTGGCTAAGGTTATCATATATTGATAATTTATATTAGGTTGCTTCGGAAAATCTATGATTTTAAGAATTTCGTCCTGCAACGGCTTCCGGAAATGAAGTTCTTGTGGAACACATGCTGTGCTAAAATGTGTTGTTACGTTTAGCAAATTCTCGATTTTTTTAATATATTGCGGCCAGGTAACATGATTTTCAGCGCAAAACGTTCGACACAATCTGCCTATCTCCCGCATTACCCTTTCGGTAGCGTTACTCTGGGGATGTATAATCTAAACAAAACCTTAATACCCTCCTTCTCTAGCGTGATTTTCCACTTAGGAGAGGTAAACTGTAACCCATGGTCACTCAATAATCTTTTAGGCCTTCCGCAATCAGGAATATAGTTTTCAATAATTTTTTTTAATGCAATATTTGTCGTAGCTTTTTTGATCGGGTATATTCGTACTATTTTTGAGAACGCGTCAAGTATAACAAACAAATATTCCACTCCCCCTCGACCACGAGGGAGGGGCCCGTAGAAATCAACGGTGGCGAGATCAGATGGCTTTTCGGTATTTATCATTTCATACGAGCCCTCCATCGCGATCGACAAATACTTGACGCGTTGGCACAAGTCGCAAGTTAATATTGTTATTATCATTATTAATGTTTTTTAGTTTAAAATATCGATCAACATCGTTCAAAAATTGAAGCGGATTTGTTTGATTTTCGTCATGAAATTCCGGTATTTTCACTTCTACCTGTATCGCATGTACGCCACTAATAATTGAACTTAAATCTATCATGCAATTCGTTAAATTCGCACCGTTATTAGTCTGTAAATTCGCCTGAGCGTTATTCTGGGTTGTTTTACCATTCTGGATCGCCCGTTGTTGTTCTTGTAGATTCTGGTGTTGGGCGGCTATGTCTTGTCTTTGCGTTGCTAGATTTTGTTGTAATTCAAGCGTCTGTCTCTGTTGCTCTTCCAATACGGCTCGATTTGTTGCTAACGTTTGTTGCTCCGTTTGTATTTGATTTCTTAAACGTTCCAATTCTTGTCTTTGTCTAGCTAGGTCCGTCTGCTGTTCCTGCGTGCTATCCATTATTTTTTGTCTATTATTTTCTTTATTTTTATCAACTGTCTTTATTTTTTTCGGGTCTATCTTTTTCTTTATCGGTGTAAATGGATTGGGTCTTTTCGATAATTTACCGGATCGCGTGATGTATCCTATTTTACTTTCCATGCATAACCCCACTATCTACATGGGTCACATTAAATTAAAAAATTTATTGCACGGTTGGGCGCCAATTGTAAATATATTTCATTTTTATTTGATTGCAGGGAAGGGGGATTATGCATGAAATCCAAAAACACCATTTTATTCTAAAATCGTACACGCAAATGTATATTTATCAAGTATATATTTATTAAAATCGCATATCTAATTTACGGATTACAATAATATACAGAATGATTTAGTGTGTTCTTAATATCAAAAAATTAACGAAACCCCGCAACGCTTGTTATAAATCTAAAATAGCGACTTAGCTCCTTTTTATTGCGACTCGTCGTCCATCGATGGCTCGTCTCTCGGGGTGACGACACAATTGTATGGAGGCTGCCAATGTCGGTCAATATGGATATGACGGACCCGGAATTGATCCGGAAGTTCCTGGATGGCAACAGGTCACGTCGTCTCAAAGTCGTCGTTTCTGCTTTCCGCAGACTGACTCGTCCGTCGTCCCTGGTGGTTCCCGAGAGAGAGAGAGAGCGAGTTGAGAACGCGCGAAGAGCCACGAACCTTTAGCTATTGATACGCGCGCTCTCTTATTCTCATGGCGAGAAAATGAGTCTGAACTCTTAGAGTCGATAAGAGTGTTGCCCTCGCTATCATAGTTTGTCAAGCGTTACAACCCATTAAGTCTCAACCGACCATTTCACAGTCGATTTGTTTTTTGCTTAGAAAAAATAGAGAATAGACTAGAATAAAAAAGAAAATGACTGTTTCTCATGTAAAATGACCTGCTCTATCTGAATTCAGCATCAGATTTTTGATATTTTCCACGAAAAATTCAATATAGCCGTTCAAAGTAAAAAAAAAAATTCCATTTTTTGAAAATCGACTGTGGGCCTTTATTTTCTAATTTTGACGACAAAATCAAATGCACATAGTAAAACGACCATTTAAAAAAATGAAAATCTGATGCTGAATTCAGATAGAGCAGGTCATTTTACATAAGAAACAGTCATTTCCTTTTTTATTCTAGTCTATTCTCTATTTTTTCTAAGCGAAAAACAAATCGACTGTGAAATGGTCGGTTGGGACTTAAAGGTTAATATGCAACCTACTATTTTCTTAAATGCTCTTCAACACATAACTCCAAATTCACATAATATGGAATTTGTTCAAATTTTATTTAGTGGACCATGTGATGGTGGTCATTGGATTTGTGTATGGTATGATACTCATAAATTAAGAGTTTTTGATAGTTTAAATAAAAAATTAAATGATCAACATAAAATATATTTAAGTAGATTATTTTTGAATTATGAAGATATAAATGTTGTTTATGAATCTATCCAAACACAAATGAAGCCATTTAATTGTGGCGTGTTTTCAATTGCGTTTGCAGTAGCAATTGCTTTCGGAACGTGTCTATGTAATTTAACTTTTGATGAACCTAATATGCGAGATCATTTAATTTATATGTTTCAACAAAACGAACTACTTATGTTCCCATTAATAACCAATAGATCAAATTTTCCTCTTAATACAATTCCGTTAATAAATTGTAGAATGCAATTTTTTAATAAAATGAAACATTCTGACAACCAAAAAGAAGAATTTATTAATATGCGTAATTATTTACAAATACCTGAACCAGAATTACAAAACAATCAAAATATAAATAGTGTAAAAGAAATCATTGATTTAACTGATAGTAAATTACAATGTAATAATGAATATCCAACAAATATAATGGAAATGTCAGATTTATTTAATAGTAAATGTGGTATTTTTGAAAATACCACGAAAATAGCAAATAACAAAATAATAAACTTATATGCAAATTCGAACAGGTGTTCAAAATAGCAGAAATTAGACGAAATTAAAAAGAAACAAAAATGCGCACAAAATTTATCGAAACATGGGGATAAAAGAAAAATCGAATCTAGTAATGACTTTTCTCGAGAACAAAAAGTAAATAAAATTAAAAGAATACGACTAAACAAACAAAATGTGTCAGAACAACAAAAATTAATTGAACTTAAAAGAAAACGAGTAAATAGACAAATTTAAGTGCAGAACAAAAATCTAATGAAGCTAAAAGAAAAAAAGAATATAGAAAAAATGTAACTGCGGAACAAAAATCTAATGAAGCTAAAAGGAAAAAAGAATATAGAAAAAATGTAACTGCGGAACAAAAATCTAACGAAGCTAAAAGGAAAAAGGAATATAGAAAAACTATAACTGCCGAACAAAAATCTAATGAATCTAAAAAAAAAAAAAAGAATATAGAAAAACTATAACTGCAGAACAAAAATCTAACGAAGCTAAAAGGAAAAAAGAATATAGAAAAAATCTAAGTACAGAAAATAAAATATGTGAAATTGAACGAAAAAGAAATAAAAGAAAAACATTAACAAAAGAACAAAAGTTATTACAATTAAATGAAAAAAGAAAACGATATAAAATATTAAACGAAGAAAAAAAATTAATAGAAGCTAATAGAAAAAAAAGGAACGTAAAAAATTTAATAAAGATAAAAAATTAAAAGAATCACAGAGAAACAAATTGTTTCGAACAAATAAAAATAATAACTACTGTAACGCTGCACTGGGGATCAGGGTGCAGGTTAATGAGGGTCAGCAAATACTTATTAATAAAATAGATAGTTATTAAAACTAATATAAAATGACTAAGGGTGGGCGCCAGCCGCGTTAACTCGCGACGAATCTCGATAACACGCGGGTTATCGGCAAGTACTTGGAGCGGTGCTCCGCTATTATAATCCCGGTTCGCTGTAGGGGAGAGGAAGGGGAAGGATGGGACGGACGGGATGTTCGCACGCACCTTCTGCGGTACCCGGCGGTACCGTCAGCAGGGAAGTAATAGTTCACCAACCTTTTCGTCGTCTCCGGAACACCAGGTTGGGACGCTATTGCTCTCTCTCTCTTTCTCTCTCGCTTTGCTCACTCGTACTCGATTTCTCCGACTTCGAGGCACAAGACACTATATCGGGCAATCGATAGATTTGTCCGTTCAGGACGGCGGACCGTAGAGCTCTGACTCTCGGCGTGCTCGAGAGCCCCGTGTTCGTACCGCGCGCCTACGCAGTACGTACTCGTGCGCGGCACCTCGATCTCGCGTCGTGCGAGCGTCTCGAGTGCCGCAGTGTTCAGGCTGTATCGGTTCGAATCGGCTGTATGGTGCTGTATGCCGTGACGACAACCTGGTGCTGCTGCCGTCTCGGAGACGAGGTACAACCTCTTCCCAGGTAACTAATAATTCCTTAGTTATTAACTGCGTTCTTCAATGGGTACGGCATGAGTTTCAGGTACGAAGCTCACCCGCCGTCGCTTGCTGCTCGAGGCCGAGTCACCCCTCTCTCTCTTCGACGACGTTGACCTCGCTGATGACTAGCCTATTCGTCTACGGCTCTAGGTGGGTATTTAGTCGTGAGGTTTACACACAGGTGTGTGTTTGTATGCGTTATTGTCCGAGATATCGGCTGTACACGTTGTTTGTGTACATTAACCTAACCTCAATTTACCCTATTATGTTCCTTGTACAGCTGTAGTAATTATATACAGCTGTACATATTTTTCCTTGTCTTGTGTCTTCTTGGCTATGGCTATTTATCCTCTTCCTTGCTCCTTACCCTATTGCTGTGTTTTTGTTCTTATTAACATCTCTCTTACAGCTGTATTTTGCTTGGCATTGGAGGTTCTTCGGCTTCCTGCCTGGGTACCACCTCATCGCCTTGTCTGCTATGCTGTGAGGCTTCGGAGGATCCTGGAGGCTTTCTAGTGATCGCCTCCCTTGAATATCCTGTTTGCTGTACCAGACTCGAAGGAGCCCACCTGATAATCTGAGCTCGCCCAAGATCCTCATCGCCAGGACCACCTCAGTGTTGTGTGCTGTGCTTGGGAAAGGGTTATTAGACTGTGAGGGTAGGCAGGACGTAGTTAATGTGCGGGCAGGTAGCTAGGGAATAGTATATGGGTAGGTAGTGTAGCTAGGGATTCGTCCAGCTTATCCGGGTAGGTAGGTGTTTGTCAGGGGTTCTGTCGCTCGCTCTTGACATGTGCAAAGCACATTGTCACAACTCCCCCCCACCAAACCGAAATTACGCGGAAGTCGTAATTTTAATAAAATGCTAACAGTAATGCTAAGCTAAAAAAAAAATAAAATAACAAATGCTGCTCATTATTATTTTGCTTAAAATTTCCTATGCTTATGTAATGCTAAAGTTGGTGGGGGTAATTACGCTTGCTTACTTAATAAATATCCAAATAGTCGTGTGACGTGCCAACCTTTCTTTGGGTTTTACCGTTACTATAGATTTTGCTGCTTGTTATTAGATTAGATGTAAGTTAGGTGCGAAACCATCTTTGCATCTAAATCTTGTTGCAGACTTATTAATCCGGGTTTTATGTGTAAATTGAGACACATTATATTAGCACACATTGGCTATTATAACTGGAGTGTGTATTTGAGTATATTAATTATATATATTTTGTATGTATTATACACATTTCTATCACCGCGCATTGGGCCATAGAAATGGTAGTGTGTGATTTAATAATACTTAATGAATAACTATAAATTTTATATATATATATTTACAATATTTATTTATTTAATTTCATTACAAATCCTTATAATAAAAGGACTTGTACTAATAAAACTATGAAATCTAATGTAAATGCTACGAAGGCTTATCAATCAATGAATATTGTATATAAATTTCCGTCCTTTATATACTATCTTTACCTCATTAGTACAAATCCTTTTTAAACATTTTTCGTCATATTTTACATTAATTTCGTATTTTGATTTTTTATTTTAAATCATATTTTCTTTCTTGTTTCTATATACATGTAATATTATCTAAAATTCTAATTATTTACAAGAAATAATTGCATATTTATTTTCATATCCTATGCATTTTTGTAATTACTTTTATTTTATAATTTTTTTTATTAATTCTATAACCTCAAGTATTTCTACATTTAAAAATAATCTTAAATTCATTTTTTAAACTTACAATCGTTTTTTATTCTACTTATAAATTTCACTTTGTCTTTTACACAATTACAAAATTAAATATATTATAATTTTTATTATTTTTAAATGTACAAATATCTTCGCATACTGATTTTGCATAAACATATAATTTTTGTAATTAATTTCTGTTTTGCCGTAAAATTAAAAATTAAATTCTTTTTTATACATTTTAAATTGAATATTTGTATTTATTTTATTGTATAATAATATTCTATTTACAATTAATTATTCATTTAATTATAAAATATTTATTTTTAATATAACTGCAATTGCATTTTTATTATTTCTAAATTTGCGCTTTAAATCGTGACACGCTATAATTCTAAGAATTTACATGTTAGTCAATTTCAGCTGACAATATTCTTGTGGATATTTACATTTATATATAGTTCATTGATCTTTCTAAGAAATCTATTTTGATGACCTATATCCTCTTATATAAATTTACGTATTTATGAAATAATATAATTATATGTAGTTGTATACGTCACATTACCCCCCCTTAAATAATATTTAAATTTAACTAAATTTTAATATTATTTAATATATTATAAGCATTATTATTTTATTTTATATTTTTATTACTTCACACAATTTATAAATATTATGTTGATCATTTGACAGTTATCATACAATAGACAGCTGTCTCAATCATACATAATTTCTTATAGGTAGTTTCTATTTCTACTGAATAATAACATTTTTTTTTTTCTTTGTTTTCAATTTAGTTTTATTTATTTTTGTATATTTTTTTTTATAAATTCTATTTCTTTTTTCTTTTTGTTTATTTCTCTTTCTGCCTCATTTATTAATTTGTTAAATTTCTCTTGGAGTGGCGTCCATTCTCCTTTCCTCTTTTTTGCTAAAAAAATATTTTTTCTTTTATTAGATAATTTGATAGACATCATTTATTAGACCTCTATCTCAATCTATATGTATATATATATATATACCTAAGGGTTCCGGCACATATTCCTCCACCGCTGGTTTGGTGGAACGAGTTGTTCTCACCGGAAGACGAGCTGTGATAGTTTTTAATTTAGGGTCCGTCCTGTCCTTAGGTTTCGTAAATTTTTCAATATATTGATCTATTTTTCTAATTACGGATAACGTATTTGCTTTTTTCAACGGATATAATGCAACATATTTACTAAATACATCTATCGTTGATAAAATATATTTTACCCCCCCTATAGAAGTAGGTAAAGGTCCGTAAAAATCAATCGATAATTCGCCTAACTTACATCTAATCTAATAACAAGCAGCAAAATCTATAGTAACGGTAAAACCCAAAGAAAGGTTGGCACGTCACAAAATGGCGCTCGGACAGGGACTGATAAAAATCAAATTACATATAAATATATATTGTAAAATAAAAATTTTGTAAAAATTGAGTACACATGCTTAGATAAATTTTATTTTACACGTACAAAATTTTCTACTGTAATTTAGAAGTAGAATTACGTATTTGCATTTAATCATAGGATATAGCAATATTAATAGTAATAATTAAACAAATCTAAAAGAGTTACAATGATCAATCGATATGATTCATCAATTTTTGACAATAATTTGTACGCGTTAACATATCAATTAAATGATTTAGTATTGGAAAACGCGGAAAAAATTGAAGATCAAGAATCATTATTATTAAAATATAAAGAAGGATTAGAATTTATTGCTGGAAGTTATGATAAATTAGTTAAAAAGGTACACATTTTGGAAAATCATTTAGAATCAATCAAAGATAAAAATGATCTTTTAGAAAAACAAAATAGATTTCTAAAACATGAATTAACAAGTTTTCGAGAAATAACGGAACAAAATATTCAATTCATTCAAGGAAAACATGTACAATTAGCAACCAGAGTTGTATTAATTGAAAGTTATATAAAAATAATTTAACTAAAAAATTCGAAAATTTAAAAATAAAATAATATAAATAAATTAAAATTCAAATGAAAACTTAAACTAAGAAAATTTAAGATAATTAATTTTCGCGCGTTTGTCTAAGAGTTTAGCAGCGTAGGATATTGAATTTATAGAAAAATAGTGATTACGACTATGCGACCGCGCTCTCTGTCAATATACCGAGAGTCAAATGTTTCTCACTCGCACTAATAGCTTATATATAGGTGATACATATGGTAATTATTATATGGATAGTATATATATAAGTTATAAAAATATTATATAAAAATTCTATTAAATATTAATATTTTAAACTTGTTTGTTAATATATAGATATTAAATTTATATTATATAGATTTTTCAAAATGGCAAAAAGAAAATCAAGTATATATTTGTTAAATATGCAAAATTCTTTTAATAATGAAGAAACAACTGAAATCGATAAAAAACGTAATGCTTGGGAGGAGGCTGTTACAGAAGAATTAAAGTTAATAGATGAAAAACAAACAGAAATTGAATTAAATCAAAATAAAGATATAGATGTAATTGATAATTATAGAAAAGAATGTAATGAAAATATTAATCTATTGAATCAAAAATTAATAGAACAAAATGAAGTGTTATCTGATAATTTAAAAATGGTGAATAATGAAGTTAAAAATTGAGAATAGAAAATAATGAATTAAAAGTATTAGTTTTAAATGATGATTTATATTTAGAATTAAAAAATTATTTTTCAAATAAAATAAAAGAAATGGAATTGGAATATGATAAGAGAATACAAAATCTTGAAAAATCTTTTAAAGAATCAAATGAAAAAGTAATTGAATATAATCAAACATTTAATTCTACTGAATCAATGCCTAAAATTAAAATTGATTTACCAAAGTTTTCGGGACAGCCTTATGAACGACCAATGCGTTTTTTAATCGATTTAGAAAAATATGTTAATAACTATAATTTAAATTTTAATGAAATATGTGCTAGCATATCACAATCATTAACTGATTCAGCAAAAGAATGGTGGTATATACAAGAATCAGAAATAGAAACATTTAATCAATTTATTAAAGTGTTTAAAGATAGATATTGGAATCAAACTTTACAAAGATCGGCAAAAAGAAAGGTAGAATTTGGTCAATATAATGAATATAATAAATGGTCAAGAGTAGAATATGCTACTTATATATTTGGTTTAATAAAAGAATTAGATATGGATTTTTCTGAAACAGAAATAGTAAATAAAATTAGTGAACATTTTGAAAAATCAATACGATATGCAATTTTGGGACAACAAGTAAAAAATAAAAGTCATTTATTTAAAATACTAGCGGATTTTGACGCAGATAAAATTCGTGAAAAGAAAAATGATAATTCTCAAAAGAAAATTGAACAACCAAGTAGATATAATGAAAATGATAAATATAAAGAAAAATATAAACAAAAAGAAAATTTTGAAAGATATAATAAACAAAATAGATCTTGGGAAAATAAAAGAAACTCAACCGAGATAAATGCTATTGAAACGGTTAAACCAATAAAAAAAATAATTAAACCAATATATGAGAAAAAATATGAAAATGATTATAATAATATAGATATACTAGACGTAAGTTTAAAAAATGATTCAAGCATACAAATCCATAAAACCGATTCGGGAAACTAAAAAGAGTTGTATTTTGTAACTCGGATAAGGAAAAAACACAAAATACAACTGAAAAAATTCAAGAACCTAAAAACATTGAAATAAATACAATATTTCAAGATCCTCGTGAAGATTTAATTTATGATATTGAACCAAATAATGAAAATGTTAAAAATGAAAAAATAATTGAGAAATGCCCTGAAATAAATATAAAAATTGAAGGAATAGAAATAAATGCCTTAATAGATACTGGGAGTGAAATAACTTGCATATCAGAAGAATTTTATAATAAAAACAAAAATCAATTCAAGAATAAACCTACATTACCAATATCAGGAAAAATTATTAAAGGTGCAACGGGTTTAAAATCAACACGAATTAAGCAACAAGTTTTACTTAAAACAAATATAGGTGGATTAATGGAAAATTTAACATTTATAGTAATACCAAAATTAATAAGACCTTGTATATTAGGTTATGATTCTCAAAAAATTTTAAAAATGTTAATTGATACGGTTAATAATGAAATTATATACGAAGTTGGGGAAAAGATCGGTAATATAAAATTTAATGAAATACAAATAAGCTCAAAAGAGTATGAAACTATGTCAATTGAATTTGAGGATGATCTAGAAAATAAAGATTTAGAATTCAATTGGAACAATAAATCGTCTAATTTAGACTATGATTATGATATATCCGAAAAGGAAATCAATGATCAAATAAATTCTAGTGTAATTTTAAATAATACACAGAAAAATAAATTAAAAAACTTAATATATAAATATAAAACCGTATTCCAAAGAACCCCAGGACAACTTCTAGATTTCAAGTATCAATTAAAATTACGTAATGAAATAACATATTATTCAAAACCATATCCTATACCTATAGTATATCGTGAAAGAGTGAAAAAGGAAGTAGAAAAAATGTTAGATTTCGGTATTATTCGACGATCTACAAGCCCATATATAAATCCTTGTGTAATTGTACCTAAAAAAGACGGATCAATAAGAATATGTTTGGATGCAAGAAAATTAAATAACAAACTCGTAGATGATTATGAATCTCTACCTGGAGTAGAAGAGATATTTATTCAATGTAAAAATCGGGATTTTATGTCTAATTTTGATTTATCAAATAGTTTTTGGCAAATCGCGCTAACGGAAGAAAGTAAAAAATATACTGCTTTTATTTGCGATAATAAAGTTTATGAATTTAATGTCGTACCATTTGGTATAAAAATAAGTAGTGCAGCACTATTAAGAGGTCTTGATATAGCTATACACGATTTAGATTTTATATTATCATTTGTAGATGATATATTTATAATGTCAAAAGATTTTGAAGATCATTTACGACATTTAGATATATTTTTTAATAGATTAGAAAAATGTAATTTAAGATTAAATTTTGCGAAATCAAATATAGTTAAACAAGAAATTAAATTTTTAGGTAATATAATAACCAGTAAAGGGATTAAATTAAATCCAGACAAAATTAAAACTATAAAAAATTTTAAAGAGCCAAGAAATGTTAAAGAATTACAAAGTTTCTTAGGGTTTCTAAATTATTACACAAAATTTGCAAAAAATTATTCAAAAGAAACTATTCCACTTCTCAAACTACTAAAAAAGGATATAAGATATGATTGGAAGGAAGAGCAACAAAAAGCTTTCGATAAAATAAAAGAATTATTTGACGATAAGATAATATTAAATTTCGTAAATCCGAAAAAACCGTATATATTAACTACGGATGCAAGTGATTACGCGATTGCCGGAATTTTATCACAATTAGATGAAGAAGGTGAAGAACGAATAGTAACATATATTAGTCGTACATTAAAAGGTAGTGAAGTAAGTTATTTTACAACAGAAAAAGAAATGTTAGCAATAGTCTGGGCATTACATAAATTGGATACGTATTTAAGGGGCGCGTCTAAGATTATAGTTAGAACAGATCATGAAGCTTTATCATTCTTGCAAAATTGTAAATTTACAAATTCACGTTTAAGAAGATGGAATTTATCAATTCAAGATTTAAATATAATACCAGAATATTTACCTGGACATAAAAATAAAGCAGCTGATTATTTAAGTCGGTTAAATATAAATGAATCAAACGATTTAAAAGATACAGAAATAATAATTGCAACTATAATAAAAAAATCTATAGATAAAGAATTAATTGATAGTTTTAAAAATTTGAAAAAATTACAAAGATCGGATGAATATATTAATAAAATAATAAATGAAATAGAATCAAAAAATTCTAAAAATATGTTATATCAAATGAATATGTTTGTAAAATATCACGAAATAATTTGAAAATTATAATTCCAGAAAAAATAATGAAAAGATTTATAATTTTATTACATGAATTTTATGGTCATGTAGGACCAAGAAAAATATATAAAATGGTTTTAGAATTTTTTTATGTTCCAAAATTAAGAAAAAAAGTTAGTGAATACATAAAACCGTGTGATATATGTCAAAAAAGTAAATATTCTACGATTAAGTATCACTCTAAATTTCAACCAATTCTTGTTGAAAATCCTGGTGAGATATTATCGATTGATTTTTACGGACCTTTACCTACTTCTATAGGGGGGGTAAAATATATTTTATCAACGATAGATGTATTTAGTAAATATGTTGCATTATATCCGTTGAAAAAAGCAAATACGTTATCCGTAATTAGAAAAATAGATCAATATATTGAAAAATTTATGAAACCTAAGGCTATTTTATCAGATCATGGTACTCAATTTACAAGTAATAAATGGATAGATTATTTAACAAAAAATGATATAAAACCTATGTTTTCTTCAATAAGACATCCTCAAAGTAATATTATTGAAAGGGTTCATCGTGAAATAGGGAGAATTTACCGTACTATTTTGAAAAAACACACTGGATGGGCAAAAGAAATAGATTATGTACAAAAAATAATAAATGAAACAATACATGAGACAACTGGTTATACACCGATAGAATTATTTTTAAATAAGAAGCCAATTCGTGTATGGGATAAATATATAAACTTACAAAATAATGAATTAACATATGAAGAAAAACTAAATAATGCAAGAAAACATATGCATAATTTTTTAATTAATAGAGCAAAGAATAAGAATAAAAATAAAAAACATTATGAATTCAAAATAAATGATCATGTATTAATTAAAGCATTAAATATATCAGAAAATGAAAATAAAATTACTGCAAAATTTATGCCTGTTGCGCAAGGTCCGTATATTATAGCGAAAAAACTAGGATATGATACATATTTATTAGTAGATCCCATAACAAAAATTGAAAGAGGAAAATTTCATGTATCAAATATGAAAATATATTATAGAGATTAATTTTTTTGTAAAGTTAACAATATTTTTGTGGATAAAGAAAAGAAAACAAAAATTTTTTTATAAATAAAATAGAATTAAATTTGAAACATTTTTATATAAATATAGGATTTTAAAATATATATTCCAAGAAAAATTAATATATATATATAACCATTATTATAAGTTAAATCAAAACTAAATAACGAAGATTTCTGGAAATTGGGTATCAAAACAAATAATTTCTAAGAATATTGTTCAAAAGAGAAAGGTGCAAAGTTTTGCAAAACAAGTATAAATAAGACTCAAAACTTAAGTTTAACTAGTAATCATGGATAAATCGACACAGATACAAAATTTCGGTACATGTTGTACCCAAGTACAAACTGGCGAAAAGGCCATTCATTTTCCACCCCGATTACACTGGGTAGGAAAAAAGACGGCCAGCGAGGAAGGTTTTCACCGAGAAGATGAGGGGTCATTTTACCGTCCAGGGGTATACACCCAAACTTTAAAGGTACAAAAGAATAACAAATGGACACAGACGAAACCTAAGGACAGGACGGACCCTAAATTAAAAACTATCACAGCTCGTCTTCCGGTGAGAACAACTCGTTCCACCAAACCAGCGGTGGAGGAATATGTGCCGGAACCTTTAGGTATATATATATATATATACATATAGATTGAGATAGAGGTCTAATAAATGATGTCTATCAAATTATCTAATAAAAGAAAAAATATTTTTTTAGCAAAAAAGAGGAAAGGAGAATGGACGCCACTCCAAGAGAAATTTAACAAATTAATAAATGAGGCAGAAAGAGAAATAAACAAAAAGAAAAAAGAAATAGAATTTATAAAAAAAAAAAATATACAAAAATAAATAAAACTAAATTGAAAACAAAGAAAAAAAAAATGTTATTATTCAGTAGAAATAGAAACTACCTATAAGAAATTATGTATGATTGAGACAGCTGTCTATTGTATGATAACTGTCAAATGATCAACATAATATTTATAAATTGTGTGAAGTAATAAAAATATAAAATAAAATAATAATGCTTATAATATATTAAATAATATTAAAATTTAGTTAAATTTAAATATTATTTAAGGGGGGGTAATGTGACGTATACAACTACATATAATTATATTATTTCATAAATACGTAAATTTATATAAGAGGATATAGGTCATCAAAATAGATTTCTTAGAAAGATCAATGAACTATATATAAATGTAAATATCCACAAGAATATTGTCAGCTGAAATTGACTAACATGTAAATTCTTAGAATTATAGCGTGTCACGATTTAAAGCGCAAATTTAGAAATAATAAAAATGCAATTGCAGTTATATTAAAAATAAATATTTTATAATTAAATGAATAATTAATTGTAAATAGAATATTATTATACAATAAAATAAATACAAATATTCAATTTAAAATGTATAAAAAAGAATTTAATTTTTAATTTTACGGCAAAACAGAAATTAATTACAAAAATTATATGTTTATGCAAAATCAGTATGCGAAGATATTTGTACATTTAAAAATAATAAAAATTATAATATATTTAATTTTGTAATTGTGTAAAAGACAAAGTGAAATTTATAAGTAGAATAAAAAACGATTGTAAGTTTAAAAAATGAATTTAAGATTATTTTTAAATGTAGAAATAATTGAGGTTATAGAATTAATAAAAAAAATTATAAAATAAAAGTAATTACAAAAATGCATAGGATATGAAAATAAATATGCAATTATTTCTTGTAAATAATTAGAATTTTAGATAATATTACATGTATATAGAAACAAGAAAGAAAATATGATTTAAAATAAAAAATCAAAATACGAAATTAATGTAAAATATGACGAAAAATGTTTAAAAAGGATTTGTACTAATGAGGTAAAGATAGTATATAAAGGACGGAAATTTATATACAATATTCATTGATTGATAAGCCTTCGTGGCATTTACATTAGATTTCATAGTTTTATTAGTACAAGTCCTTTTATTATAAGGATTTGTAATGAAATTAAATAAATAAATATTGTAAATATATATATATAAAATTTATAGTTATTCATTAAGTATTATTAAATCACACACTACCATTTCTATGGCCCAATGCGCGGTGATAGAAATGTGTATAATACATACAAAATATATATAATTAATATACTCAAATACACACTCCAGTTATAGTAGCCAATGTGTGCTAATATAATGTGTCTCAATTTACACATAAAACCCGGATTAATAAGTCTGCAACAAGATTTAGATGCAAAGATGGTTTCGCACCTAACTTACATCTAATCTAATAACAAGCAGCAAAATCTATAGTAACGGTAAAACCCAAAGTAAGGTTGGCACGTCACAGTCGGTGCTATTGGTCGGGGTATAAGTGTATAGTCTCCTTGACTAGCTGCTTGGCTGGAAATCTGTGTATGTATGCGCGCTGTATGGTGTATAACTTTTAGCTGCTTTTAAATAATTTAGAATTAATTTTACTATAACGACGACTGGCCCCAATACATAAAACATACATAATTATATAGAATGTTTGCTTTGTTTGAGAGCTCTATCCCTACTCGCGATACTCTCATACCTCATACTTACATGATGGCAGTCATACTCATACTGTTATACAAATTATTATGTAAGTTAGGAATTTATGAAAAATCATAAAATAATAAACATGAGATAATATAAAATACAAAAGAAAATTAATAAGGTGTGGTGAATTATTACCTTCTGCTGCTTGTGAGTTCTTAGTTTTGAACTCTTTCTTTTACCGATTCATTTAATCTGCTGTCTAATCACCACCCATATTGCTTGGGAAAATTTGCCATTTTGGGTTGGGGTCTTAATAATTATATTACATGGATTACGTTATATATAAACCTTTATTTTTATTTAAAAATATATCTTTTCGTCCAGATCTCTTGTCATTTAGCCGGGTTAATGTAGTTGGAGGGAGGTGTTATGGGGAGCTGTAGAGGAAGGAGTTTATTTCCTCCCACCCATTTTCCTCTGCATCTCCCAGTAGCCCTCTGCACAGCGGGGGCAGTTTTTGGAGAAAACTCCCCTCCTCCCGCAGTTTCTGCAGAAAACTGCGTTTGGAGAGGGGCAGTTCCTCCAGCTATGTCCCAGCCCCCCGCAATTCCAACATCCCGGGCGGCATTCGCTCGGGTCGAGCCGGGACATCCGTGCCTCTGCGGGGATGATCCCGCTCGTTGCTGGTGCTGCCCCTACTGCAGCAGTCGGCGTAGATCTGCAGGGGGGTTCAATGGGAGGGAGAAGGGTTGTGGGAGGCTGTACGGGAAGGGACATTAAGGGTGGTAGGGTTGGGGATGTGGGTGGTTGGGTTTGGGTATTTGTGGGGTTTGGAATATCTAGGGACATTAGGGAAACGGGTTTTGGGGATGTAGTGGATGGGGGAGCAGGTAGGGGCAAGGGAGCTGTAATGGGTGTGGGTGGATTGGGCACGGGGCAGGGAGGGGGCATGTTCACGGGCACATGTATATATGTATACATGCCCGTGGACGGGTCGAGGACTGGGCGGGAAATAATTGGTTGGGGAAGGAAGGCTGGGATATAAAGGGAAGGTGGTTGGGATGGCGGTGTGGGGGTGGCTGTAGGGGGGCTGTATGGTGTTATGCTCGAGCTGGAGGTGGCTATTGGGGTGAGTGCTGCTATCTCCGTCCCTGGTGCCGCTGGGCGGAAATCAGGGTTGGCGCATAGATGACGCCCTCCCCTGACGCATCCTCTGGTACCTGGGCAGGTTATGCGTTGGCCTGCTCCTGGAGGGGTGTTTGCTGGTTCCTCAGCTAAGTCTAATCTTTCCAGGATCCCCTCCAGGTCCTGCCCAGGTCTCCTTAACTCCGTGGGCCGTACGGTGAAGCGGCCACGGCCACGGGCTCTCTGCGTCGCTGACGCGCTTCTTCCCATTCTTTCCATTCTACGGGAGAATACTTATTCTTATTTTCTAATCTTGCTTAAACTTACCCGTTGCTATTATCAGGTTTGATTCTTTTTATTTGCCAAAATTTACCTACTCTAATTTTTTTTTTAATTGCCTTTACTAATCTTTCGGGGCCTACCTCGCTTTCTAGGTGGATTATTGCTACTTGGGTGGTTTTGCTGTATATTTTGTGCTATTGGACGCTGCGAAGGGGGAGAATGCATTTTAGGTGGGATAACGTTTCTAGGAGGGATATAACGCTTAATATCATTTACATAGACTTTGACCCTTCGCTTAGTATCTTCGTCTTCAACAATATAATAGATTGCCGAAACTACTTCTACTACTCTTGCGGGGCCTATGTTGATTGGTGCCATTTTTGCTGTAAAATGATTATCTTTTGAGGACAATACCCTATTGCGTCGACATACTCGATCGCCAACTTGGTATTGTACTAATCTGCGTCCTTTACCGTAGTGTCTAGCTTGTCTATGTAATCTTTCGATCCATGCTGCTGTATTTGGTGCTGGAGGGGGGTCTGAGGACTCTAGGTGCTTTCGTATAAGGGCTGTTGGGATAGGGTTTCTGCCAAAATTTAAAAATGCTGGGCTGTATTTAGTTGTAGAGTGGACGACTGTATTGAGAGCGAAGCAGAACTCTCCTAAATGTCGATCCCACTCCCGATGATCTTCCTCAATGAAGCTGTTTATCATCGGTTTTAGGTTTCTATTTACCCTTTCTACAGGGTTAGCTTGTGCGAAATATGGCGGAATTAATGACTGTAAAATTCCGTACTGCTGTAATTTCTCTGCAACTTGGCGATTTGCAAATTCCGTCCCATTGTCCGAAATTAGGTATTTGGGACAACCCCATCGGTTAATGACTAACTCATCGAACGCTTGGAGTACGCTTTTTGCGTCGGCTCGTCTCAACGCTTTCATTTCGACATAACGGGTAAATAAGTCCTCAAAGACTATTATGTACCTGAAACCTTGCTTTGATGGTGGTTTCGGTCCCATTATGTCGACTGCTACTACTGTCCAAGGTCCATCTATGTTTCTGCCTTCCATTATTCCTGCTGGAGCCTGCTGATTGCTCTTGTGGGCTCGACACTCTTGACAAGCTCTCACATAATTGCAGGTATCATAGTAGTAGGTGGCTAACCTTGCATACGTTTTGTCATTTCTCAAATGACCGGCTTGCGGGGTGTAGTGCGCTTCATAGAGAGCTTTCTCTGTATCAGCTGCTGGCAGAATTAGCTTCCAAGCATCTAAGTCGGGGACTAATGGGTCTACGAGGGGATTGGGACGGTGTGCGTATAAAAGGTTGTCTTTTATACATAAATCAGGGTATTTTTGGGGAGATTTTATTACTGCTTGGATCTTCATTTGGTACCAAGGATCGCTTGTATTAATTGTGGCTGTAGCTGCTAATGCTGTATCTTCATATGCTCTTGAAAGTGCGTCAGGTACCTTATGGTATGCTCCTTTCCTGTGCACAAATTTAAATTTATAATTTTGCAGGATTGTGTTCCATCGAGCCAATCTGCCTGTCGGATCCTTGATGTTGTGAAGTCAGAGAAGGCTGTGGTGGTCTGTTACCACGGTAAATTCTTCACCTTGGAGGTAACCTTTTAATCTTTCTAAAGACCACAATACTGCCAAACACTCCTTCTCTGTCACCGTATAATTACGTTCCGCTTTACTCAGTGTACGGCTAACGTAATATATAGGGTGTTGTTCACCATTTATTTCCTGGGTAAGCACACCGGCTATAGCGTAGTCGCCAGCATCGGTTTGGAGGGTAAAGGGGAGGGAAAAATCGGGGCGGGCTAAAACAGGGGCTTGGGTAAGGGCTAGCTTCATTTTCTCGAATGCATCCTGCTGTTCCTGATGCCATTGCCATCTGACATCCTTTCGCGTTAAATAGTTTAACGGTGCTCTGTATTCAGCTAATTTCCCAATAAACCTTGAATACCAACCAATTAAGCCAGTAAAGCGTCTAAGTTGCTTTAAATTGGTTGGGGCTGGATACTCTAGTATCGGTCGTATCTTATCTACGTTTGTTTTGAGGCCATCCTCATTAACAATGTATCCTAGATAAGTTACTTCCGCGCAACAGAATTCGGACTTTTCCCTATTAATTTGCAAGTTCACCTTTTTGAGGACGGTTAGCACTATTCTTAACCATTTTAGGTGTTCCTCAAAGGTTTTGGCTGTAATTATAATATCGTCCAGATATGCGAATACGTTTGGTTCCCATTCTGGCTTTATAAGCTTGTCCATCATTTTCTGGAAAATCGCAGGTGCATTCGATAGGCCGTAGGGGACTCGGGTAAACTGAAATAATCCTTTACCGGGGAGTGAAAAGGCTGTAATTTTGCGGCTTTCTGGTGCTAGAGGGACTTGGTGGTACGCTTGAGATAAATCAAGCTTACTTATGTAACGACTTTCTCTCAGCTGATCGAGAATGTCGTCCATGTTCCGCATAGGGTATGCTATTTTCTTGGTTATAGCATTAACCTGCCGAAAATCTATGCAAAAACGGTATTTTCCGTTTGCTTTCGGGACTATAATTGGGCAGCTGCACCACGGGCTTTCTGAAGGTTCTATTATACCTTCCTTTAGCATTCTGTCAATTTCCTCGTAACCAGCCTGCAGCATCCTCGGCGAATAACGACGGTTTCGTTGACGAATAGGTTCGGCACCTTGCACATCGATTTTATGGGAATCTAGGTTAGTTACACCTAGCGTTCTTGGTGTTGGGGGAATCATCTCATTTAATAGCTGCTGTAATCTCACTTCTTGTTCTGCTGTAGCTCGTTTCAATCCTCCTATGCTTGCTAAGGCAGGTAAGCAACTCGGATCTTTGCCATACGGATAAAAATGATGAATGATACCTTTATCAGTCCACCACGTATCGTTTTCATAGCATATATTCATGTTCGCTTTACGTTTAAAGTCGATACCTAATATGCAGTCATAATGCAAGCCGTCTGCTACCTGAAACGGCATTATAATAGTTTCACCATCTATTTCCATGGTTACATCTATTATACCTTGTATTGGTACTGCTGTACCATCTGCTACTTTAACGGCTGAATTGCTGGATTGTCTCAATTTATGCTGTAATATTCTACTCATTCCTCGCCCAATGAATGAGTGTACCGACCCATCGTCAAGTAAAGCTGTAAGCTTTTGTCCATTTAACTCTATGTTAAAGAAATGGCGTGGGTCGATTCCGGGTATTTGCTGTATTAGGGAATTATTTGCTGCTACGTGGGAGGGTATTGACCCTTTTGGGTTTTTGGGTGAGGAAATACGAGTCTCTATTTCCTCTGGCTGTAGTTTCCCTGGTTTCTGTTTTTATTACAATTGCAATATTTGTAGCTGATTCCTTGCTTTCCGCAACTTCCGCAGCTTAAAGGGACTGGGCATTCTGCTACCCAATGTCCAAGTTTTCCGCATCTAAAACAAGGCTCTTTAAATTTCCTTGGATTTACAGGCCTTTATTCTTCGTTATTTGGCGTGCTGAATTTATTTGGCTTGAATTCCTGCTTTTTTGGTGATTCAGCCCTTTGTTTAGTTTCCTGCGCTCGTTGCCAATAGCTGCTATTTTTGTTGTTCTTTACAGCTTCGCTGTACTGCTGCTTCGACTCTTGCTTGGGACGTGCTGTATATTTTCTTGCTGCTTGAGGGCTGTTCTGCTTCAAAGGGTATTGGTGCTGTATTTTCTTTTGTGGGTTGGTGGCTATGGGTGCTATGGACTTGGGAGGTACTGCAATATCTTCTGTTTGACCTGAGGAGACTGCTGCTAGTTTACAGCTTTTTGTTTGCATAGGGTCGATATATGCATATTTCGCTAAGCCGTAATTTTGGATTACTGGTGGAGGTCTGTACGTTTCGTCCATTAAACGTCTTGCTTCCTCCTTTTTACCTAGTCTCTGCAGCTGTGTAAAACTATCGAAATGATGTCTTTCGATTCTAGTTCTATAACTAGGGTGCAGGTTGCGGTATGCTCTATGTAGCTGCTCGATTTGAGGCGTTTGCGGCTTGATTTGATCCAACATACCTCGTAGCTTGGTGAGGTATGTGGAGATATCCTCATTCGGTCCCTGTGTCCGATTTTCAATAGCTTGTTTCAGCTGGCTCTGCGTTTCCTCAGTCCCGTATTGTAATCTCAGTGCATCTACAAAATCTAGATAATCTTTCCAGCTGCTTTTCTCCCGTCTAAACCACTCCCACGCTTCATCATCTAACACTGATGGCAACGCTTTAAATATATCCTGAGTTGAGAGACCATAGCTTTCTCTACATTCATCAAGATTCGATAAGAATGCCTCCGGATCATTCTTTTTCGCTCCTTTGAATTGGATATGGTGACGCGAGAATATCTGTGCTGTCCTTTTCTCCCGTATAAAGGTAGCATCTTCTAAGCAGGTTTCGTATGAACGGCTGTATCTGAATGCTGGGTTAAACGTACTTTGCTGTGGCTGTATGTGTGGGTTAGCTGGGATTGAGTACGTTTCGTTGCTTTCCTGGTGCACTGGCGATCTGCTTTGCTGTATATTTTGCTGAGAGCTGTGTATTTCGATCAATTTGCTGTATAATTGCAGCATTTGCTCTATTTGCTGCTCCAATCGTCTAAATTGTTCATCGTATTTATTTTCGAGCTCTTTCTCGGTATTTTGCGTCTCTTTTGGAACGTTGGGTTCTGTAACTCCATCGTCTTCCCAATGGACACTCTGTACATTCCTATGTACATTGCTCAGCTGTGTGCTGCTTGTGGGGTTATGTTTGTTTCCGCGTGCCTGATTGACTCTTGACTCCTGGGTCGCTAATTCGGGTTCTGTATTGCTGTGCTGTGGCGTATATGCTCGGCTTACTGTTCTAGGTACGAGTGCAATAGGGGAAAAAGGGCTTGTGCTTATTGGACGAAAAGCTGAGGGTTGGATAGTTTGGGTTGATCTAGGTCGGATATCTGTATAAATGTTGGTACTGTAGGTGGTAACTGTAGCTGTATATTGGGTAAATGGGTTATCTATGAGGTCTGGGTTTGTGGGAGATGAAGGGGCTAATGTGTGGATAGGGTAATAGGAAGTCGAATTTATGCTCAACTGTGTTGTCGTTAAGCTTGGGACTGTATGCGTTAATTCCATCATCGAATTATCGCATACTGGTGACGGTAGACTCAATCTATATGCTGTAGATTGAGCTTGAGGACGATTTGCTGCGCTGCTTATCCTCAAATTTTCAATATTTAATCCCTGCATATTTTCTCTCGTGTTGCTGTTTTCCCTTACAGCCGATTGTTTTTCCGATCCGCATTCCATTTCCGGTAATGACAACAAATTCTCATTACTTATGGAGATAGGATCTCGGTATTGTCCTCGCGATTGACCGGTTGGCAGTTGAATATAAAGCATTCGTTTTGCTTTACTATTTCTTGCTGGAGCTGTATCTATAGCGATAGTGGGGATATTTTTTCTTTCTGATTGCGTAAGGGACAAATCTGTATCAATAATCGGGTTAGCCTCGTCTACTGCTGCATTCCAGTCAGCAGACGATGGTCCAAAATTACGTCTAATTTCGTACCTAGCTAACCTATATCTAATAACCTTACAATCCGAATCTATATTTATTCCTACTTTGCTCGCGTATACCGTGATTCTACCATCACTGGTATTATTAATACTGCGTCTTATTACACCGGCACCTATTGCTGGTTGTAATACCGATAAGTCTTCTCCTAAAATTAAATTAAGGTCATCATCGTTGTGAGACATTTTGAATTAATTTATTGTTGCTTATTTTCTCTTAATAATTGAATAAATATTATTATTAATAGCTCTTATTAGCTCGATTGCCGTGAAATATCTTAGCTCTTGTTTAATTATACTTAACTTAAATTAAACATGCCAAGCAAAAATCAAAAAATAAAATACCAATGAAAGAAAAAAAAACAATTTTCACGCTAAGCTAATTAAATTAAATTCACTTTCACTAAGCAATCCATAACAGCAAAAAAAAAATAAACAAGCTTGCTATATTATCGGCTGGGCAGTATAGCAAATAAATACAGCGGGAAATATGTACATATATATGGGTTCAATTATTATTTTGTATCTTATACAGCTTATTATTCTGGGAAATTAATATATACAGCTTTTACTATACACCAAAATATTCCTTAAATATTTAATATTAATAATATTACAATCAATCAATATTGGGGTATATGTGCAAGGGACGTGCAAATTATGCTTATATAAATAATATATACACTGGGTTAGGCAGGCAGCAATTAACAATAAACAAAAATTATGCAGTATTATTTTTGTAACTATTATTATGGGGAGCAATAAGGGAGAAATTAAATTTTTTTGATGCAATGGGTATAGCAGGTCAAGCAATTTTTAATTATTATTATTTATTCAGCTAACAATAAATAACTAGCAAATGTGTGATTTAATTCACTAAGCATTAATTGTATATAAACAAAAGAAAAACACAATTTAATCAAACATGATAATAGCAGTAGGGATATTAAATAGCATTAATATGTTAATATCTGTTACTAAGAAAATTATAATGCTTAAAAAAAATATTAATAATGCTCAAAGCAGCTTAAATTATTATTATAATTATAAAATGCAAATCATTTATCAATTTTATAACTACACAATTCAAACAACAAAAAAAAATTTGCAAATATTTGGTTATTACAGCTGTATGGGTTAGAAGGAGAGGGAAAATGAATTATCTATATTTTTATAAACCAGCGTACCCAAAAAAAAACAACTATACATAACCAAATATGTAAAGCAGTGCAAATAATATTTTAAAGAGAAAAAACAAACTTATATTTTTCGTGCACGTGCTCAATTAGTAATCATCAAAATGGCCGACCGGCTTCTTCCGGTGTGTGTGCGAGCTTGCTTGAAGGAGAGGAAAGGCAATCTGGCCGCTTATTTGCGTCGCGCTTCGACGCTTATAATACTTATTGCTCGCTTTAATACACTAATAAAATTATTAATTTTTACGCCGAAAACTGATAAATAATACTTAAAGAAAAGATCCCTTAAAAACAACCACGTTGGACGCCAATGTAACGCTGCACTGGGGATCAGGGTGTAGGTTAATGAGGGTCAGCAAATACTTATTAATAAAATAGATATTTATTAAAACTAATATAAAATGACTAAGGGTGGGCGCCAGCCGCGTTAGCTCGCGACTAATCTCGATAACACGCGGGTTATCGGCAAGTACTTGGAGCGGTGATCCGCTATTATAATCCCGGTTCGCTGTAGGGGGGAGGAAGGGGAAGGATGGGACGGACGGGATGCTCGCACGCACCTTCTGCGGTACCCGGCGGTACCGTCAGCAGGGAAGTAACAGTTCACCAACCTTTTCGTCGTCTCCGGAACACCAGGTTGGGACGCTATTGCTCTCTCTCTCTCTTTCTCTCTCGCTTTGCTCACTCGTACTCGATTTCTCCGACTTCGAGGCACAAGACACTATATCGGGCTATCGATAGATTTGTCCGTTCAGGACGGCGGACCGTAGAGCTCTGACTCTCGGCGTGCTCGAGAGCCCCGTGTTCGTACCGCGCGCCTGCGCAGTACGTACTCGTGCGCGGCACCTCGATATCGCGTCGTGCGAGCGTCTCGAGTGCCGCAGTGTTCAGGCTGTATCGGTTCGAATCGGCTGTATGGTGCTGTATGCCGTGACGACAACCTGGTGCTGCTGCCGTCTCGGAGACGAGGTACAACCTCTTCCCAGGTAACTAATAATTCCTTAGTTATTAACTGTGTTCTTCAATGGGTACGGTAAGAGTTTCAGGTACGAAGCTCACCCGCCGTTGCTTGCTGCTCGAGGCCGAGTCACCCCTCTCTCTCTTCGACGACGTTGACCTCGCTGATGACTAGCCTATTCGTCTACGGCTCTAGGTGGGTATTTAGTCGTGAGGTTTACACACATGTGTGTGTTTGTATGCGTTATTGTCCGAGATATCGGCTGTACACGTTGTTTGTGTACATTAACCTAACCTCAATTTACCCTATTATGTTCCTTGTACAGCTGTAGTAATTATATACAGCTGTACATATTTTCCTTGTCTTGTGTCTTCTTGGCTATGGCTATTTATCCTCTTCCTTGCTCCTTACCCTATTGCTGTGTTTTTGTTCTTATTAACATCTCTCTTACAGCTGTATTTTGCTTGGCATTGGAGGTTCTTCGGCTTCCTGCCTGGGTACCACCTCATCGCCTTGTCTGCTATGCTGTGAGGCTTCAGAGGATCCTGGAGGCTTTCTAGTGATCGCCTCCCTTGAATATCCTGTTTGCTGTACCAGACTCGAAGGAGCCCACCTGATAATCTGAGCTCGCCCAAGATCCTCATCGCCAGGACCACCTCAGTGTTGTGTGCTGTGCTTGGGAAAGGGTTATTAGACTGTGAGGGTAGGCAGGACGTAGTTAATGTGCGGGCAGGTAGCTAGGGAATAGTATATGGGTAGGTAGTGTAGCTAGGGATTCGTCCAGCTTATCCGGGTAGGTAGGTGTTTGTCAGGGGTTCTGTCGCTCGCTCTCGACATGTGCAAAGCACATTGTCACACTACATAATAACAAAAATTGGTTTAATAGCAAATACAGTTTTTAATGAAGTAGAAATATGTAAAAATGTTAATTACATAGGGAAACTAAATCATATATGCCAACATTGTGGAGCAAAACATTTTATTGGAGAATTTAAATCTGACAAAACTTTTAGTAATTGTTGTCAGAAAGGTAAAGTTATCATTAAAAACGAAAATAATTTTACAGAACGTTTGAAACAACTTATGACAGGTAACGCAATCGAATCTAAACATTTCATGGATAATATCAGAACATATTATAATTTATTAGCTTTTGCTAGCTTTGGAGCTCAAATGGTAAAATTAAAATCTCAAGGACCACAAGTTTTTCGTATTTGTGGACAAGTTTACCACACTACTTATACCTCACACCCTGAAGAAAATAATTCGTATAAATATGGTCAACTATATGTTATAGACAATGAAATGGCAAACAACATGCGATTAGAAAATAAAAATTGCAGCAATTGTTCTATATTACTACTCAATGAATTAGATAAACTGATTCGCAATATTAACCCAGATGCAGCAGCTTATAAAATGATGTATGAAGTAGAGAAAAGTGAAAGAAAATTAAAAAAAACATCTCAAGACATTAAAATGTATTTAATTAGAGATAATGGTAAAGAAAAAGAAAGAATTGGAGCTGCGGCATGTAATGAAGTAGCAATTGTTTATGTTGCAGGTGACGATAGCCATCCTCCAATTGATAGGGATTTTTGTATATATTCTAGGAGCTCTAAATCAATTCGAATTCCAGTCATAAGTCAACACGTGGATCCAATGACATACCCATTATTATTTCCATTTGGAGAATTTGGTTGGAAACCAAATTTAACTAGGGAGGCCGAGCCCCCCTGCGCGCTGCCGCGCTCCAACCCCCCGCGCGCCTCGCGCGCAAGTTTCTGTTCTCAGGCTGCGCCTACAAATGGCGCCCAACTCAAAAACCCACTTGCCAGAAGAGACGAAGAAATTTATCTTCGCCTGGCTAATTCTCGACCGAAGTCGGTCATAAACTCCCGCTAACGCAAAGACGATAGTCCGCGAGCTTCACGAACGAGTGATTAACCGGTTCGGCACCCCGGAAGTATTTCATTCGGACAACGGGACCGAGTTTAAAAATAAACTCGTAGACGAATACCTCGAATCTAAGGGAGTGTATCATTCGACGACACCCCCTTACCACGCACAGGCCAATCCTGTCGAGAGGGCCAATCGGACCCTTAAGACAATGGTGGCGTCGTATATCCAGGATAAGCACAGCGACTGGGACGACAAGCTGCCAGAGTTAGTCTTTGCACTAAACACAGCGGTGCAAAGTTCTACTGGATGGAGCCCGGCTATGCTGAACTATGGTCGCCAACCCGAGGCGCCTAGTACAGCTCGTCGAGAGCAAGACCGGCTTGCCCAGCAACAGTTTGAGTTCCGTAGACTGCAGGATTGGAACGACAAAATCAAACAGTTGCCAAGACTGCACGAGAACGCAAGTCGTCAGTCGGCTGCCAGTAAGGCCCGGCAAGCCGAAATCTTCAACTCACGACGAAGGCCAGCGGAATTCGAGGTAGGAGATCTGGTGTGGAAACGCAACCGGATCCTCTCGTCCAGCGCACAAGGTATCTCGGCTAAGCTTGCTCCGAAATATACAGGGCCATATCTGATCATCAGTAGGAAAGGTATGAATACCTACGTCATACAAGATGATCAAGGGGACCAAGAGGTATCTCATATAGAGCATCTGAAGAGATACGTCCCCGAAGATGATGCTGAACCAAACGATGAAGAGCAACCTACGAGATCTCAACCGTCGAGGGATCAACAGGTGAAGTGCGACCCACCTGTAGCGAGCGAAGCCTCCCCTGCGAGGGAGTATAATGCGAGCGAGTCACCTAGCGAAGGGACTCGGTGTAAACCGCGTAAGACGTCGCGTACGCCCTTAGATAGGGCCCCCGCTACCAAACGACCACGTGGTCGTCCCCGGAAAGCGAATGCGACCGTGCGACTCCGATCCCCAGTAACACGGCAATTAGATGCGCAGCCAGAAACTGTTCCCCTTAGACGAGGACGAGGGCGTCCTCGTGGACCGAAATCCAAATAAAGAACAGTATCGTTTGAAACGATGGGCCATAACCTGAGATCGTGATTTTTGTTGCAGATGATCATCGAGGTTGAGCAGGAAGCCCTGGAGTTCCTCCTCGCCAGGATGATATACACCCTAGCCAGCCACGGCGAGATGCAGACGGCGGACGTCCTGTCTGCTGTACTTGCTGCCGTAGATCATCGGCAGCAACAGCTCCAGGAGGAGCATCGCCGTGGCCAGGAGGATATCGCCGCCGTCGTCCTAGAAGAGGTCCTGGAGGACGGTTAGGGCCAGGACACGGCCTACATAGCGACCCCTGCGGACCGCTTGAGACAAGCGAAAGGGACGATACCCATGCCCTCTCCGCCGAAGACAGCACCCGCGACAGAAGAGCGGCTGGAGAAGGAGGACAATCCGGTATCGGATCGTCCGCAGGGGAAGACTCAGCCGGAACCAGCCAATCCCAAACCCCAGCTCCGTCGTCCCCACTCCAAAGGGTTCCAACCCGCAACCTCTGCGGTGACAGAGGAGGCGCGACCCAAGACACAGGAAGAGGAGTGGCAGGAGACGGAGGCTGCCCTCAGGCACATGAAAGCCCTGAGGGTTCAGCTACGGGCAGCCGAACAAGAGGCCTTGGCAAAGTTCGATGATTTTGCCGAGGCTCATCTGACGGCTCCCATCACCAAAGGGAGTCTGGGGTGAGCGAGTTCAGGACCTCAAAAAGGAGTGCGAGGTCCTGGCAACGTTCCGTGCTCAGCAGCGCGAGGCCAAAGAAAAGGCGGCGGCGGAAGAGAGGAAGCGCGAGGAAGAGCGCCAGCAGCGGCTGAGGGCTGAGGCAGCCTATAGGCAGGCTGCTGAAGAGCACCGGCGTCTCCAGCAGAAAGCGGATGAAGCTAAAAGAAGAGCCGCTGAGCTGGAGGCGCGGCTGCAGTCTCAGTCCTCCACGAGCGGAACGAGCGGTTACAAGGAACCGAAGTGTCCGCTCTGCCGCTACAAAGGGGTCGTTGACCCAAAGAAATGCCCTCGCTTCAAGGCGCACGCCGAAATCAAGGCGGGGCGCAGGAGGCAGGGCTGAGAGCCATCAGGAGACAACGGCTCAATCCTCCAAATGTATATAGATACTTTTTGTCTTTATTAAAGTTTTATAATAAAAAAATAAGGTGTACCTCCTGATTATTTATCCTCTTTCCTATTCCTCGCGGTACAGAGTCCACATACAGAGTATGCGGAATCTGGAAGGGGGGTATAACGGTAAGCGAGTTACCGATCAGGTGAGTAACTGAAAAGAGTATCGAGAGTGATGCGCGCGCATGGAACGCGCGCGAGAATCGTGCGCGAGAGGGGTAACGAGACAGATTTCGCGCGCGCACGGCAACAACAAGGTGTTGGTGACCGGTGATTGTTTTGTTACGGCATAAAAGAGCGAAAGGAGTGTTGTGCGTTGTGTGTGGGTGTGAGCAGCTTCTCCCCACTAACCTCCACGTCGACGTGTGCAGCAGCAACTCTCACAGGCAGTGAGAAAAGGAGGCCCGGCGAATTCCACCTTCTCGACCGTTGGAGAGAGAGAGAGAGAGAGATATACGCGTACGAGCTCTCTCTCAGTAGCACAGCCTTTTCCCGCCGAAGCGAGATATTCAGATACGCGGTAAGTGGTGCACCACATTTAGACCCGCGTGTCTACTTAATATTTCGCGTCCCGATTTACCTGGTACGGTCCAGGTGAGGAAGCGATCCTCCCTTTTCCCCTCTCGTTACAATACCCGCACGGATAGAAAGGTCGGTGGTTCGCGGGAGCCACTTCACGAGAGAAGGCGCGCGTGACGTAGTAAGCTTCTACGTAAAAGCTGTCTACGTCAGAGATTCATACGTCACACGGTGTGACGTATGCCATCAGGTTAAGCAGCCGATCATATCCGGATCGGTTGCTCGTAATCGACAGTTCAATAGATTTTAACTGATTCTTTTCGCGCTGACCTCGGGGGTAGTCATCGGTACGACTCCCCGTAAATTGTTAACGTTAATTTTGTAGTTAATTTATTAATAGTTAATTGTTTAGTTAATAAATTGACTCGGGAGACAATCTTTCTCGCCGATTAACAATAATATCGATTGTTGATAGTGTGTTTTACCGGTTACCGTCCTATCCTACGAATACCGCCCTCTCCGGTGTTTATCCTAGTTGGCAATTTTGGGCATAGGGTCCAACACACGGTATATAAGTCAAACGGAGTGTTTGACGTTGTTAACGGCATTGCACGGGAATCAAAGGGATTCCCGGCCGCATCATGGGACTGCACACTTAAGGTTGGTAAGTTGGGACAGATTGGGTCTAACCGTGGGCCTTACATATCCCCAGTACCCACCTCGTTACAATACATAATTTTCATATGTTTATATAAAACCATATAGTTTTTTTTTACATTAATGTTTCCGACAAAAAATATTTGGTAAAACAATGTTAATGGCACATATATTTTGGACAGTAAAGGTAAGTACATGTGATAAAATATTGTACTATTTAAATTTGTCTATATGAAAATATATAATTAATTTATTTTTTCGATATAGAGCAACATTCATGTATATTGTTTAAATTTGTTAATTTTTTATTTACTGGTATAACTGTTTATGTTGATTATGTTCCTGAAATTGAAATTTAATTTAAGAAATATAGTTAATATTATTTAATATTAAAGATAGGCTTAAATTTAGAAAAAATTCGTTATGTTTATTTCACGTTCAAGTCCAAATTTTTCAAGTTTAAAAACAAAGTTTTTTGTTTAATTATATTTAAAAATTTTAATTAAATTTTAATTTAAAATTTTAGAAACATTTGGACATATTGAAAACATGCTTTATAGGGTTTGACGTTTAGATTTCTTTTAAAATTTTATTGTTGTGTGTGGTAAATATTTTTTATTGTTTTATATTTTTTTATATCAAATTTTGTTATAAAAATATAATTTTTTCTTAATAAATAAATTTTTTTATTATATTTCTTTTTTTTCTGTTCGATATTTTGTATTAAAAAATAAATAAAAAAGAGAATTGTTATAAATAAATATTTTTATAATAAAATAAAAGAAATTTGAAATTCAAACTTGGATACGGGACGCGGGTTACATAAAATGCGATATACATTGTACTTATGTGTATATCATGGCGCTGATGGTGCTATTTAAACGGACAATAAATATAGCGGATAGTTATAGTTTATTTATTTTATTGTGTATATAAAATTATGTATATACATTATGTATATATATATATAACGTATACACATAGTTTTTTTTATATGATTTTCATCAAGTTTTACTGAGTGATATGAGTTATTCTAATATAAAGTTAAGTGAGCATTACAAAATAGCGGAAGCTCTTGTCCAGTATTTGTCCAATACTGGTAGTGTTTGAAAATAATAGAATAATAACTGTTTTTGGAAGGTAAATAATTTTTATATGGTAAATAATTTTTATTTATTATCTAGTTAATTTATTTATTGTATAAGATTTATATTTTATTTATTTTTGAAAACATTAAGTTGTCAATAACTAAGTACCATTTAATTTTTTACATTTTATTTATGTTTTAAATTGTCGAATACATTATAATTAAATTTAAAGATAATTTATAAGATAATTATGAATTATATTTTTTTTTTTTTTTTTTTCGTGGGAAACTGGAGAAATCTTACATAAGACGACGACGAGGGTCCGCACTCGTCGCCAGTGCCGGATTCTTACCGGCTAAAACTCCAAACCCAACGCTTTCACCTGCCCAGCCCGGAACTGTTTTTCACATTACTTCAAGCTGGGAGGCGTGTCTGTGACATGCGTCATTCGTTCCTTATTCTATCCTCCCACGTTGAGACTGCCACTTATCGTGAAGCGGCCTTTCTGGCGGTATCGAGCGCGCGCCTAAAGGTGGCACAGGCTCCGGACCCCGCCACGTGAGACACTCCCTCAGCATCCTTTGATGGACAAAGAAAGCATTTGGGAGCGCTCTTGCAATTCTTAAGGTTGTGTCCAGGCTCGCCGCACTTGTAGCACGACGAGGACCTGTCTACTCCCTTACAATTCCGTTTCGTGAGGCCGAAGTCTAGGCACCGATAGCACCTCTCGACCAAGACTCGATTCCGAACGCGACAGCTTACGATGCCGACGCAGAGATGCCGCATCGACTTCAGCTTGTCAGCGCTCTCGTGATCCAGCTTCACGATGGCTGTCTTCTGTTGACTGCGGTTTAGGCCCAAAAGCGTCACCTCTCGGCCCTCAGGCGAAGAAGTAAGCACTTTATTTAGGGCTGCCACCACTTCGTCCCTAATTGTGAGAGCGTCCAGGTCTCTGATCTCAAGGGTAACCCTTCGATCTCGGATCCTAACTTCTCCCATCCCTTTAGTAGCCGTACGGACTTTCTCAGCGAATGCTGTTGCGTCCGTCTTCTTGCCCAGCCGGAGCAGGACATCTCCCCGCCATGTTGGCCGTACGCTCAGAACCTGGGCGCCGCTGTCGTCCGGGTTGACTTCCTTTCGGAGCTTCCCCAAGACTTCAGCAAACGTACGGTCCCTCGCGATTGTGACCACCAGGGTGGATACCGGCGCCTTCTGGCGCTTTCTCCTGTCAAGAGGTGCCTGTCCCGACTTAACCGTCGGCTTCTTCTTTTTCACCACAGGTTTGGACTTGGATTGCTCCTTGTCCTTACCTGGTGGTGGCACCTCCTTGCGAGGTTTCTTCTTCTTACGGGTTTTAGAGGCCTCGGGTGGGCTTTGAGGGCCCTCCCTACTCCTCTTTTGAGCCTGTATTCTAGCTGTAGCCGTAAAGACGGCTTTAGCTATTATGCCTCTTCTCTTAGGCCGCCGACGATTCTCGTGACCAACTCGATAATCCTCGACTTGGCACTTGTAATCGTCGACTGCCGAAAACATCTTTTTGGTTTTCCCGTAGAACTCTTGTACAAGAGTGTCTACGGTCTTCAGCCCTGTCTTGACGACCATGGAGATGTTAGGCTGCTTTGCACAAGCGGCCAACATAGCCTGGAGTTCGCTCTTTATATGGTCGTAAGTGGAGTCGATGTCCTCCTGCGCCTTCTCTACCTTCTCGTATTCCTTGCGGAATATTTCGATCTCCTCTTGAGATTCCTTACTATAGGCAGAGATGCCACTGATGGCACTACCAAGGCTGGTAACGCTGCCGCTTCTTAACCTGTTTGCGGATGCAACACTCAACATCTGTAACGACGGCTGCTGTTGGGGGTTTTCTTTCGAGGGCCCCACCTCTGACGTGTTCGTAGAACGAAGCGCTTGGTGGCCTCCCCCAAAATCCGTGAGGCCAGCGCCGGCCACCGGGGCTTTCACCCGATCGGAACCGACGGCGGGATTGACTCCTAGTTTGGAGCTGCCCGCTTGGGGTAATAGGTATTCCATTCGCTTGCTCATCATCCTTCTTCAACTGTTTGGTCCACGGAGGCTATTTTGTTTCACCTCTACCCTTCACGCAAGCGTGACGAGCTTTCCCCCATCCGCCACCCGGGGGACGCGCCGCATACGGGAACAGGAAACCCCGCGCGGATTATTATTATTATTATTATTATTATTATTACTATTATTATATTCCAGGTATAACCGTATAGATACAATGTACATTATATATACTAAATACTGTTGTTAAATATGTCCCTGCCATTTGAATTTGTGGTTGAATTGACAAATCTTATCATGACAGACACACAGGGTGAAAACTTGCACTGCACATAGTATTACTGCACTCCTGTAATTATTCTTGTGCAGTAATATTGTATAAACAAATATTTACAGAAGTAGTGCTGATACAAGTTCAAACAAAGGTTTCTTAGCTAGAAGTTACGGTAGTGCTCCGCAATCATTGTTAACTTTCCAACATCCTAGTCATTGGTTATTGAAAGTAAACGGTTTCACTCAACAAGTGCATCATAAATATCATTCACATTGTTAAAAGGTAAGATATTAAAAAATCTTGTAATTAAGTTGTAAATTCTTGATGTGATGATGATTATTATAATATGTTTTCTTTTCTTAGCTAAAGAAATCATGTTGACATAAATCACGTTGTTGTATTCATTATTTATAAAATTTACATAAAGTCATCATTCACTCTAGAATTCATGGAATCTCTTTTTATTTCAGTGTAAATAATGTGGAAATAACTTGGTATGGAGAAAGAGGTGAACACACTCTTCCAATTTTGGTCATTTCTCTTAAAGAATTGTAATTGCACGATGTACAAAGAGTTTAGTACGATAGCTTATGTAGATGTATGTGAACGATATGAAGGATATTGTTATGGGTTCAAGTCTCTGTTTTGAATTTTTTTATAATTACGGTTTAGAACGAAAATTCAGACCACAACTTTATAAAGATTTTCAAGTGGAAACAGCGAAAAATTATAAAAGTGGTAAGTGCATTTATCTACATAAGATATATTCAGGATTTTTAGATAGAAATTGTATTTTTCACTACAAATAAAATTTATATTTTGAAATTGTTCTATTGAATTATATTATTAAAAAAAAAATAAAAAAAAAATATTGTTGTAAATATTAAAATCATCTTTGTAAATAAAACATAGGTATATAAGATTTAAATTAATTTTATTTAGATCAAGTTTATGGACTGGAAAAATTCTGGGCGTTTTTTAAGTATTATAAGTACTTTTAGATCAACTTCTTGTTGACACTAAATTATAAGAATATCTCCATAAATTTAAAACTATCGAAGATTTTAGAGAAGTAGAGGTAAATTAAGTTATTAAAAAATTTTCTATAATTTATTGGAAATTATTGATTTTATGTTAAGATTGGATATTTTTTAAGTAAACTTTAAATGAAAGATTCGTGTTAATTTGCGAATTTTTAAATCTCGATTATCCAAATTATCATTAAATAAACATAATTGTATACTTTATAAATTTTAGCCTTAAATTAAATGAATTCTCGAGATCACTAGCTGCTAATCGCCGCAACAGAAGCGTATTGGAAAGCGCAAGCGGTATTGAAGCTTCATCATCGGGAAATCGTGTACGCCGATTATCAGATGGATCGAACATAGTAACACTGCCGACTGCAAATAATTCTACAGCGTCTACATTGCAAGCTCAACCTCATTAAGCTCAAAAACAGAACGTAAACCTCTCGTAATATTGCAATAGAACGGGCTACATCGGCTCTGGCAGACTCTGTCACCCCAGAAGACATCATTGTCATCGAACCAACTTCAACAATCGTAATCGAAAAATAGACACGATTCGGACACTATGGGTAATTCTGAAGAAGTTGTCAAGACTACGAAAAAGTGAATGAGCTTACGAGTGGTAAGTCAACGATGATAGAACACTTTGAGAACACATGTAGATAAAATTTTCTGCATTACTAATTTTTAAAATTTGGTCATTATAATTTAACAGGGTGCTTCGACATCACTACAATTATTACTATCGTTGAGCTCGAACAGTGGTCCCGGTCTACAGCAATCGCAGCAGCTACCACCTCTATTACCAACGAGGCCACCCTGTTGAAAAAAATCATATGATATTTTCACCTAAAATTTTCACCTGATAATTTTAGGTAACTTTTGTTTCATTTTTTTAAGTAAATTAGGTAATTTTATCAGGTAAAAGTTTTAGGTAAAAAATTTAGGTAAAATTTTTTGCTTTTGATTTTTTGATAGAAATTTTGTTTATATATATGAATTTAAATACGTAAATATATCACTTCAAAATATTATCCAATTAATTTATGTTATATTAATATGATTAACAATATATTACATTAATAACCTAAAAAACGTACGTAATAAATTTAAGTAATTTTATCGAGTATTTTGTTGCATGACTATTTATTAGAAAATAATCAGGTGATTTTATTTTTTGAGTGCTTGACTCTACAAGTAAAGAGAGCATGCGCAGCACGTTAATCGAATTACAAATTTGGGATTAAAAAATAATGATAAATTGCATTTTTATATCTAAGAATAGGCACATATTATAGTTACTGAAGACACACATAAACATTGTTAGAATTGCCTATTCTTAGACCTTTACCAACACACAATAATTACTTAGAGCATCGGTTAGTTCCGATTCGTTGAGCATCAGGTACCTCGTACGTGATACAACTCATAACGGTTCTTAGTTCTGGCGCGCACATCATAACACGGTAAACGCAAATACTGAAACTTGTCATATTTCTGAATTGCTGCGTATTTTCTCCACATATAACAGGTTAAGTATGTAAAATATTAATTATAATAGTAATTATAAATACTCATCAATCATTTCCTTATATCATTTATTATCGTTTAAGTACTATTGAAGAAGAAGTATGTTTTATATTTACATAACCTAAAAATTCTGATACTTAAATTACTTTAAATTGTATACATATATTAATTTACAATTATTGTTAATTAAGTATAATATCAGTCAAATTATTATTTGGTTAGAATTTAAATTAATTGTTTATTAAAAGGCATAATTTTTTACTTACAAAGGAGACCAACCAAGTAAATACCAAAAAACAATTCGCTAGTTTAATTTATAAATATGATATAGAAAGTAAAAGCTATAGTTTAAAAAGAATCATGCTATCAATTTAATTAATTTATTTTGTATATTAGTTTCCATGAACATAGCTTGTGAGTTCAAATAAATTTTATGGTTTTTGTAGTATGATGATAATAGTTTTTACCAAGTGCGTATACATTAGAATATAAAAATTTATACTAAAATATTTTGCTAGAAAGAGTTTTTGTTAATTTATAGAGATACATAATAAATTTTTATATTTTTGAAAGCTTCAACACTGTATGTATAAATGTGTATACTTATATGTATGATATATTCTCTTAAATATTGTTTTAAAGACTAAACATTCATATACATATTATGTATTTCATTTCTATACAGTTTTATTCGCAATTTCATCAGAGCAAAGGGATGTAAACTAAGTTTTAATATGACTTCATCTAATTCAAAGGACGAGTTGATCCTTCTGTGTGATGGTTTGATACTTTTTATTTGAAAATATTTCAAACTTATAATCTATAAAAATTGTATTAGTAAACTTTGTTTTAATTACTATTTTATAGTTTTATTAAAATTGCATTAATATAAAGATATTGTACATAATATATACAATTAATAATTTGTTATAAATATATTAATGTTATATAACTATGTACTTTTAATAGTACATTGTTAAAATGTACAATTAACATTTAATTTATATTGTATCATAGGATAAATTATGAACCAATAATAGCTCCAATACAAAAAATATTTATTTCATTATAAAAATGTGATTTTAAACTAAAAAAAGCTTTAACATTTAATTTTAGTACTATCCGGATACAACTGAATGTCAATTTATATTGTATAATAGAAAAAGTTATTGAAAGATGATAGCTTCAATACAAATAAATATTTATATTATTACAAAATTGTGATTTTAAACTAAAATAAGCTTTCTTATGTATTATAAGATAGCATCGATTCACAATATACATATACTATTACATAGTTTAAAATTGAATTTAAGTTTTATCTGGAGTCATAATTGAAATTGTTAAAATAAAAATTTAAAAAAACAACAAATATTACAACAAAATATAAAGGAAACTATATTACATAAGTTAAAAAATTTATTTGAAGGTTTTTTTAGATAGAATTTTTGCTTTTAATAATTTCCTTGATTAATTTCCTTCATGATAATCATGATCATAATATTTTACAAAAAATAGTACAAGATTTAGTTTAAATTGTATTTTTTCTTTACAGTTTCAACAGATACATGTGACAGCTTGGTGTCACATATTGCAGGATCTGCTGAACTACACCAAAACGATAGCATTAATAATATAACAATCCCTTTAATAAATTGTCAAAATGTGCCTCTTGACCTAGAACGTACCTCAGAAAACACCTGTATTATAATTGATTCACCAAATGGTGTATTATCAGCAAAACCTATAGTATAAGGGAATCCAACAGTCTTTCCTTCTCACCAAGTAAATAATTTAATTATTTATCGTTAAATAAATATTAGAATAGAAAAAGGCAAAACTATAATTTTGTAAATAATCTTTATCATATGAATTTTATAATAATAGTTTACAATCAGTATTCCTAAATATAACTTACTTGTTCCTTAAATAAATTTTTTTTCAGTTGTTCCTTCAAACAGTGATAATTATATACAGTTATATATACTATATATAGTTTAAGAAGAAAAAGATATTTCATAAGCAGCGCAGTTCTTTGTAAAGGATATTTATATACAAAATCAAATCTGAAATACTGCAAATAAATTATATTTATATAAAGATTGTAATATGAACATTTATTAGTATTCGAGAATTACAATGCAAATATGTCTGTGATCACTTACTGTATATTCTAGTTTTAAAATTATAAAATTTTCTACATTATTCGTTAAACAAAATTTATGATGAAATACGGCGTTTTCATTGTATTCAAAATTACATCAGTAAATTAAATTTGAATTTTTCTTATTACTTTTGTAATATTTCATGATCTTAAGACTTGAAATTTCATAAAAATGCTGCATTTTGGAATATACTTTGCCGTAAATACACCAAACAGACTTTAAGTTAACCATTTTTAAAAAACTGTTCATTTTTCCTTATTTTTAATTTCCTATCAGAAATTTCAATTTTGTTTATTCTATTATAATGTTCAGTTTCAAAATTTTAAAACTAGAAACAAATAAATATAAGTTATATATATATATATATATATATATATATATATATACTATTTAATAGAACAGACTACTTACATGAAGCAACAGGGGGTTTTGCTTTCAGATTTGACATTTAATGTTATTAAGATTATATTTGTAAAATTGTTATCTACATTACTTTAACAAAAGAATTATTATATTTTTACAAAATGGAAGGTGTTATTAAAAAAAATGTATCTTTGCTTAATCACGTAAAATAATTGTTTAAAATAAAGATATATTTAATTCACCTGACTTATTTGTATATTTATGTCACTGTCACAAGTGAGTGATTTACAAATTTTTTAACAAAACTTATCAGGTGTTTACATCACCAAATTTAACTTTTTAATTATTGAAATGACTAAAATTATTAAATTAAGGGTAGCTTTTTGTCTTTTGACTTATATATTGTAATTTCAAGGTTCGACGTCATATATTTAAAATACGTGATTTAAAAATATGCTTAAAAATTTGTAAATTAGCCACGTGTCCTATTCAAAATAATCAAGGATTATTACCTACTATAATTTAACAATTTCTTTAATTTCTTTAGGTAAATTTGGTAATATAATTAGGTAATTTAATCAGCTTTTTATTAAGTAAAGTAATTAGCTACAATTATATACCTTATTTTTTACAATACTTTTTAAAAACCTAGGTTTGTACAAAATTAATTTTTCTTTCATTTGCATAGTTTACAAAAGTTTTAAAACTTCAATTGAAACAAAAACTTAATATTAGATAAATATTTTACCTAATAAAATCACCCGATAAAATTACCTAATTCTATTACGTAATAAAATCACCTGATTATTTTCTAATAAATAGTCATGCAACAAAATACTTGATAAAATTAATTAAATTTATTACGTACATTTTTTAGGTTATTAATGTAATATATTGTTAATCATATTAATATTAAGAACACTATTTTATACTACTACATAAATTAATTGGATAATACTTTGAAGTGATATATTTACGTATTTAAATTCATATATATAAGCAAAATTTCTATCAAAAAATCAAAAGCAAAAAATTTTACCTAAATTTTTTACCTAAAATTTTTACCTGTTAAAATTACCTAATTTACTTAAAAAAATGAAACAAAAGTCACCTAAAATTATCAGGTGAAAATTTTAGGTGAAAATATCATATGATTTTTTTCAGCATTTGTGTCATTAAGTAATACTGTTTGTACTAGTTTGTATGTACTAGAACAACAACAGCCGTCAAGATTTCAGTCAAAGTATTCGTTATCTAGCGATGTATTACCTGAATAAAGAAATGCCTAATTACAGAGCCATATACCAGAATTATTTTTGAATTATAATTATACCAGAATTATGTCAGAATTATTTTTATATACCGGAATTACTTGTTACTTCATTATCGTCCTCTATTTTCCAAAATATACTTATGATGGTTCAATAACCCGCTGCATCAACATCCAAATAAACGAATTGGATTTCGCCTTCGTCATAATGTCATTAAGATATCGTAAGTCAACCAACATTATTTATTTTTTACGTTTACATTTTAAAGGTTTGATATTATTTCATTGATATATATATACTAATTTATTGCAATTCCTTAAAAAACAAGTATTTTTTTTATTAAAAACATTTAATTTATTGTTTTTTCTTTTCTTATACAGCATTTAAGATAATAATAGTATTATCAATAATAAATATTAATACTGATTTTTTTTAAATCGAAAATAGACTTATAAAAAAACTAATGGTTAAAACATTATAATATAAAAGAAAATATCCAGATTATTGAGTATAGCACCAAGTTTTCGTCTAGTTACAGCTGAAATATGGTTCTACCGACCTTGTTATAACACAACAAAAATATGATTCCACCGATCTTACTGGAAATAGAACCAACACCATCCGAAGGGTAGAGGAAACTACTCTTAAAATTTCAGCTAAATCAGTTGAAAATTTTTCAAGATATTTGTGGAACATCGAATTTTTAAATTTCAAATTGATGATATTAACGACTGCGAGTCTGTAGCGCCAAAAATAGTGGAAAATCATGTATTACGTTATATAGGAAAAAGTTGCGTCTTTGTAATTAAAACATTTTGTTAATAGAAAGTTATTTGATAGGAGTTCTACATTTCGAATTATTGTGCGAAAAATGAACGAAAGTCGTTTTTAGAGAAATTTTAAATTTATTATAGCTTTAATATGGTTCAGTCGATGTTGCTGAAAATAGAACCAGCACCTTCTTATATGTAGAGAAAACTACCCTCAAGGTTTCAGTCAAATCGGGTAATAACCTTTTGAGATATTTGTGGAACAACGAGTTTTTTATTTTTCAATTTTATGATATTTGCGTCTTTGTGAGTCTCTAGCGCCAAAATAGTCAAAAATCATGTATTATGTTGAATAGAAAAAAGTTGCGTCTATTCAATACAAACATTTTGTCAATAGTAAGTTTTTCGCTAAGATATGTATATTTTGAGATATTGTACAGAGAATGAATGTAAGCCGTTTTTAGATAAATGTAAACTTTGTTATAGCTTAAATATGGTTTCACTGATGTTGCTGGAAATAGAACCAGCACCTTCTTATAGGTAGAGAAAACTACCCTCAAGGTTTCAGTCAAATCGGGTATTAACTTTTTGAGATATTTGTGGAACAACGATTTTTTTATTTTTCAATTTTATGATATTTGCGTCTTTGCGAGTTTGAGATATTTGTGGAACAACGATTTTTTATTTTTCAATTTATGATATTTGCGTCTTTGCGAGTTCTAGCGCCAAAACAGACAAAAATCATGTATTATGTTAAATAGAAAAAAGTTGTGTCTATTTAATAGAAACATTTTGTCAATTAGTAGTTTTTCGCTAAGATTTGTATATTTTGAGATATTGTACAGAAAATGAATGTAAGTCGTTTTTAGATAAATGTAAACTTTGTTATAGCTTTAATATGGTTCCGCCGATGTTGCTGGAAATAGAACCAGCACCTTCTTATAGGTAGAGAAAACTACCCTCAAGGTTTCAGTCAAATCGGGTATTAACTTTTTGAGATATTTGTGGAACAACGATTTTTTTATTTTTCAATTTTATGATATTTGCGTCTTTGCGAGTTTCTAGCGCCAAAACAGACAAAAATCATGTATTATGTTAAATAGAAAAAAGTTGTGTCTATTTAATAGAAACATTTTGTCAATAGTAAGTTTTTCGCTAAGATATGTATATTTTGAGATATTGTACAGAGTGAATGTAAGCCGTTTTTAGATAAATGTAAACTTTGTTATAGCTTAAATATGGTTTCACTGATGTTGCTGGAAATAGAACCAGCACCTTCTTATAGGTAGAGAAAACTACCCTCAAGGTTTCAGTCAAATCGGGTATTAACTTTTTGAGATATTTGTGGAACAACGATTTTTTTATTTTTCAATTTTATGATATTTGCGTCTTTGCGAGTCTCTAGCGCCAAAAATACGGGGAATAATATACTATGTTAAATGGATAAAAGCTGCGTCTTTTTAATACGAACATTTTATGTCTTTATATTTTTTTTCGTAGAACGTGTCTATTTCGACATATTGTACGAATAATGAAAAAAATCCGTTATTTAGAGACATGTAAACTTTGTTATAACTTTAAAATGGCTTCACTGTTGAGGCTGGAAATAGAACCAGCACCTTCTTATAAGTAGAGAAAACTACCCTCAAAATTTCAGCCAAATCGGGTAATAACTTTTTGTGATATTCGTGGAACAACACTTTTTTCGATGACAAAAATATAAGGCTCTCCCGTATAACGGTCGTGCCTAAAAAGCAATTCTGGATTCAATAAAAATAACAATATTTCAACGTTACAATATTACTCTCACAAATTAAGTATTCGTGATGCATTTAATCCTTGCTTAAATGCAGGTAAAATACCTCAACAATTTATTGTTGATGCATTAACAAAAATAGAAAGTTGTAGATTATATTACATAAGACAAGAACAATCAACATTACGAACAGAATTATATACAGGTTTAATGGATTATATACATAATCAAGCTTCAACACCAAATAATATAATTGGTAAAATGGTTATACTTCCTTCATCATTTGTTGGTAGTCCTCGAGCTATCCAACAAAATTATTTAGATTCTATGAGTATATGTCAAACATTTGGTAAACCTAATATTTTTCTAATCATGACTTGTAACCCAAACTGGACTGAAATAATTGAAAATATTGAAATAAATCAAAAACCTATAGATAGACCAGATATAGTTGTTCGAGTGTTTAATGAAAAAGTTAAAGTTTTAAAAGAAAATTTATTAAAACAACATATATTTGGAAAAATTATTGCTTACATTTATGTTATAGAATTCCAAAAACGTGGTTTACCTCATATTCATATGCTCTTATATTTAGATGAAAAAGATAAATTTTATAATACAGAAAATATTGATAGTATGATTAGTGCTGAAATTCCAAATATGAAAACACATCCTAAATTGTATGAATTGGTTAAACAGCATATGATTCATGGCCCTTGTGGAAATCAAAATAAAAATTCACCTTGTATGAATGCTGACAAAACAAACTGTACAAAAAATTTTCCTAAACCATTTTGTACGGAAACTCAATTTCATAATGTCGATGGCTATCCAATATATAAACGCAGAAGTAATAATATTGCCATAACATATTCATCGAAAAAATAGCAGATGATCGTTATGTAGTACCCTACAATCCATATCTATTAATAGTACTTCAATGCCACATTAATGTAGAAATATGTAGTACAATAAAATCTATAAAATATCTGTTTAAATATTTTTATAAAGGTCCTGATACAGCACTTGTTTGTTTTTCAAATTCCGAAAAAAATGAAAATATAATGAATAGTTTAGATAAAAATGAATTGTCTATTTCGGAAACAGATAAAAATATATTTGTTTATGATGAAATTAAACAATATTTACCAACGAGATACATCTGTCCTCCCGAAGCAATGTACAGAATAAATGAATACAAACTACATGAACAATCTCACGTTATCTACAGATTAGCAGTAGACCATCTAGAGAATGAACAACTAGTTTATTTTAAAGAAGGATGTGAAAAAGAAATGATAAATAAAAATGTGAATACAACATTAACTGCCTGGTTAGAATTAAATAAATTAGATATTAAAGCTAATAATTTGTTATACAATGAAATTCCAAATCATTATGTTTTCGATAAAAAAACGAAAAAGTGGAATGCAAGAAAAAAGTTCATTAAACCCGTTATAACTCGTATGTATTTTGTAAGTCCAAAACATAAAGAACGTTTTTACTTAAGAATGCTTTTATTACATTGTCGTGAAGCAACATCTTTTGAATCAATTCGCACTGTTAATGACATAGAATATTCAACTTATTATGAAGCTGCAGTTGCAAGACATATAGTCAAAAGTTATGAAGAGTGGGATAGATGTATGTATGAAGCTATTAATTTTCAATTCCCATAAGTTTTATGTCAATTATATGCTGTAATTTTGGTTTTCCATAATCCAATTAATGCATTAGAATTATATAACAAATACAAAGATTACTTTCTTAATCTAAAATCAGATAAAACTATTGCAGAACAAACAGCTTTAAAATATATCAATAATATTCTCTTATTTCATGGGTATTCAACCAAAGATTTTGGACTACCACTTGTAAATAATTTAAATGAAATGAATTATGAATCTAATATTGATCAAACAGAATATAATAGTAATAATAATAAAGAAGTAATTAATGAAAGAATAAAATTATTAAATATCAATCAAACTATAATATTTGATGAAATAAAAAAATCAATATTTAATGAAACTAATAAAAATTTGTTTTTTATTGATGGTCCAGGAGGGAGTGGCAAAAATTATCTTTTAAATACAATTATTATGTTCTCAAAATTGAATGATTTATCAGTTTTATCAGTCGCGTAGACAGGTATTGCTGCCAACCTTTTAATTGATGGTAAAACTGTCCATACGACTTTCAAATTACCTTTAAATATAAATAATGAATCAGTTAGTAATGTCTTACCAAATACAAAGTATGGCAATTTTATTAAAAATATTAAAATTTTGATTTGGGATGAAATTTCTATGACTTCCAAATATGCCATTGATTCTGTAGATCTATTATTCAGAGATATATGTCGTAATAACAGTCCTTTTGGTGGTAAAATAGTAATTGTATCTGGAGACTTTAGACAAACATTACCAATTATACGACATGGCAGTAGAACACAAATATTAGAATCATGTATAAAAAAAAGTAAAATGTGGTCTAATTTTTTTCATTTTTCTTTAAAACAAAATATGAGAATAATTGACGCAGAAGATACTGCATTCAAAAATTGGCTATTAAATATTGGCGAAGGTATTTATGCAGAAAAATTTGAAGAAGATAATAATTATATTGAAATACCTTCAAATTTACTATCAAATGGTGACTTAATTTCTGAAATATTTGGATCAAATATTAATTCAAAAGATTCATCATTAAGTAAAAAAGTAATCCTCTGCACGACAAATAATCATGTATTAAAAATAAATAATGAAATATTAAGTAAAATGAATGGTCAAAGTAAAGAGTATTTTAGTATAGATACAGTAACTGATGATAATGATCAACCCTTGGATAATGTAATACCAATAGAATATATAAACTCAATAACGCCAAATGGTCTTCCGCCTCACAAATTAACATTAAAAATTGGAGCAATTGTAATATTATTAAGAAATTTAAATTTAGAAGATGGACTTTGCAATGAAATACGTCTCATTATCAAAGATTTGAAAGATTATATAATTCAAGCTGAAATCGTAACGGGAAAGAAAACTGGAAATGTAGTATTTGTACCACGAATAGATTTAAGCCCATCACCAGAAGAAATACCATTTAGAATGATCCGTAGACAATTTCCTATTAGACTCGGATTTGCCATGACTATTAATAAATCTCAAGGACAATCCTTTAATAACGTAGGTTTATTTTTACCAACACCAGTATTTAGTCATGGTCAAATGTATGTTGCATTATCTCGTGTTACATCAAAAAATAGTTTGAAAATATTATTAAATAAAGATTCCCTGTACCTAAAAAAGATAAATAAAAATAAAAAAGAAATAACAAAAACTTACACAAAAAATGTAGTATTTAAAGAAATTTTCAATTAAAGTATATAAAAAAAATAAAAAAAAATATAGTCATAATTTTATAATGATTAAGTTAAAAAATTGTAATGCGAGCCATATGACAGTCTCAAGCCTGTGTAAACGCAGAGAGCAATTTTTCAACTTATATAATAAAAACAAATAAAAATTTATAAAATCACTTACAGAATTTCCGACTGTGACTGTATTACAACTACTATTTATCTTCCCAGAATTTGCAGATTTATAAATTGTATTAAAGTATAATATTTTAACTTTGGTATAAATAAATAAGTAACTATTTTCAAAAATAAATGCTACATATATATATTTAAATACTTTTTAAATTAAATTTATTAAAAAGAAGGTGGCTTAATGTAGATGTAGACAAATATTGCTAATTACATTTATTAATTGAGGAGCTGGATGCAAGAACACGCCGAGCGCGGCGAATGGATAGAGGAGGCGGACAGAAATTAAGAAATTGACGTCACCGTGACCAAATTTTTTAATTTGCCGAATCTTTAATTATATTAAAATTTTGGTTCCGTCCGTCCGTCCGTCCGAGAGCGAGAGAGCGAGAGAGCGAACGAGAGAGAGAGAGAGCGAACGAGCGAGCGAGAGAGAGAGAGAGCGAGAGAACTAGAGAGCGAGAGAGCGAGAGAACGAGCGAGAGAGAGAGTGAGCGAGCGAGAGAGAGAGAGAGAGAGAGAGAGAGAGAGAGAGAGAGAGAGAGATTGATTGATTGATTGATTGATAAATTTATTAGGCTACGGGGGCCAGCCCCCAAAGTAGCACAGATTACAGTTTAAAAATATTAAGTACAATAGCGCTTAAAAGTACGATACTCTTAAAAATACAATAAAATAGACGCAACCAAGTGAACGCAAGAAGTAGATAAATAAATCAATAAGTATGTAACAGTCAGTCTTGATTATAGGTAAAGCTTATTTTAGAGCGCAATGACGCAATACGTGAGCATATAAATATAAATAGAAATTACATAATTACATAAATACAGGCGCAACATTAGACTCGTTAGAATCGAGGCAGTACAGTAAAGTAAAATCGTGCAATAAAACGAAACAGATACAATTGAAGTAAACGATAAAAGTAGAGATAAGATTGCCAATTGCCATTTCCGACCCATTCTAGTCCAACTAAATTTGAGCTAAGTAATATAATAGAGCAAGTAATATAATAAAGCAATATAATAACGCAATAACACAATAAAACGGTGCATATAAGACATCAGCTGGTGTCACCAGAACCATACGTATGCGTCCTACCATGACGGAGTTTCACGCACAAAAATACCCTCCTCTTCCACGCGTTGAGCCCATGACTGCCGGTCAAGCCCAGATAGATAATCTCGCAAGCGATGTTGAAAAGAGTGAAAATGATCGAGATCAAAGGTAAGGTCAGAGAAGTTATTGAGAAGTTTAGAGGCTAAAATGGTAAAAGACCGATTCAGCGCCTCGGTCCGGGGCGGATGGTAGGTGAGAGGTCGCCGCTGAAATCGGGAGGAGGTACGGACATCAGGACGTGAATCGGACTGCACGAAATGACTAAAAAGGTATGGTGGAGATGAAGATGAGATAATCTTAAATGCAAGAGAGCCAGCAAGATATGATCTCCTGAGCCCCGCCGACAGCCAGCCCATCTCCAAGCGGTAAGGCGTGACGTGGGCCCGTCTAGGTATGTTACCCCAGACGAAACGCACGCACGCATTAATCAATCTCTGGAGCTTTAATTCACGCGTACGATCAACGTCATTGTAGACCGCACACGCATAGTCCAAGTAAGGCCAGATCAGACTCTCAACCAATGACTTCCTCGACCGTCTGGACAAAGCCTTTCTAAAGAATCGAAGAGTATGCAAAACGCCGTGGACACTGCGAGATTGACAGAACATGCTTTGACCAGTCAATTGTCGGCGTAATCCACACCCCCAGCGATTTAACAGCGCTTTCGTAAGGTAGCGGCACTCCATTCACACACACTTTGGCGACGTCCCCAAGATCAAATCTAGAAATGTAAGACTGACTACCCAACAATATAACCTTGGTCTTGGAGACGTTAAGCGTCAGACCATTCAACGCAGCCCATCTCGCAACCGCCCCCGCATCCCTCTCAACAGCCAGGCCGAACTCCGAAAGCAGAAAGGAATAGTAAAGCTGCATATCGTCAGCAAACATCATACAGCTCGCATGCTCCAGGACCGCAGGCAGGTCATTAATAAAAATAGAAAATAAGAGGGGCCCCAAGACACTGCCCTGAGGGACACCCGCATGAACCACAGCCCAGGCCGATCGGTCGCCCCCTTCCCCTTCGACAGCCTGCGTGCGGCCCCGAAGATACGAGAAAAACCAGCAGATAACTAAATCAGAACAGCCAACCGCCCGGAGCTTACGAAGGAGCGCGCAATGGGGGACCGTATCAAAAGCTTTAGAAAAATCAAACAGAACTAGTAGAGTAACCTTACGCTGGTCAATACCCCTGCGCACATCCTCCAACACCCCGAGCAGCACCGTCTGAGTGCTGTGGCCCCGACGAAATCCGGCCTGCCTGCATGACAAGAGATCGTTCGCCTCCAGATAACTCGAAAGTTGTCCGTGTACGACGCGCTCAAGCAGCTTCGACACCTCGCACAATCTCGCTATAGGTCTAGTGTCGGCAACGCTACTGCACACACTAGACTTTGCCAGCGGGCACAGCAGCGCTCTCTTCCACTGCGAAGGAAAGTATCCCGACCGAAGCGAGGCATCGAAGACACTCGCCAAATGCTCCAGGATGGACGAGCCCGAGAGCTTAAGCATCGGAACAGATATACCATCGACACCCGTCGCCCTCGAGGTCGCCCTCCCAAGCGCCAAGCTAACATGGTCCACACTAACACAATCAAAGCAAAACCGACTATGTGTCAAGACCGGGGCGAAGTTTAATACATCAGTTAAACCATGAAGCGAAATTGGGTAGGACTGGCATGATATGGCCGCATAATGAGTATTTAGTTCATCTGAAGGAAGAGGAGGAAGGAAGAGAGAAGGAAGAGAGAGAGAGAGAGAGAGAGAGGGGGGGGAGGGAGAGAGAGAGGGAGAGAGAGAGGGAGGGAGGGAGAGAGAGGGAGAGAGAAAGAGTGAGAGAGAGAGAGGGAGGGAGGGAGAGAGAGTGAGGGAGAGAGAGAGGGAGAGAGAGGGAGGGAGGAGAGAGAGGGAGAGAGAAAGAGTGAGAGAGAGAGAGGGAGGGAGGGAGAGAGAGGGAGGGAGGGAGAGAGGAGGGAGAGAGAAAGAGTGAGAGAGAGAGGGAGGGAGGGAGAGAGAGGGAGAGAGAAAGAGTGAGAGAGAGAGGGAGGGAGGGAGAGAGAGAGAGGGAGGGAGAGAGGGAGGGAGGGAGGGAGAGAGAGCGAGAGCTTCCATGACTGATAAACTCATGTCACTCGTCAGTGTGCAGAGCACACTGAATCTCGTGAGTGCGCACGGAGTTTATATATGCCCGGCTGCTTCGCGCCCCCTCCCCGTCAAACGATACGTATTGAGCGCATGTGTGCTTTGTTACGTGGGATTAGATGGATACTGAAACAAGCTTACAGGGGATTAGATGAATACTGAAACAAGTGGAGATACTTTTCTATCATTCCAAGGTAAGTGCATAAATTTTTTTGCAATGATCATGCTACTAGATTCATCGTTGTAAGGCAACAAATATACATTTCTATTAATATTTCGGGCACTTTTCCCGGATATTTTGACCATAAGTGATCTTGATGATTTAGACCCACTCTGGAAATTTTTAGGCAGTTTCTGACTATAAAAAGACATCTTTTAGACAGTATTAGGTCACCAGAGTCCGGAGCAGAATTGCTGATTTTCACTATTTAAGGTTTAAATGGCTTACAAGAGTGTGACAGCATACATTTATGTCTTTAAAAGTATTTTTAATGAAAAGTTCGGAAAATTTTACAAAAAAAGTCATACTTATGTTTTTAGTGAAAAATGCATCCCCTGGGAGCTAAAAATTCATCAAAATGGGCATATAATGCAAAAAAGTGCTAAAATGTCAACTTTGACTCTCTGTAACTTAAAATAATGGCCCAGAAAAAATCTGAAAAAATTCAGGAGAACTACTGGATACCTCTAAAACATATTCCCACAGTTATAGCAATATTTATTTTTTTCATCTTCGATGTCACAGAGAACCACCCATATATATATAAAATTAATATTCAAATATTTTTGAATAAACTACATTTTTTGTGTAAATTTTTGCGTTTTCACTGAGGATAAGTTTTTTATTTCTATATTTTATTATATTATCATTTTTATTAATAGATTTATTATCTATAAATACTTTTAAATTATCCTTTGATGTTGTTCTTGATAAAGCTACGTATAATTGACCATGACTAAAAACAGGAGTATTTAAATATAAACCAACTTTGTCAAAGGATTGACCTTGAGCTTTGTTTATAGTCATAGCAAAGCTAAGTCTTATTGGAAATTGTCTTCTTATCATATGAAACGGAATTTTTTCTGATGATGGATATAAATCAATACGTGGTAATAATATTATCTTGCCTGCATTTTTACCTGTAATTATTTCTACTGTTATAACATACTGTTTCATATCCTTGATTATCATTCTTGTTCCATTACATAGTCCACCATTGATATCTAAATTTCGCAAACAACTAACTATTGCACCCTTTTTTAATATTAATTTATGTGGAGGTAATCCATTGGGTGTTAATGAATTTAAAAATTCTGTTGGGATTGATTCTTGTAATGTATCATTATCATCACTTTCTACTCTATCATCACTATAAAATGTATAACTACATCCATCAATTTTTTCTACTATATCTTCATTAAGTTTTAATACATTAGAATTTAAAGGCGATAATATTACTTTATTTTTTAATGTTGGATCATTAGGATTTATCTTATCTCCAAAGATTTCTGTAATTAAATTATTATCACAAATGAATTGTGTTGGTATTTCTTTGACATTGTTTTTTAATTCATATTTTGTTAAATTTTTATTTTCTCCTATATCAAGTAACCACTTTTTGAAACTAGTATTTGGCTTTTGCAATCTTAAATTTTCAGTCAATGATAACCTTGAAAAATATGGCCATAAACAATTTCTTTTGACGCAAGTTTCAATAATTTTTGTTCTATTTCCATGTGGTACTATTGGTAGTGTTTGTCTAAAGTCTCCAGAAGTTACAATAATTTTATCTCCAAAAGGAAGATCATTTTTACACGCATCTCCGAAAAATTTATCAATTGTTTCAAAAGCATATCTAGATACCATTGAAATTTCATCCCAAATTATAATTTTAATATTTTTTAAGTAAGTACCATATTCTGAATTAGGACTAATATTACATGTTGATTGTTCATTTATATTTAATGGTAATTTAAATGTACTATGAACAGTTTTTCCATTAATTAATAAATTAGCAGCAATACCAGTCCAAGCCATTGTAAGAAAAGGAATATTCATTGATATTAAATAAGTAATAATTACATTATGTAAATAACTTTTTCCACTACCACCAGGACCATCAATGAAATAATACTTATTTCCAATATTATTAATTAATTGTTGCATTGATGATTAAATCATATATTTTCGTTTGATTAAATGTTAAAGAATTTATTAAAGTTTCTAAGGTATTAATATGATCATGTATATCTAATTCATCATCATACTCTTTATTCACTTCATAATTATCCATATTAGGTAAATGAAAATCATTTAATTTCATTCCATGTAACAATAAGATTTTTTCAATATTATACAAAGCTTTTTTTCACCCTCAAATTCTGATAAATTTGGATCCATAAAATGAATCTTATATTTATTATATAAATCCAAAGCATTAATTGGTGTTTGAAATACAAGAATAAATGCAAATAGTTTGCACATAGATTTAGGAAATTTGAATACTGCAGCGTCTGCTAAACATTTATCCCACTCATCATCAGTACTAATAATACCTCTCGATAAACAAGCAGTTTCATACGTATCGTAAACTATACCATTTACAGTTCGGATATCTTCAAATGATTTTGCACCTCGTACATGTAATAATAATAGTCGTAAGAAAAATGTTTAACGTTTATTTGGATTTACGAAATACATTCTACTTATAATATGTTTATTAAATTGTTTTCTTTTAGTCCATGCTTTAATTTTTTTATTAAAAACATAATGATAAGGAATTTCAGTATATATATATTGTGTTGCATTCTCGTCATCTTTATTTAATTTAAACCATGATGTTAATGTTGTATCTATATTTTTATAAATGAATGTATTTTGTTGTCCTTCTTGAAAAAATATATATTGTTCATTTTCTTTATGAACAGGTAATCTTATAATAGCATAAGATTGTTGATGTAATTTAAATTCCAAGATACGATACATAGCCTCCGGTGCCCATACATATCTAGTAGACAAATGTTGTGATATTTCATCATAATTATATATCTCTTCATTATTTTTATCCATATCATCATTAATGGCTTCCATTGTGAATTTTACAAAAGCAGTATCAGGACCCTTATGAAAATATTTAAATAAATATTTTATAGCTTTTATTGTATTACATATTTCTAATGTTAATATGACATTCTAACAATAATAATAAATATGGATTATATGGCACGACAAAACTATTATCTGCAATTCTATGTTTTGAATATATAATTTTATTATCATTATTTCTTCGGCGATAAGAAGGATAACCATCTGAATTAAAATTTGTTTGTTCAACATATGGTTTAGGAAACTTTTTTGTACAGCGTGTTTTATCTTCATTCATACATACACTATTTTTATTTTGCATTCCACAAGAACCATGTATCATATTATTTTTTACTATATTGTATAATCTAGGATATTTAATTTCATCAGGTATTTCAGCACTTATAAGAGAATCAATTTGATCAACATCTCGTAATTTATCATCATTATGCAACCAACTTAACATGTGCATATGTGGTAATCCTCTTTTTTGAAATTCTATCACATAAACATAACCTTTAACTTCTCCAAAAATACTTTTTTTTAAAAGTTCATTTTTTAAAATTTTAACTTTTTGATTAAAAACGCGTGATATTAAATCCGGACGATCTATAGCTGTTTCATATGGTAACAAATTTTCTTGAATTTCTTTCCATGTAGGATTACATGTTATTGTGAGGAATATATCTGGTTTTCCATCAACTTGTAATTGAGTCATTGAATCTAAATAATTTTGTTGTATTGCTCTGGGACTTCCTATATAGGTTGAAGGTAATATTATCAATCTCCCTATTTTATAATCTTCAATATTTACTTTGTTATAAACATAATCCATCAATCCTTTATACATTTCAGTTCGTAATTCTGCTTGATGACTGCGCAAATAGTATAATCGACATCCTTCAATTCTTGTCCATACGTCAACAATAAATTGTTGTGATATATTTTTTAAATTTAAACAAGGATTAAAATCATCACGTGTACTTAATTTAAATGAATAATATTGTAATATTGAAATATTATTATATTTATTATCTGCTTTTAAACATTTCATATTAGGACACCATCCAGGGTCACCAAGAGGAAATATTAACGGATATAACATTGGGTCGAGATGTTACTGAGAATATTTATTATCTGTGGTTTATCAGATAAACGCGTGATATTAAATCCGACGATCTATAGCTGTTTCATATGGTAACAAATTTTCTTGAATTTCTTTCCATGTAGGATTACATGTATTGTGAGGAATATATCTGGTTTTCCATTCAACTTGTAATTGAGTCATTGAATCTAAATAATTTTGTTGTATTGCTCTGGGACTTCCTATATAGGTTGAAGGTAATATTATCAATCTCCCTATTTTATAATCTTCAATATTTACTTTGTTATAAACATAATCATCAATCCTTTATACATTTCAGTTCGTAATTCTGCTTGATGACTGCGCAAATAGTATAATCGACATCCTTCAATTCTTGTCCATACGTCAACAATAAATTGTTGTGATATATTTTTAAATTTAAACAAGGATTAAAATCATCACGTGTACTTAATTTAAATGAATAATATTGTAATATTGAAATATTATTATATTTATTATCTGCTTTTAAACATTTCATATTAGGACACCATCCAGGGTCACCAAGAGGAAATATTAACGGATATAACATTGGGTCGAGATGTTACTGAGAATATTATTATCTGTGGTTTATCAGATTTAGGATAAATACGAATATCACGGTCAATTGGTGGTTTCTCCGTCCATTCCTACATATACTGCAGCAACTTCATGCATGAAGCAAATATGACTTATTTGTTGCACAATTGTCACGAACTAATGACATAACTACTTCACGTGGTGTAATGTTATTATTTTGTGCTCTGTTAATCTCTTCTTTTTCTATTTGATACATCATTTTGTATGCTTTTGCATAAGGATTATGTGTTGTGAGAAACTTACATAATTCATTTAATAAATTTATATCAGGTTTATCTATTTTATAATCTTTCGCTCTATATTTATTTGCTATTTCATTGTCGATTATATATAATTGTCCATACATTGGAAATTCATTTTTATTTGGATGTAATGCATGTGAATTATGGTATACTTGACCACATATCTTTAATACTTGTAGACCAGGAGTATTAAAAGTTATTAATTTTGACCCAAAACTAGCAAATGCAAAAGAATTATTGTATCCCCGTATATTTTTTTTATAATTTGTACTTCTTGAAGTATTTTTAAATAATAAATTTTTTAATTCTTTTGGATATGAGTTATCATTATTTAAAAATATTTTATTTTTATGACAACAGTTAGTATATTTTTTATCATGTGAGATTTCATTCTTGAAGTGTTTTGCTTTGCAGAAATTACAATTATTATTTAAACTTCCTAAAAAATTTAATTCGATGGTGTTTTTAAAAAAATCTATATTTGCAATTAAACCTATTTTTGAATTTATATCTTTCGTATCATATTCTAATTCTGTGTTTGCTTTTCTTTTATTTTGTTTTAATTTCTTATGTTCATTTTGTTTTGTTTTTAGTTGTATTGTCATACTAGTATAATACATTTTACTTTTCTTTACTTCATTTACCTTTATGTCATTCGTCATTTCTGTTTTTTTCGTTTTTTTTCTTTCAGTTTTCTTTATTTTTGTTTCATTCGTCGTATTGGTTCTATTCGCTCTTTTTCTATCAGATTCCTTTATTTTCATTTCATTTGTCAATTCTATTTTCATTTCGTGCGTCATTTCTGCTCTATGTGCTTTTTTTCTTTCAGCTTCCTTTATTTTCATTTCGTTCGTCGTTTCTATTCTATCCGCTCTTTTTCTATCAGCTTCCTTTATTTTCATTTCGTTCGTCATTTCTGCTCTATGTGCTTTTTTTCTTTCAGCTTCCTTTATTTTCATTTCATTCGTCATTTCAGCTCTATCCGCTCTTTTTCTTTCAGCTTCCTTTATTTTCATTTCATTCGTCATTTCTGCTGTATGTGCTCTTTTTCTTTCAGCTTCCTTTATTTTCATTTCGTGCGTCGTTTCTATTCTATCCGCTCTTTTTCTATCAGCGTCCTTTATTTTGATTTCATTTGTTATTTCTGCTCTTTTCATTCTTTTTCTTTCAGCTTCCTTTATTTTCATTTCATTCGTTATGTTAGCTTTATCCGCTCTTTTTCTTTCAGCTTCCTTTACTTTCATTTCATTCGTCATTTTAGCTCTATTCGCTCATTTTCTTTCAGCTTCTTTTATTTTCATTTCATACACTGAAAAAAATCCCGCACACAGGTTACTCTATTATTAGTACAACTAGCGCCACCACGGTGGCGAGTAAAGAATGTCTCTCTTAATGTCAAAGATTGTTCTTGGAGGTTCGGATACTGATTGTCCTGATGCTCTCGAATAGTCAATATTCTATAATATGGGCAATGTACAATTTATAAAATATACGCGGCTACCATTTTCACTTATTGATTTAATTTCGTCCTAGTTAAAATAATAATTGAGTAATTAGAACATCGTAAATAATGTAATAATAATTTTATTTATTACAATACATATCTTGTTGCAATAAAACATTTTTCATCTTTTTGTAAATATAAGCAAGGCGAAATTAATGGTAGCTCTTCATACTTATAAAGCTTCATTCTGTTATCGGTTATAACAATATAGCCTTTTTTGTAAAATAAATTTGAAATGAATTGAAGGACTTTTTCTTGTGGATGGTTTTTAAGGATGGAAAATATTTCTGAGCTGTTTAAATGGTATAAGTTACCATCATGCACGCCACTGTCTATGTATATAAAGATAAGTACTAAATTAATTGTTGCAATTAAAAACATGTAATAGTTATAATTAGTAATTTTAAAGGTTAATATATGTGCATTAATTTGAAATAATAATGAGAATTAATAATGTTTTCATATTGACAAAATACTTTAAGTTTATACTTAGTTTCTAATTCATCCAATAAGTACGAACATTTGAATTCAATTAGAAAATCTTCTAAAATCGCAGTCATAATTCGCGTTAATTTTTAATTTAATAAATTTATAATAACTAATGTATTAACAAAAACTAAATACATATAAGTAGTACGCGATGATTAAATATTGTCCGATAAAATTAAACAAACTATAACCTCACCGAAATAGTCAGTTGTTGTCTTTTTCAAAGAGATTCAGTGTCCAAACAGCAGACACTCATCGCTTTTGAGCGATGGTCACATTATCTACCGGTAAAATTATGAACTGAGGGTAACGTGTATCCGGAATTTTTTTCAGTGTATGTCCTTTCTGCTCTATACGCTATTTTTCTTTTAGCTTCCTTTATTTTCATTTCATTGGTCATTATTTTTACCTTATCCTCTCTTTTTGTTACAGCTTCCTTTATTTTCATTTCATCTGTCATTTTTTCTTTATACGCTCTTTTTCTTTCTGATTCCTTTAAATTTGATAATATTTTAAAATGTTTTAATTCGTCAAGTTCTTTTTCATTGGTATTATTATCAGCTGTTAAATCAACAAGTCCTAAAAAAGTTTTAGGAATATTTAAGTTCTTATTGTATTTATCATAATAAATAAGAAGAAAAAATTAATACGTATTTTAATTAGCTCAAGCTGGCAAAAGATAAATCAAAACTTTGTTTAATTTGCTCAAGCATTAAATGCATTGAAAAATTAATAAATAGTTAGTTAAATAATAAAATATTGTCGGACATCCCTTACGCCAGCCTGCAAATATTAATTATATGCAATAAAAAAATACTAATCAACGTATTTCTAAATATATTTTCGAAATTTTTAATTGAACCTTTTATATTTTTAATTGAACCAACGTTAAAATGTTTAAAAAATCATAAATTTATTTAAAAGATTAAAAAAACATTTATGAGAAATGGACTATGTATTACTGGCATACGAAGCATGCGCGAAATCTTTCGACTATATTCAGGTTAGTTCCTACTCCGGCGCGAAGTACGAACTCGACAATAAGTATATGACCACATTCAAAACATCTGACAAATTCTTTTTTATTTATAAATTATAAAAAACTTAATTAAAATTCTAAATTAATAAATAAGCCAAAATTCAAATGAGTAACATTAAAAAAAATAAATCCTTAACCGTAAGCCCCACACCAGGAGGCACAACTTAAATAGAAGTTCTGATATTTTAACAGCGTATAGATGCGGTAGCCGTGAGCGTTAAGGCGCACGCTATATGCAACTGTTATTCAAAAGGTCTCGGGTTAGAAGCTGTTCGAGACCTTCATTTTTTTTTAAATATATTACATATAACATTTTTATCATTTTATTAAATTAAAAAAAATTACAATTTATGATACTGTCAACTGTTTTAATTTGTACTCAATGATTAATTTATTATATTGATTATTTAATTTAATAATTTATAAGGTACTTATGCGTACGAATGACAAAAATTGTATTTGGCCAAGAATTGTAAATCACACTTTTAGGTTATAATATTAATTGACCTCCGGTCCTTTGAATGATCTTAGAATGATTCATCCCTCATTAATATTATAACGTAAGAGTGAATTTATCCCCGTAGAAAGGTTAGCCCGGATATTGGGTTATTGGTTTTATATACGTTATTCTATCGAATAACCTAAAATATAATAACCTTATTCAAATTTACATGATTAGATTTATAATACTGCCAACTGTTTTAATTTTTACTTAATAATTAATTTATTATATTGACTATTTATATAATTTATAAACTATAATATATAAAAATATAAACGTATGTGTGAACTTATGCGGACTCAAATTGTTTTGTCGATATTTTGCGGTTATGTATAGTGATCTCATATATAAAAATATATAAAGTACCTAATATATAAAAATATTTAATTAAAATACAAATTTGTGGGATAGTAGAAAATACTTATCGATTAGTCTGCTTTGATTTCAGAACTTTCAATTGCTGAAACTGATTATGGAATTTAAGTAACATATAACTGATATATATGTTATATTAATTATATTATGTTATATTAATATGATATATATATTATATTAATTATACTTGATATTTAATCAAATTTTTTTTCGAACTGCAAAATGTTCAATAGAAAAAAGTTTTAGAATTTTAAAACAAACACTTCGTCTATATAAAGTTTTTATGTAGAATTTGAAGTTTTTATTTATTACAAAAATACGTGTATTATTGATCATTTAGCATTTTTTTAAGCGTTTTTATATGTTTATCTAAAGAAATTCGTTTCCAATTGCAAAATATTTCATAGGAAATGATTTGTAATTTTAAAACGAATATTTCGTCCATTTAAATTTTTTTGTAGAACCTCAAGTTTTTGAGTTGTTGAAGAATAACTGTATTTTTGAACCTGTAAATATCATTATAACTGGAAATAGGACTATAAAGTTCCCAAATGATAAAGAATATAACCTTAAAATTTCAATGAAATTGATGGACAACTTTTTGAGATATTTGAGGAACAACACTTTTTTCGATGACAAAAATATAAGACACTTCCGTTATACGGTTGTGCACAATTATGTAAAAATTTTGTCATACCATCAGTATATGTAAATCGCGAACGAAACGAGCGTTCATAGCTAGTTTAATTTAAAAAAATACTGTCGTATGCAGAATTAAAAGACGCAACTTTTTTCTATTTAATGTTTTTCTGTATGGTGTGCAGATCAGATGAAAAAAATTATGAACTGGAAATTTAGAAAACTGATTTTTAATCCATTTTTCAAAATTGAATCGCTGTAACTTGACAAAGCTTAATGAAATTCCCTGATTTTTCGTACTAATTTTTCGTAAAAATTTTCAAAAAATAAATACATAAATTACAACAAGACATACACAATATTAAATATACTTTTCAAATTCGAATTAACGGTGAGTTAAAGAGTCGAATGAACAATGTCAAACATTGAAAGATGTAACGTAAATATATATAATCACGAGTACTACCACATACATACATAATAATACGTCAGATGTATCAGAACTTTCAATTGCTGAAACTGATTATGGAATTTAAGTAACATATAACTGATATATATGTTATATTAATTATATTATGTTATATTAATATGATATATATATATTAATTATACTTGATATTTAATCAAATTTTTTTTCGAACTGCAAAATGTTCAATAGAAAAAAGTTTTGGAATTTTAAAACAAACACTTCGTCTATATAAAGTTTTTATGTAGAATTTGAAGTTTTTCATTTATTACAAAAATACGTGTATTATTGATCATTTAGCATTTTTTTAAGCGTTTTTATATGTTTATCTAAAGAAATTCGTTTCCAATTGCAAAGTATTTCATAGAAATGTTTTGTAATTTTGAAACGAATATTTCGTCCATTTAAATTTTTTTGTAGAACCTCAAGTTTTTGAGTTGTTGAAGAATAACTGTATTTATGAACCTGTAAATATCATTATAACTGGAAATAGGACTATAAAGTTCCCAAATGATAAAGAATATAACCTTAAAATTTCAATCAAATTGATGGACAACTTTTTGAGATATTTGAGGAACAACACTTTTTTCGATGACAAAAATATAAGACACTTCCGTTATACGGTTGTGCACAATTATGTAAAAATTTTGTCATACCATCAGTATATGTAAATCGCGAACGAAACGAGCGTTCATAGCTAGTTTAATTTAAAAAAATACTGTCGTATGCAGAATTAAAAGACGCAACTTTTTTCTATTTAATGTTTTTCTGTATGGTGTGCAGATCAGATGAAAAAAATTATGAACTGGAAATTTAGAAAACTGATTTTTAATCCATTTTTCAAAATTGAATCGCTGTAACTTTGACAAAGCTTAATGAAATTCCCTGATTTTTCGTACTAATTTTTCGTAAAAATTTTCAAAAAATAAATACATAAATTACAAACAAGACATACACAATATTAAATATACTTTTCAAATTCGAATTAACGGTGAGTTAAAGAGTCGAATGAACAATGTCAAACATTGAAAGATGTAACGTAAATATATATAATCACGAGTACTACCACATACATACGTACATAATAATACGTCAGATGTATCAGAACTTTCAATTGCTGAAACTGATTATGGAATTTAAGTAACATATAACTGATATATATGTTATATTAATTATATTATGTTATATTAATATGATATATATATATTAATTATACTTGATATTTAATCAAATTTTTTTTCGAACTGCAAAATGTTCAATAGAAAAAAGTTTTGGAATTTTAAAACAAACACTTCGTCTATATAAAGTTTTTATGCAGAATTTGAAGTTTTTCATTTATTACAAAAATACGTGTATTATTGATCATTTAGCATTTTTTTAAGCGTTTTTATATGTTTATCTAAAGAAATTCGTTTCCAATTGCAAAGTATTTCATAGGAAATGTTTTGTAATTTTGAAACGAATATTTCGTCCATTTAAATTTTTTTGTAGAACCTCAAGTTTTTGAGTTGTTGAAGAATAACTGTATTTATGAACCTGTAAATATCATTATAACTGGAAATAGGACTATAAATTTCCCAAATGATAAAGAATATAACCTTAAAATTTCAATCAAATTGATGGACAACTTTTTGAGATATTTGAGGAACAACACTTTTTTCGATGACAAAAATATAAGACACTTCCGTTATACGGTTGTGCACAATTATGTAAAAATTTTGTCATACCATCAGTATATGTAAATCGCGAACGAAACGAGCGTTCATAGCTAGTTTAATTTAAAAAAATACTGTCGTATGCAGAATTAAAAGACGCAACTTTTTTCTATTTAATGTTTTTCTGTATGGTGTGCAGATCAGATGAAAAAAATTATGAACTGGAAATTTAGAAAACTGATTTTTAATCCATTTTTCAAAATTGAATCGCTGTAACTTTGACAAAGCTTAATGAAATTCCCTGATTTTTCGTACTAATTTTTCGTAAAAATTTTCAAAAAATAAATACATAAATTACAAACAAGACATACACAATATTAAATATACTTTTCAAATTCGAATTAACGGTGAGTTAAAGAGTCGAATGAACAATGTCAAACATTGAAAGATGTAACGTAAATATATATAATCACGAGTACTACCACATACATACGTACATAATAATACGTCAGATGTATCAGCACTTTAAATTTCTTAGAATAGGAAAGTAAGTACTATTAAAAAACTTTATGTCATCTTTTGCATTAATATTATTACTGTGACATTTTATATGAATCATTTTAGAAATTAGTCTTTTATTGTAATTCACTTCTACATCTAAAATTTTTGTATATCCCAATTAAATTCATAGTTAGAGTTTTTTACATGTTGATATACAACCGAATCTGGATTATTGTTTTTCACATGTTCAGTGATTCTGGTTTTTAAAAATCGTTTGGTTTCACTGACATATGAAGCTGAACAATTTTTAGATGAGAATTTATAAACAACGTTTGTTTGAACCCATTTGTTGGTAGCATCTTTACCTAATTTTATTAACAAATTTAAATGTTTTCTAACTAACGGCTACACTTAAATATTGTATGATAATAAAATGTTTGCTAATTAATCAAAATTATGCTACATAAGGTAGAGAAACATAGGTTAAACGATTTACTTTTCTATTATTTTTTTGAAAATTTGATTTTTTTCCGTTGTTATAATAATTAATCTACTTTGTATGTTTTGCCTTATAAATGTAATAGGGTAATTATTGTTAATCAGTAATTTATTTATAATTTTAAAATTTTTTGTGTAAAATTTGTATCTGCCAACAAACAAGCTCTATCACAAGTATATACAGATATTTCTTTATCATCCACGCATAATTGATTATGAAGAAATATTTCTCGATCTTGGTGAATAAACCACACTTTTAATTAGATGGCGACGTTTCGATGACTTTTCGTCATCCTCTTCAGGTTATACCTTTATTTATAAAACGACTATATTTGAATATACATAATAATTGTAGGTTTTGTTTTAAACCTAATGATTAATAACATTTTACTTACTCACTTGTCAATATAAATCGATTAACGTTTAAATTTTGATCGTAGTATCACTGAGTCGTCGTACTAAAATAATGAAAACAAGGATATTTAAAAACAATGAAATTTACTTAATCATATGCACAGAAGTTAAGTGATTACGATGACTACCTTCATCTTATCAACAGCTCGATAATTCAACATTATTCAATAAATAAATAAATTAAATAAATAAATAAATTAAGACAACACAAAAAAATGTAAATACACGAACGGAAAGCAAAGCAGTCAGAGAACTAGAGGCAATTTATCACAGACTGTAAACTAAATTTACTCGCAGCTAATATACACAGCTATAGTACGTATAGCATGACACTAACTATACACGTGTCAGAGCGCGATTTTTGAATTTAACTCACATTTAATTTTATTAATTTTAAAATAAATTAATTTTTATGGTGCATCCAATATTTATAAGCTAAACATTAAATTGTGTATTATGTTAAAATTAATAATAAAAATAAAAATAAAGCATTTTTATTTAAATTATAAATTAAAAAAATTTTAAAAATATAGAATTAAAAGAAAATTATATAAATAAAATTTTTTTGACTAGAATCATAAGCTGCAAAGGAGAAAAAATAATCACTAAAATCAAGGCTGTTTTTTCAATCTGCTAATAATACCATTGTAATGTTGACTAAGTTTTCGTGTATCATCTTTAACATTTATTGCATTTTTTTCTAATTTAATTTGTACGATTTCAGATATGAATCTTTTATTCCAAATACTTTCTCTATCTAGAATTGAGATATCGTCAAAGTTAAATGAATGATTAAAAGTAGCTACATGGTCATTAATAACAAATTGTGAATCTTTCTTTTTGGTATTTAACTTATGTTCGTTAATTCTGCACTATAATTGTCTTTTAGTTTCTCCAACATAACACGCATTGCAATCTTTACACGGAATTTTATAAACAACATTAGTCTGTAGGCTCTTTCTGATTTTTCTTTCCCCCTCACAATGATATTATTAAAATTGTTACAAATCGTAGGTACAGGTCTAAAATATTTTTTTTTTTTTTTTTTTTTATTCTTGATTTGTGCTCTCTTTTTCCTGGCACTTCCTACCGTTTATCCCCCTGGGGACTTTAACGGTGTCCACCTACCACCTATGTGTGGGTGCTTTATCCCTCCCTTAAAACCCCACCATCTCGCATTCGCCCGGGGTTATGCCCGTGGATGAGGGAAACCTGTGAAGCAGGAAAAAACCTCACCCGAGATGGCCGGTGTATTCGAAACATTCTTTTTGGGTGTCAAAGTCACATTGCGTAGACCTTGACACCGAAACCGAATGTTTCACACCTCCCGCTCACGTTGTGAAGTGTGAAAAAACACCTAACCCGCCACGAAAGCCAAACCCATCCAAGTGCGAACCACACTCAGTGCTGCTTAACTTCCGTGACCGGCCGAGGTACGTCTCCGCCACTCCGCCACCGTGTCGGCCTATCTTTTGCATTAATATTATTACTGTGACATTTTATATGAATCATTTTAGAAATTAGTCTTTTATTGTAATTCACTTCTACATCTAAAATTTTTGTATATCCCAATTAAATTCATAGTTAGAGTTTTTTACATGTTGATATACAACCGAATCTGGATTATTGTTTTTCACATGTTCAGTGATTCTGGTTTTTAAAAATCGTTTGGTTTCACTGACATATGAAGCTGAACAATTTTTAGATGAGAATTTATAAACAACGTTTGTTTGAACCCATTTGTTGGTAGCATCTTTACCTAATTTTATTAACAAATTTAAATGTTTTCTAACTAACGGCTACACTTAAATATTGTATGATAATAAAATGTTTGCTAATTAATCAAAATTATCTACATAAGGTAGAGAAACATAGGTTAAACGATTTACTTTTCTATTATTTTTTTGAAAATTTGATTTTTTTCCGTTGTTATAAATAATTTAATCTACTTTGTATGTTTTGCCTTATAAATGTAATAGGGTAATTATTGTTAATCAGTAATTTATTTATAATTTTAAAATTTTTTGTGTAAAATTTTGTATCTGCCAACAAACAAGCTCTATCAACAAGTATATACAGATATTTCTTTATCATCCACGCATAATTGATTATGAAGAAATATTTCTCGATCTTGGTGAATAAACCACACTTTTAATTAGATGGCGACGTTTCGATGACTTTTCGTCATCCTCTTCAGGTTATACCTTTATTTATAAAACGACTATATTTGAATATACATAAATAATTGTAGGTTTTGTTTTAAACCTAATGATTAATAACATTTTACTTACTACTTGTCAATATAAATCGATTAACGTTTAAATTTTGATCGTAGTATCACTGAGTCGTCGTACTAAAATAATGAAAACAAGGATATTTAAAAACAATGAAATTTACTTAATCATATGCACAGAAGTTAAGTGATTACGATGACTACCTTCATCTTATCAACAGCTCGATAATTCAACATTATTCAATAAATAAATAAATTAAATAAATAAATAAATTAAGACAACACAAAAAAATGTAAATACACGAACGGAAAGCAAAAGCAGTCAGAGAACTAGAGCAATTTATCACAGACTGTAAACTAAATTTACTCGCAGCTAATATACACAGCTATAGTAACGTATAGCATGACACTAACTATACACGTGTCAGAGCGCGATTTTTGAATTTAACTCACATTTAATTTTATTAATTTTAAAATAAATTAATTTTTATGGTGCATCCAATATTTATAAGCTAAACATTAAATTGTGTATTATGTTAAAATTAATAATAAAAATAAAAATAAAGCATTTTTATTTAAATTATAAATTAAAAAAATTTTAAAAATATAGAATTAAAAGAAAATTATATAAATAAAATTTTTTTGACTAGAATCATAAGCTGCAAAGGAGAAAAAATAATCACTAAAATCAAGGCTGTTTTTTCAATCTGCTAATAATACCATTGTAATGTTGACTAAGTTTTCGTGTATCATCTTTAACATTTATTGCATTTTTTTCTAATTTAATTTGTACGATTTCAGATATGAATCTTTTATTCCAAATACTTTCTCTATCTAGAATTGAGATATCGTCAAAGTTAAATGAATGATTAAAAGTAGCTACATGGTCATTAATAACAAATTGTGAATCTTTCTTTTTGGTATTTAACTTATGTTCGTTAATTCTGCACTATAATTGTCTTTTAGTTTCTCCAACATAACACGCATTGCAATCTTTACACGGAATTTTATAAACAACATTAGTCTGTAGGCTCTTTTCTGATTTTTCTTTCCCCCCTCACAATGATATTATTAAAATTGTTACAAATCGTAGGTACAGGTCTAAATGATGTTGTTTTATTGTATTTTCAATTTTTTCATAAAAACCAGGTACAAATGGTAATTTTACTGTACCTAAATATTTTTTATTTTTATTATTTTGGTTCACTGTATTATTACTATTACTATATTTAATTTTATCCAACCTCTTTTTAACAAAAATTGAAAATACAATAAAACTACATCATTTTAGACCTGTACCTACGATTTGTAACAATCTTAATAATATCATTGTGAGGGGGAAAGAAAAATCAGAAAAGAGCCTACAGACTAATCCCGGTTGAAAGAAACCAATGAAAACCAATAAGATGTATAATTTCATTGTTTTATATAAGAAATATCAAATAAATTTGTATTGGTATTCATTTGCATTTCCTGAAGAAAAATTATGAATAATTCACAATTAATTTTTTATAAAAATATTCTATTGTAATTTATAAGAAATTGCTAATGATGCTATTAAAGTATCAAATAGATAATGTTTTTTATCAGAATTGATTAGATTTTTCTAGTAACTAATAAAATTGTATTATTTTACAGTAATTAAAGGGAAAAAAACCAATAAAATTTAATAATATTTTCACTGAACTTACCTGCATTTACTGGAAGAAAAAACGGAACTTTAAGACTCCCAGATTTTGGTTTAATCAGTTATTTCGAGTTTTTCCTAATGAATGATTAATGAGATTGATATGTATTTTTGCTACAATATATTCATAGGATTAATATGGTTTTTTCTGGTATGTTGGAATGGAATTTTCATTAGCATTCATGCTCTTTTTCCGCATACACGGTATTACATTTTATTTGTTCTAGTTAGTATTAACCTATTAACTCACCTAATTTTTTATTAGAATCGATGTGTATATTACGATTAATATTATCAGAAGTTGATGGTTTTTCTAACGAATATATAATAGAATTAATAAGTTTTTACTACAATTTATTAAGGAGATTAAAATGGATTTTGCAGGTACGGTGAACTGGAATTTTTATTAGAATTTGTGCTCTTTTTCCGCGTACACGGCATTATATTCACTATTTCTAGCTAGTATAAACCTATATTAACTCAACTTATATTTTATTTGAATCGATGTGTATATTACGATCAATTTTATTACAAATCGATGGTTTTCTCTGGCGAATAAAGAATGGAATTGATAAGCATTATTGCTACACTTTATTAGTGAGATCGTAATAGTTTTTCCATGTGTGTTGGACTAGAACTTTCATTAGGATTCATGCTCTTTTCCACTTATACGATATTACCCGCGTAAAAATATAAACTATTGCCAAGATATTGCAGAGATATTGGAAATAGCTATTGCAAACATGTTGCCAATATATTGCTGCTTGATAGGAATATATTGGAAATACATTAATAATATAGCGCTAAAGCAACCGACACGGTGGCGGAGTGGCGGAAACGCACCTCGGCCGATCACGAAAGTTAAGCAGCACTGAGTGCCGTTGGCACTTGGATGGGTGACACTATTCTTGTGCGGCTTTCGGGATCGGTTAGGTGTTTCTCCACACTTCACAACGTGAGCGGAAGATGTGGAACATTTGGTTTCGGTGTTTGGGCCTACGCAAGGTGACCTGAACATCTAAACAGAATGTTTCAATACACCGGCCATCTCGTGGAAGGTTTTCCTATAAGGTTTTCCCTTCGTCACGGGTATAACCCCGGGCGAATGCGAGACGGTGGGGACTGGGATGGGAAAAATTGGAATGTTTTACCCCCATACATAGGTGGTAGGGGTGTCCCTGTAAAAACCCGTTTAATGGGTATACGGGGTGATGAGCAAAGAGAATAAAAAAAAAAGAATATAGCGCTAAAGCACACTTACCCAAAGATTCCCAATATGTTGGCAATAGTTGATAAATTATTTATTTATTATTATAGTGATAAATAAGGTTTAAATTTATAACTTAACTTAGCTAGAATCGGGTAAATTAAAAAAAAAATTAAAAAAAAAGTTTGCTATCCTCGGGAATTGAACCTTTAATCTTTAGATCCAGATTCTTGCTCTGTACCACTGAGCTATTTTGTTATTTTGATTGTTACAGTTAATTTCAGGCTATAAGAGCGATTGAGAAAATGTTTGATAAATTTTCTAAGTCCAAATATTATTTTTTATTTTATTTTATAAGGCAACAAATATACATTTCTATTAATATTTCGGGCACTTTTCCCAGATATTTTGACCATAAGTGATCTTAATGATTTAGACCCACTCTGGAAATTTATAGGCAGTTTCTGACTATAAAAAGACATCTTTTAGACAGCATTAGGTTTCCAGAGTCCGGAGCAGAATTGCTGGTTTTCAGAATTTAAGGTTTAAACGGCTTACAAGAGTGTGGCAGCATACATTTATAATTTTAAAAGTATTTTATTCAGAAAATTTTACAAAAAAGTCATATTTATGTTTTTAGTGAAAAATGCATCCCCTGAAGCTATAAATACATGAAAATGGGCATAGAATGCAAAAAGTGCTAACATGTCAATTTTGACTCTCTGTAATTTAAAATAATGGCCCCGAAAAAACTAGAAATTCAAGAGAACTACTGAATATCTCTAAAATGTATTCCCACAGTTATACCCATATATATATATATATATATATATGGGGTATTCCACGTGAAGTGGTCCGATCAAAATTTTAAAATGCCCCAAATTTTGGGTACACATTGCAAATGTTTTTCAGAATACAGAAAAAAATTTTTAGGTACTGGAATTTATTAGTTCAAAAGTTATTCTAACCTCAAAAAGTGAACTTTTTCCAGTTTTTTTCAACACCAGCTGGGTTCATCGCTATTTAACTCAAAATCTATCAACTTTTACTATAGAACATTATATGTAACATTCGTTGCTAATTATGTCTAGAATTTATCCTTCTGGGTTAGAATTTCTAATTTCAGGTAAATGTTAGATAAACTACATGTCAATATTCAACTTAAAAAAAACTAACTTCGCCACAATTGATTTTTTTATCCAAAAGTCCAAAAGAAAGCTTGGAGCAATACCTTTCAAATGATCTGTAGCATTTTTATGGCCTTTAATTCTGTAAAAAGTTATGATAATTTAAAGAAAGACGAAATTTTTTTAAAAATTTAAATGGGAAATACCATGTTAATTTTTGTGAAATTTTTGTCTTTCTTTAAATTATCATAACTTTTTGCAGAATTGAAGGCCATAAAAATGCTACAGACCATTTGAAAGGTATTGCTTCAAGCTTTCTTTTGGACTTTTGGATAAAAAAATCAATTGTGGCGAAGTTAGTTTTTTTTAAGTTGAATATTGACATGTAGTTTATCTAACATTTACCTTGAAATTAGAAATTCTAACCAGAAGGATAAATTCTAGACATAATTAGCAACGAATGTTACATATAATGTTCTATAGTAAAAGTTGATAGATTTTGAGTTAAATAGCGATGAACCCAGCTGGTGTTGAAAAAAACTGGAAAAAAGTTCACTTTTTGAGGTTAGAATAACTTTTGAACTAATAAATTCCAGTACCTAAAAATTTTTTTCTGTATTCTGAAAACATTTGCAATGTGTACCCAAAATTTGGGGCATTTTAAAATTTTGATCGGACCACTTCACGTGGAATACCCCATATATATATACAAACACAGTATCGGTACTTATGGTGACACTACGTGTTATCTTGGTGTTTTGAGGTTATAAAACATATGTAACGACTCAGATATAAGGGGGAGAATATTAATTGATAGAATAATGCATAAAAAACCAATAACCCAAATACCTAAATACCCCTCACGGGTAAAAAGCACACTTTGACCTTATAATATTAATGAAGGATTGAAGTTATAACCTCATTCGAAGTGCCGGAAGCCTCCGGCCTCGGGCACCTCGAAAGATGTTATAACTTCAATCCTTCATTAAAATTATAACGTCAAAGCGGGGCTCACAAAGATAATTTTCCGATATTTTGTGTGTCGGCATAAGTACGGATACATGGTTGAATTTTCGGTGGAATTATGCTAACGTCGGCATAATTACCCCAAAGTAAGCACAATTCCCATTTCCCGTAAGAATTTGTCGGCATAAGTACTGATTGATCAATTTATATATATATATATATATATATATATATATATATACACAAATATATGTGTGTTCGTACAGTATTTATAATTTATTCGCATGTTAAATCTAATGCAACAAGATTTTTGTCAATGTTGCCAACTTAAATTTAAGAAAAAAAATTTAGCCCGCGAAATACGACCTTCTTTAACTGGCCGCTGAGATACGACCTTTTCCAACCGGCCACTGAGATACGACCTTTTCTAACCGGCCGCTGAGGTACGACCTTTTCAAACCGGCCGCTGATATACGACCTTTTCTAACCGGACGCTGACATACGTCCTTTTCGAACCGGCCGCTTTGATACGACCCTTTTATTTGGAAGCGACGAAATAATACCAGCAATACATTTTTTAACTTGTAGAGTAAATTTTATTGTATGATATTGTAATTTGCTATCCAACATATTTTACCGGATTATATTGTATTTTACATTGAACTTAAAATCTCTTTTTATTTGAAATATTTTGATTGGGTTGATTGTGAAATTCAGTTTTAAATAATATTAGTTTTTATAAGATTATTTTTTGTTGTATGAGGATCTTAGATTATATATACTTATAGTTATATAGATATATATAGTAATATAATTTCAAGACATTCAGAGCATACTACATTCACAGTAATAAAAATTGTTAAAAAAATTTTTCTATGATATTTAGAGTAAGTAAGAGTGTTAAATCTAGAGAGATTTTTTAAAAATTCGGATTCATTGTTTATTTAAAAATTAATAGCGATTACAATGTTTTAAATTTAATATCTCACAGAAAATTTATTAGTTATTACTTTTAGGAAACTAAAAATTTTTTGGAAATGATAAATTAATATAGCTAAATGCTATAAAAAATTCTTAATCAGTTTTATTATTGATTTATGAGCTTAAATAGTCACGTTGTATGAAATAGCAAATAGTAGCATTAAAATTTTTTGTAATACTTATTACTAAAACTTTTAGTTTTGGTTATTCTCAGTTATTTTTTTTTTTACATATAAATATTTCTTCTTTTGTACAAATAAAAATTAGTATCTTTTAGACAAACTTATAAAGGCCAAAATTTGGACAACATATAAACTTTTCTAACTATTATTTTTTACCATTTTTAATTATTTCTTTTAGCTATTATAATTTCCGCATGGATCGGTTTACGTTTGTTCAAAAATTTTTCATAAGGAAATTTTGAAGACTTGACAGATCTTCTTTATAAGAGATAATGTACATATAAGACGTTAAATCGTGAATATGAAAAATTCGACCCAAATTCAAAGTTAAGTATTTACTTTGTAACAAATTAATAAATTAAAAAAGTAATGTTAGCTAAGATTTTCTGGGTAAACATAATCTTTTTTTAACCTATAATGAAAAATGATTAATTTGTTTAAAATAATACTTACAACACTATATACGCGTATTGGATTACAAGTATATGTATTAAAGATTATGTTCTGAATAGCTTAAATTATAATATAATTAGAATGTAATACCTCATATTTATAATAAAGGAAAATAACCTTATAAAAATCAATATAATTTATAACTGAATTTCATAATTAGAACCAATAAAAATGTTCCAAATATAAGAGGTTTTAATTATGCTTGTAAATTATAATATCGACCGGTAAATATATCTTGGTTGGTAAAACGCAATATTATCGAATAAAACGTATTCTACAAGTTAAAAAATGTATAACTGAATTTACATATAAAATCCCATTTTATAGACATTGGACTTAAACATGATGTGAACATATAAATTTCTTAAACATTTCATAAGCTATTGCTTATATAAACCGAACAATTTTGAACTTGAACAATTTAGTGTTTGTTATTTAAACTTGTATTTACGTATATAATACCAAATATCTGTGCGTCAGAAAAACCAAATAATGTACGAAATCATATAACTAGTTTTTGCTTATAAAATACAATGAAATTATATTTAAATCAGATGTTACTAGTTTTTGCACCAGGAAATACTTGTAACATCCAATAAATTCCTTGTTATCGATTTTTGTAGTAAACAAAATTTTGTTTAAGTTTTTTCTTGTAAAATCCCAAGAATTTGCAACTAGAAACATTGTATTGTTTCTGAACAAAATTTCTACTGATTTTACTTATACGGTCTCATGTAATAATAATAAGGAAAATCCAACAAAATACTACATCTTACAATAACTATAATGCTCCAATAATTAATATGCCAGAAAAAACCTTTATCTTCTAACAACATCAGTTTCTTCAAAATTCACATATTTACTTATAAAATGAGTCAATGTAATTTCTGATGCCTACCAATAAAAAAAATAAACTTATAAAAACCAATATAACTCATAACTGCATTTCACAATTAGAACCAATCAAAATTTTCTAAATAATAAGTGGTTTTAAGTTCGTTTGTAAAATACGATGTAATCCGATAAAAAAATCTACGCTAGTAAATTACAGTATCAACCAACGAAATTTGTAAAGAATTTTCATTGGATTTTATTGGTTACTTTCAACCGGGATGTTGTTTATAAAATTCCGTGTAAAGATTGCAATGCGTGTTATGTTGGAGAAACTAAAAGACAATTACAGTGCAGAATTAACGAACATAAGTTAAATACCAAAAAGAAAGATTCACAATTTGTTATTAATGACCATGTAGCTTCTTTTAATCATACTTTTAACTTTGACGATATCTCAATTTTAGATAGAGAAAGTATTTGGAATAAAAGATTAATATCTGAAATGATACATATTAAATTAGAAAAAAATGCAATAAATGTTAAAGATGATACACGAAAACTTAGTCAACATTACAATGGTATTATTAGCAGATTGAAAAAACAGCCTTGAATTTAGTGATTTTTTTTCTCCTTTGCAGCTTATGATTCTAGTCAAAAAAATTTTTATTTATATAATTTTCTTTTAATTCTATATTTACAATTTAAATAAAAATGCTTTATTTTTATTTTTTATTATTAATTTTAACATAATACACAATTTAATGTTTAGCTTATAAATATTGGATGCACCATAAAAATTAATTTATTTTAAAATTATAAATAAATTACTGATTAACAATAATTACCCTATTACATTTATAAGGCAAAACATACAAAGTAGATTAAATTATTTATAACAACGGAAAAAATCAAATTTTCAAAAAAATAATAAAAATAAAAATAAAGCATTTTTATTTAAATTGTAAATATAGAATTAAAAGAAAATTATATAAATAAAATTTTTTTGACTAGAATCATAAGCTGCAAAGGAGAAAAAATAATCACTAAAATCAAGGCTGTTTTTTCAATCTGCTAATAATACCATTGTAATGTTGACTAAGTTTTCGTGTATCATCTTTAACATTTATTGCATTTTTTTCTAATTTAATATGTATCATTTCAGATATTAATCTTTTATTCCAAATACTTTCTCTATCTAGAATTGAGATATCGTCAAAGTTAAATGAATGATTAAAAGTAGCTACATGGTCATTAATAACAAATTGTGAATATTTCTTTTGGTATTTAACTTATGTTCGTTAATTCTGCACTATAATTGTCTTTTTTTCTCCAACATAACACGCATTGCAATCTTTACACGGAATTTTATAAACAACATCCCGGTTGAAAGTAACCAATAAAATCCAATGAAAATTCTTTACAAATTTCGTTGGTTGATACTGTAATTTACTAGCGTAGATTTTTTTATCGGATTACATCGTATTTTACAAACGAACTTAAAACCACTTATTATTTAGAAAATTTTGATTGGTTCTAATTGTGAAATGCAGTTATGAGTTATATTGGTTTTTATAAGTTTATTTTTTTTTATTGGTAGGCATCAGAAATTACATTGACTCATTTTATAAGTAAATATGTGAATTTTGAAGAAACTGATGTTGTTAGAAGATAAAGGTTTTTCTGGCATATTAATTATTGGAGCATTATAGTTATTGTAAGATGTAGTATTTTGTTGGATTTTCCTTATTATTACATGAGACCGTATAAGTAAAATCAGTAGAAATTTTGTTCAGAAACAATACAATGTTTCTAGTTGCAAATTCTTGGGATTTTACAAGAAAAAACTTAAACAAAATTTTGTTTAAGTTTTTTCTTGTAAAATCCCAAGAATTTGCAACTAGAAACATTGTATTGTTTCTGAACAAAATTTCTACTGATTTTACTTATACGGTCTCATGTAATAATAATAAGGAAAATCCAACAAAATACTACATCTTACAATAACTATAATGCTCCAATAATTAATATGCCAGAAAAAACCTTTATCTTCTAACAACATCAGTTTCTTCAAAATTCACATATTTACTTATAAAATGAGTCAATGTAATTTCTGATGCCTACCAATAAAAAAATAAACTTATAAAAACCAATATAACTCATAACTGCATTTCACAATTAGAACCAATCAAAATTTTCTAAATAATAAGTGGTTTTAAGTTCGTTTGTAAAATACGATGTAATCCGATAAAAAAATCTACGCTAGTAAATTACAGTATCAACCAACGAAATTTGTAAAGAATTTTCATTGGATTTTATTGGTTACTTTCAACCGGGATGTTGTTTATAAAATTCCGTGTAAAGATTGCAATGCGTGTTATGTTGGAGAAACTAAAAGACAATTACAGTGCAGAATTAACGAACATAAGTTAAATACCAAAAAGAAAGATTCACAATTTGTTATTAATGACCATGTAGCTTCTTTTAATCATACTTTTAACTTTGACGATATCTCAATTTTAGATAGAGAAAGTATTTGGAATAAAAGATTAATATCTGAAATGATACATATTAAATTAGAAAAAAATGCAATAAATGTTAAAGATGATACACGAAAACTTAGTCAACATTACAATGGTATTATTAGCAGATTGAAAAAACAGCCTTGATTTTAGTGATTATTTTTTCTCCTTTGCAGCTTATGATTCTAGTCAAAAAAATTTTTATTTATATAATTTTCTTTTAATTCTATATTTTTAAAATTTTTTTAATTTATAATTTAAATAAAAATGCTTTATTTTTATTTTTTATTATTAATTTTAACATAATACACAATTTAATGTTTAGCTTATAAATATTGGATGCACCATAAAAATTAATTTATTTTAAAATTAATAAATTAAAAAAGTAATGTTAGCTAAGATTTTCTGGGTAAACATAATCTTTTTTTAACCTATAATGAAAAATGATTAATTTGTTAAATAATACTTACAACACTATATACGCGTATTGGATTACAAGTATATGTATTAAAGATTATGTTCTGAATAGCTTAAAATTATAATATAATTAGAATGTAATACCTCATATTTATAATAAAGGAAAATAACCTTATAAAAATCAATATAATTTATAACTGAATTTCATAATTAGAACCAATAAAAATGTTCCAAATATAAAGAGGTTTTAATTATGCTTGTAAATTATAATATCGACCGGTAAATATATCTTGGTTGGTAAAACGCAATATTATCGAATAAAACGTATTCTACAAGTTAAAAAATGTATAACTGAATTTACATATAAAATCCCATTTTATAGACATTGACTTAAACATGATGTGAACATATAAATTTCTTAAACATTTCATAAGCTATTGCTTATATAAACCGAACAATTTTGAACTTGAACAATTTAGTGTTTGTTTATTTAAACTTGTATTTACGTATATAATACCAAATATCTGTGCGTCAGAAAAACCAAATAATGTACGAAATCATATAACTAGTTTTTGCTTATAAATACAATGAAATTATATTTAAATCAGATGTTACTAGTTTTTGCACCAGGAAATACTTGTAACATCCAATAAATTCCTTGTTATCGATTTTTGTAGTAAACAAAATTTTGTTTAAGTTTTTTCTTGTAAAATCCCAAGAATTTGCAACTAGAAACATTGTATTGTTTCTGAACAAAATTTCTACTGATTTTACTTATACGGTCTCATGTAATAATAATAAGGAAAATCCAACAAAATACTACATCTTACAATAACTATAATGCTCCAATAATTAATATGCCAGAAAAAACCTTTATCTTCTAACAACATCAGTTTCTTCAAAATTCACATATTTACTTATAAAATGAGTCAATGTAATTTCTGATGCCTACCAATAAAAAAATAAACTTATAAAAACCAATATAACTCATAACTGCATTTCACAATTAGAACCAATCAAAATTTTCTAAATAATAAGTGGTTTTAAGTTCGTTTGTAAAATACGATGTAATCCGATAAAAAAATCTACGCTAGTAAATTACAGTATCAACCAACGAAATTTGTAAAGAATTTTCATTGGATTTTATTGGTTACTTTCAACCGGGATGTTGTTTATAAAATTCCGTGTAAAGATTGCAATGCGTGTTATGTTGGAGAAACTAAAAGACAATTACAGTGCAGAATTAACGAACATAAGTTAAATACCAAAAAGAAAGATTCACAATTTGTTATTAATGACCATGTAGCTTCTTTTAATCATACTTTTAACTTTGACGATATCTCAATTTTAGATAGAGAAAGTATTTGGAATAAAAGATTAATATCTGAAATGATACATATTAAATTAGAAAAAAATGCAATAAATGTTAAAGATGATACACGAAAACTTAGTCAACATTACAATGGTATTATTAGCAGATTGAAAAAACAGCCTTGAATTTAGTGATTATTTTTTCTCCTTTGCAGCTTATGATTCTAGTCAAAAAAATTTTTATTTATATAATTTTCTTTTAATTCTATATTTACAATTTAAATAAAAATGCTTTATTTTTATTTTTTATTATTAATTTTAACATAATACACAATTTAATGTTTAGCTTATAAATATTGGATGCACCATAAAAATTAATTTATTTTAAAATTAATAAAATTAAATGTGAGTTAAATTCAAAAATCGCGCTCTGACACGTGTATAGTTAGTGTCATGCTATACATTACTATAGCTGTGTATATTAGCTGCAAGTAAATTTAGTTTACAGTCTGTGATAAATTGCTCTAGTCCTCTGGCTGCTTTTGCTTTCTGTTCGTGTATTTACATTTTTTTGTGTTGTTTTAATTTATTTATTTATTTATTTATTTTATTTATTGAATAATGTTGAATTATCGAGCTGTTGATAAGATGAAGGTAGTCATCGTAATCACTTAACTTCTGTGCATATGATTAAGTAAATTTCATTGTTTTTAAATATCCTTGTTTTCATTATTTTAGTACGACGACTCAGTGATACTACGATCAAAATTTAAACGTTAATCGATTTATATTGACAAGTAGTAAGTAAAATGTTATTAATCATTAGGCTTAAAACAAAACCTACAATTATTTATGTATATTCAAATGTATTCGTTTTATAAATAAAGGTATAGCCTGAAGAGGATGACGAAAAGTCATCGAAACGTCGCCATCTAATTAAAAATGTGGTTTATTCACCACGATCGAGAATATTTCTTAAAAAAAAAAAAAAAAAACTCTATTAACACGATTAAAAACAATGTTCCTTTTTTCTGCATTGGATAGTTGAAAAAATAATTAATAAGTCTACCGGAATTGGACGGTTTTTACTATCTGATTCTCGAATTAATGTAATGTTTAAAAAATTAATTGTTCTATTTTTCTCTAGTTCAAAGGAAAATTGTAAATTTTTATCATAAGAATTAAAAATCTTAATTACTAAATTCATATGTTGCTTTTTTATACACACATTATCGTATCGTCTACATACCTATAATAAAAAATTGGAAAATATTTATGAATGGTTTGTACCTTATTAAGATGTTCTTTTTCCAAATCATCCATAACAATATCAGCAAATAATGGTGATATTGGTGAACCATTGGTATTTCATAAATTTGCTTGTAATTACAATTGTTGAACATAAAAAACGTATTATCAATAAGAAACTTAGTACATTTTAAAATTACCTCAAACGTTACATTTTGCACTTATTGAAAAGAGAAACTATTATTTTTAAACTTTTCAAAACTTAATCGCATGACACATTTGTAAAAAGTGAATTAACATCTAGGGATAATAAAACATATTCATCATTTAATTTAATATCTTTTAATTTTTATTAAGTTCAGAAGAGCTATTGTTGATGTGAGAATTTGGATTTTTTAATAATGGTTTTATTTCAAAATATACTACTTTGGCTAAAAAATGAGTTGGGCTGTTACAAGAGATATAAATTATTATTATTAAATAACGGTGCATCTATTTTATGTATTTTGGGTAAACCATACGCTTTAGCAAGATTAGAATTCGAACAAGTAAAAGCGTTAATATGGTATTTTTTATTATGGAACTCATTATCATTTAAATATCTTAGAATTTTCGCACTATCATTTTGAAGAGTTTTTAATGTATTTTTTTAACAACTAGATAAGTTGAACTGTCAGAAAATAATAAATCTATTTTTAAATTATAGTCAGATTTGCAAACTGTTTTATTGCCATTATCAGAAGTTGTAAAAAATATCTGGATTATCCTTAAGAAAAGTTTTTGTTAATTTAAAATTGTTATTAGTAGTGAATTACAATAAAAGACTAATTTCTAAAATGATTCATATAAAATGTCACAGTAATAATATTAATGCAAAAGATGCCTTAAAGTTTTTGAATAGTACTTACTTTCCTATTCTTGATTTGTGCTCTCTTTTTCCTGGCACTTCCTACCGTTTATCCCCCTGGGGACTTTAACGGTGTCCACCTACCACCTATGTGTGGGTGCTTTATCCCTCCCTTAAAACCCCACCATCTCGCATTCGCCCGGGGTTATGCCCGTGGATGAGGGAAACCTGTGAAGCAGGAAAAAACCTCACCCGAGATGGCCGGTGTATTCGAAACATTCTTTTTGGGTGTCAAAGTCACATTGCGTAGACCTTGACACCGAAACCGAATGTTTCACACCTCCCGCTCACGTTGTGAAGTGTGAAAAAACACCTAACCCGCCACGAAAGCCAAACCCATCCAAGTGCGAACCACACTCAGTGCTGCTTAACTTCCGTGACCGGCCGAGGTACGTCTCCGCCACTCCGCCACCGTGTCGGCCTATCTTTTGCATTAATATTATTACTGTGACATTTTATATGAATCATTTTAGAAATTAGTCTTTTATTGTAATTCACTTCTACATCTAAAATTTTTGTATATCCCAATTAAATTCATAGTTAGAGTTTTTTACATGTTGATATACAACCGAATCTGGATTATTGTTTTTCACATGTTCAGTGATTCTGGTTTTTAAAAATCGTTTGGTTTCACTGACATATGAAGCTGAACAATTTTTAGATGAGAATTTATAAACAACGTTTGTTTGAACCCATTTGTTGGTAGCATCTTTACCTAATTTTATTAACAAATTTAAATGTTTTCTAACTAACGGCTACACTTAAATATTGTATGATAATAAAATGTTTGCTAATTAATCAAAATTATCTACATAAGGTAGAGAAACATAGGTTAAACGATTTACTTTTCTATTATTTTTTTGAAAATTTGATTTTTTCCGTTGTTATAAATAATTTAATCTACTTTGTATGTTTTGCCTTATAAATGTAATAGGGTAATTATTGTTAATCAGTAATTTATTTATAATTTTAAAATTTTTTGTGTAAAATTTTGTATCTGCCAACAAACAAGCTCTATCAACAAGTATATACAGATATTTCTTTATCATCCACGCATAATTGATTATGAAGAAATATTTCTCGATCTTGGTGAATAAACCACACTTTTAATTAGATGGCGACGTTTCGATGACTTTTCGTCATCCTCTTCAGGTTATACCTTTATTTATAAAACGACTATATTTGAATATACATAAATAATTGTAGGTTTTGTTTTAAACCTAATGATTAATAACATTTTACTTACTACTTGTCAATATAAATCGATTAACGTTTAAATTTTGATCGTAGTATCACTGAGTCGTCGTACTAAAATAATGAAAACAAGGATATTTAAAAACAATGAAATTTACTTAATCATATGCACAGAAGTTAAGTGATTACGATGACTACCTTCATCTTATCAACAGCTCGATAATTCAACATTATTCAATAAATAAATAAATTAAATAAATAAATAAATTAAGACAACACAAAAAAATGTAAATACACGAACGGAAAGCAAAAGCAGTCAGAGAACTAGAGCAATTTATCACAGACTGTAAACTAAATTTACTCGCAGCTAATATACACAGCTATAGTAACGTATAGCATGACACTAACTATACACGTGTCAGAGCGCGATTTTTGAATTTAACTCACATTTAATTTTATTAATTTTAAAATAAATTAATTTTTATGGTGCATCCAATATTTATAAGCTAAACATTAAATTGTGTATTATGTTAAAATTAATAATAAAAAATAAAAATAAAGCATTTTTATTTAAATTATAAATTAAAAAAATTTTAAAAATATAGAATTAAAAGAAAATTATATAAATAAAAATTTTTTTGACTAGAATCATAAGCTGCAAAGGAGAAAAAATAATCACTAAAATCAAGGCTGTTTTTTCAATCTGCTAATAATACCATTGTAATGTTGACTAAGTTTTCGTGTATCATCTTTAACATTTATTGCATTTTTTTCTAATTTAATTTGTACGATTTCAGATATGAATCTTTTATTCCAAATACTTTCTCTATCTAGAATTGAGATATCGTCAAAGTTAAATGAATGATTAAAAGTAGCTACATGGTCATTAATAACAAATTGTGAATCTTTCTTTTTGGTATTTAACTTATGTTCGTTAATTCTGCACTATAATTGTCTTTTAGTTTCTCCAACATAACACGCATTGCAATCTTTACACGGAATTTTATAAACAACATTAGTCTGTAGGCTCTTTTCTGATTTTTCTTTCCCCCTCACAATGATATTATTAAAATTGTTACAAATCGTAGGTACAGGTCTAAAATGATGTTGTTTTATTGTATTTTCAATTTTTTCATAAAAACCAGGTACAAATGGTAATTTTACTGTACCTAAATATTTTTTATTTTTATTATTTTGGTTCACTGTATTATTACTATTACTATATTTAATTTTATCCAACCTCTTTTTAACAAAAAATTGAAAATACAATAAAACTACATCATTTTAGACCTGTACCTACGATTTGTAACAATCTTAATAATATCATTGTGAGGGGGAAAGAAAAATCAGAAAAGAGCCTACAGACTAATCCCGGTTGAAAGAAACCAATGAAAACCAATAAGATGTATAATTTCATTGTTTTATATAAGAAATATCAAATAAATTTGTATTGGTATTCATTTGCATTTCCTGAAGAAAAATTATGAATAATTCACAATTAATTTTTTATAAAATATTCTATTGTAATTTATAAGAAATTGCTAATGATGCTATTAAAGTATCAAATAGATAATGTTTTTTATCAGAATTGATTAGATTTTTCTAGTAACTAATAAAATTGTATTATTTTACAGTAATTAAAGGGAAAAAACCAATAAAATTTAATAATATTTTCACTGAACTTACCTGCATTTACTGGAAGAAAAAACGGAACTTTAAGACTCCCAGATTTTGGTTTAATCAGTTATTTCGAGTTTTTCCTAATGAATGATTAATGAGATTGATATGTATTTTTGCTACAATATATTCATAGGATTAATATGGTTTTTTCTGGTATGTTGGAATGGAATTTTCATTAGCATTCATGCTCTTTTTCCGCATACACGGTATTACATTTTATTTGTTCTAGTTAGCATTAACCTATTAACTCACCTAATTTTTTATTAGAATCGATGTGTATATTACGATTAATATTATCAGAAGTTGATGGTTTTTTCTAACGAATATATAATAGAATTAATAAGTTTTTACTACAATTTATTAAGGAGATTAAAATGGATTTTGCAGGTACGGTGAACTGGAATTTTTATTAGAATTTGTGCTCTTTTTCCGCGTACACGGCATTATATTTCACTATTTCTAGCTAGTATAAACCTATATTAACTCAACTTATATTTTATTTGAATCGATGTGTATATTACGATCAATTTTATTACAAATCGATGGTTTTCTCTGGCGAATAAAGAATGGAATTGATAAGCATTATTGCTACACTTTATTAGTGAGATCGTAATAGTTTTTCCATGTGTGTTGGACTAGAACTTTCATTAGGATTCATGCTCTTTTCCACTTATACGATATTACCCGCGTAAAAATATAAACTATTGCCAAGATATTGCAGAGATATTGGAAATAGCTATTGCAAACATGTTGCCAATATATTGCTGCTTGATAGGAATATATTGGAAATACATTAATAATATAGCGCTAAAGCAACCGACACGGTGGCGGAGTGGCGGAAACGCACCTCGGCCGATCACGAAAGTTAAGCAGCACTGAGTGCCGTTGGCACTTGGATGGGTGACACTATTCTTGTGCGGCTTTCGGGATCGGTTAGGTGTTTCTCCACACTTCACAACGTGAGCGGAAGATGTGGAACATTTGGCTTTCGGTGTTTGGGCCTACGCAAGGTGACCTGAACATCTAAACAGAATGTTTCAATACACCGGCCATCTCGTGGAAGGTTTTCCTATAAGGTTTTCCCTTCGTCACGGGTATAACCCCGGGCGAATGCGAGACGGTGGGGACTGGGATGGGAAAAATTGGAATGTTTTTACCCCCATACATAGGTGGTAGGGGTGTCCCTGTAAAAACCCGTTTAATGGGTATACGGGGTGATGAGCAAAGAGAATAAAAAAAAAAGAATATAGCGCTAAAGCACACTTACCCAAAGATTCCCAATATGTTGGCAATAGTTGATAAATTATTTATTTATTATTATAGTGATAAATAAGGTTTAAATTTATAACTTAACTTAGCTAGAATCGGGTAAATTAAAAAAAAAATTAAAAAAAAAGTTTGCTATCCTCGGGAATTGAACCTTTAATCTTTAGATCCAGATTCTTGCTCTGTACCACTGAGCTATTTTGTTATTTTGATTGTTACAGTTAATTTCAGGCTATAAAGAGCGATTGAGAAAATGTTTGATAAATTTTCTAAGTCCAAATATTATTTTTTATTTTATTTTATAAGGCAACAAATATACATTTCTATTAATATTTCGGGCACTTTTCCCAGATATTTTGACCATAAGTGATCTTAATGATTTAGACCCACTCTGGAAATTTATAGGCAGTTTCTGACTATAAAAAGACATCTTTTAGACAGCATTAGGTTTCCAGAGTCCGGAGCAGAATTGCTGGTTTTCAGAATTTAAGGTTTAAACGGCTTACAAGAGTGTGGCAGCATACATTTATAATTTTAAAAGTATTTTATTCAGAAAATTTTACAAAAAAAGTCATATTTATGTTTTTAGTGAAAAATGCATCCCCTGAAGCTATAAATACATGAAAATGGGCATAGAATGCAAAAAGTGCTAACATGTCAATTTTGACTCTCTGTAATTTAAAATAATGGCCCCGAAAAAACTAGAAATTCAAGAGAACTACTGAATATCTCTAAAATGTATTCCCACAGTTATACCCATATATATATATATATATATATATGGGGTATTCCACGTGAAGTGGTCCGATCAAAATTTTAAAATGCCCCAAATTTTGGGTACACATTGCAAATGTTTTTCAGAATACAGAAAAAAATTTTTAGGTACTGGAATTTATTAGTTCAAAAGTTATTCTAACCTCAAAAAGTGAACTTTTTCCAGTTTTTTTCAACACCAGCTGGGTTCATCGCTATTTAACTCAAAATCTATCAACTTTTACTATAGAACATTATATGTAACATTCGTTGCTAATTATGTCTAGAATTTATCCTTCTGGGTTAGAATTTCTAATTTCAAGGTAAATGTTAGATAAACTACATGTCAATATTCAACTTAAAAAAAAACTAACTTCGCCACAATTGATTTTTTTATCCAAAAGTCCAAAAGAAAGCTTGGAGCAATACCTTTCAAATGATCTGTAGCATTTTTATGGCCTTTAATTCTGTAAAAAGTTATGATAATTTAAAGAAAGACGAAATTTTTTTAAAAATTTAAATGGGAAATACCATGTTAATTTTTGTGAAATTTTTGTCTTTCTTTAAATTATCATAACTTTTTGCAGAATTGAAGGCCATAAAAATGCTACAGACCATTTGAAAGGTATTGCTTCAAGCTTTCTTTTGGACTTTTGGATAAAAAAATCAATTGTGGCGAAGTTAGTTTTTTTTTAAGTTGAATATTGACATGTAGTTTATCTAACATTTACCTTGAAATTAGAAATTCTAACCCAGAAGGATAAATTCTAGACATAATTAGCAACGAATGTTACATATAATGTTCTATAGTAAAAGTTGATAGATTTTGAGTTAAATAGCGATGAACCCAGCTGGTGTTGAAAAAAACTGGAAAAAGTTCACTTTTTGAGGTTAGAATAACTTTTGAACTAATAAATTCCAGTACCTAAAAATTTTTTTCTGTATTCTGAAAAACATTTGCAATGTGTACCCAAAATTTGGGGCATTTTAAAATTTTGATCGGACCACTTCACGTGGAATACCCCATATATATATACAAACACCAGTATCGGTACTTATGGTGACACTACGTGTTATCTTGGTGTTTTGAGGTTATAAAACATATGTAACGACTCAGATATAAGGGGGAGAATATTAATTGATAGAATAATGCATAAAAAACCAATAACCCAAATACCTAAATACCCCTCACGGGTAAAAAAGCACACTTTGACCTTATAATATTAATGAAGGATTGAAGTTATAACCTCATTCGAAGTGCCGGAAGCCTCCGGCCTCGGGCACCTCGAAAGATGTTATAACTTCAATCCTTCATTAAAATTATAACGTCAAAGCGGGGCTCACAAAGATAATTTTCCGATATTTTGTGTGTCGGCATAAGTACGGATACATGGTTGAATTTTCGGTGGAATTATGCTAACGTCGGCATAATTACCCCAAAGTAAGCACAATTCCCATTTCCCGTAAGAATTTGTCGGCATAAGTACTGATTGATCAATTTATATATATATATATATATATATATATATATATACACAAATATATGTGTGTTCGTACAGTATTTATAATTTATTCGCATGTTAAATCTAATGCAACAAGATTTTTGTCAATGTTGCCAACTTAAATTTAAGAAAAAAAATTTAGCCCGCGAAATACGACCTTCTTTAACTGGCCGCTGAGATACGACCTTTTCCAACCGGCCACTGAGATACGACCTTTTCTAACCGGCCGCTGAGGTACGACCTTTTCAAACCGGCCGCTGATATACGACCTTTTCTAACCGGACGCTGACATACGTCCTTTTCGAACCGGCCGCTTTGATACGACCCTTTTATTTGGAAGCGACGAAATAATACCAGCAATACATTTTTTAACTTGTAGAGTAAATTTTATTGTATGATATTGTAATTTGCTATCCAACATATTTTTACCGGATTATATTGTATTTTACAATTGAACTTAAAATCTCTTTTTATTTGAAATATTTTGATTGGGTTTGATTGTGAAATTCAGTTTTAAATAATATTAGTTTTTATAAGATTATTTTTTGTTGTATGAGGATCTTAGATTATATATACTTATAGTTATATAGATATATATAGTAATATAATTTCAAGACATTCAGAGCATACTACATTCACAGTAATAAAAATTGTTAAAAAAATTTTTCTATGATATTTAGAGTAAGTAAGAGTGTTAAATCTAGAGAGATTTTTTAAAAATTCGGATTCATTGTTTATTTAAAAATTAATAGCGATTACAATGTTTTAAATTTAATATCTCACAGAAAATTTATTAGTTATTACTTTTAGGAAACTAAAAAATTTTTTGGAAATGATAAATTAATATAGCTAAATGCTATAAAAAATTCTTAATCAGTTTTATTATTGATTTATGAGCTTAAATAGTCACGTTGTATGAAATAGCAAATAGTAGCATTAAAATTTTTTGTAATACTTATTACTAAAACTTTTAGTTTTGGTTATTCTCAGTTATTTTTTTTTTACATATAAATATTTCTTCTTTTGTACAAATAAAAATTAGTATCTTTTAGACAAACTTATAAAGGCCAAAATTTGGACAACATATAAACTTTTCTAACTATTATTTTTTACCATTTTTAATTATTTCTTTTAGCTATTATAATTTCCGCATGGATCGGTTTACGTTTGTTCAAAAATTTTTCATAAGGAAATTTTGAAGACTTGACAGATCTTCTTTATAAGAGATAATGTACATATAAGACGTTAAATCGTGAATATGAAAAATTCGACCCAAATTCAAAGTTAAGTATTTACTTTGTAACAAATTAATAAATTAAAAAAGTAATGTTAGCTAAGATTTTCTGGGTAAACATAATCTTTTTTTAACCTATAATGAAAAATGATTAATTTGTTAAAATAATACTTACAACACTATATACGCGTATTGGATTACAAGTATATGTATTAAAGATTATGTTCTGAATAGCTTAAAATTATAATATAATTAGAATGTAATACCTCATATTTATAATAAAGGAAAATAACCTTATAAAAATCAATATAATTTATAACTGAATTTCATAATTAGAACCAATAAAAATGTTCCAAATATAAAGAGGTTTTAATTATGCTTGTAAATTATAATATCGACCGGTAAATATATCTTGGTTGGTAAAACGCAATATTATCGAATAAAACGTATTCTACAAGTTAAAAAATGTATAACTGAATTTACATATAAAATCCCATTTTATAGACATTGACTTAAACATGATGTGAACATATAAATTTCTTAAACATTTCATAAGCTATTGCTTATATAAACCGAACAATTTTGAACTTGAACAATTTAGTGTTTGTTTATTTAAACTTGTATTTACGTATATAATACCAAATATCTGTGCGTCAGAAAAACCAAATAATGTACGAAATCATATAACTAGTTTTTGCTTATAAAATACAATGAAATTATATTTAAATCAGATGTTACTAGTTTTTGCACCAGGAAATACTTGTAACATCCAATAAATTCCTTGTTATCGATTTTTGTAGTAAACAAAATTTTGTTTAAGTTTTTTCTTGTAAAATCCCAAGAATTTGCAACTAGAAACATTGTATTGTTTCTGAACAAAATTTCTACTGATTTTACTTATACGGTCTCATGTAATAATAATAAGGAAAATCCAACAAAATACTACATCTTACAATAACTATAATGCTCCAATAATTAATATGCCAGAAAAAACCTTTATCTTCTAACAACATCAGTTTCTTCAAAATTCACATATTTACTTATAAAATGAGTCAATGTAATTTCTGATGCCTACCAATAAAAAAAATAAACTTATAAAAACCAATATAACTCATAACTGCATTTCACAATTAGAACCAATCAAAATTTTCTAAATAATAAGTGGTTTTAAGTTCGTTTGTAAAATACGATGTAATCCGATAAAAAAATCTACGCTAGTAAATTACAGTATCAACCAACGAAATTTGTAAAGAATTTTCATTGGATTTTATTGGTTACTTTCAACCGGGATGTTGTTTATAAAATTCCGTGTAAAGATTGCAATGCGTGTTATGTTGGAGAAACTAAAAGACAATTACAGTGCAGAATTAACGAACATAAGTTAAATACCAAAAAGAAAGATTCACAATTTGTTATTAATGACCATGTAGCTTCTTTTAATCATACTTTTAACTTTGACGATATCTCAATTTTAGATAGAGAAAGTATTTGGAATAAAAGATTAATATCTGAAATGATACATATTAAATTAGAAAAAAATGCAATAAATGTTAAAGATGATACACGAAAACTTAGTCAACATTACAATGGTATTATTAGCAGATTGAAAAAACAGCCTTGAATTTAGTGATTATTTTTTCTCCTTTGCAGCTTATGATTCTAGTCAAAAAAATTTTTATTTATATAATTTTCTTTTAATTCTATATTTACAATTTAAATAAAAATGCTTTATTTTTATTTTTTATTATTAATTTTAACATAATACACAATTTAATGTTTAGCTTATAAATATTGGATGCACCATAAAAATTAATTTATTTTAAAATTAATAAAATTAAATGTGAGTTAAATTCAAAAATCGCGCTCTGACACGTGTATAGTTAGTGTCATGCTATACATTACTATAGCTGTGTATATTAGCTGCAAGTAAATTTAGTTTACAGTCTGTGATAAATTGCTCTAGTCCTCTGGCTGCTTTTGCTTTCTGTTCGTGTATTTACATTTTTTTGTGTTGTTTTAATTTATTTATTTATTTTATTTATTTATTTATTGAATAATGTTGAATTATCGAGCTGTTGATAAGATGAAGGTAGTCATCGTAATCACTTAACTTCTGTGCATATGATTAAGTAAATTTCATTGTTTTTAAATATCCTTGTTTTCATTATTTTAGTACGACGACTCAGTGATACTACGATCAAAATTTAAACGTTAATCGATTTATATTGACAAGTAGTAAGTAAAATGTTATTAATCATTAGGCTTAAAACAAAACCTACAATTATTTATGTATATTCAAATGTATTCGTTTTATAAATAAAGGTATAGCCTGAAGAGGATGACGAAAAGTCATCGAAACGTCGCCATCTAATTAAAAATGTGGTTTATTCACCACGATCGAGAAATATTTCTTAAAAAAAAAAAAAAAAAAACTCTATTAACACGATTAAAAACAATGTTCCTTTTTTCTGCATTGGATAGTTGAAAAAATAATTAATAAGTCTACCGGAATTGGACGGTTTTTACTATCTGATTCTCGAATTAATGTAATGTTTAAAAAATTAATTGTTCTATTTTTCTCTAGTTCAAAGGAAAATTGTAAATTTTTATCATAAGAATTAAAAATCTTAATTACTAAATTCATATGTTGCTTTTTTATACACACATTATCGTATCGTCTACATACCTATAATAAAAAATTGGAAAATATTTATGAATGGTTTGTACCTTATTAAGATGTTCTTTTTCCAAATCATCCATAACAATATCAGCAAATAATGGTGATATTGGTGAACCATTGGTATTTCATAAATTTGCTTGTAATTACAATTGTTGAACATAAAAAACGTATTATCAATAAGAAACTTAGTACATTTTAAAATTACCTCAAACGTTACATTTTGCACTTATTGAAAAGAGAAACTATTATTTTTAAACTTTTCAAAACTTAATCGCATGACACATTTGTAAAAAGTGAATTAACATCTAGGGATAATAAAACATATTCATCATTTAATTTAATATCTTTTAATTTTTATTAAGTTCAGAAGAGCTATTGTTGATGTGAGAATTTGGATTTTTTAATAATGGTTTTATTTCAAAATATACTACTTTGGCTAAAAAATGAGTTGGGCTGTTACAAGAGATATAAATTATTATTATTAAATAACGGTGCATCTATTTTATGTATTTTGGGTAAACCATACGCTTTAGCAAGATTAGAATTCGAACAAGTAAAAGCGTTAATATGGTATTTTTTATTATGGAACTCATTATCATTTAAATATCTTAGAATTTTCGCACTATCATTTTGAAGAGTTTTTAATGTATTTTTCTTAACAACTAGATAAGTTGAACTGTCAGAAAATAATAAATCTATTTTTAAATTATAGTCAGATTTGCAAACTGTTTTATTGCCATTATCAGAAGTTGTAAAAAATATATCTGGATTATCCTTAAGAAAAGTTTTTGTTAATTTAAAATTGTTATTAGTAGTGAATTACAATAAAAGACTAATTTCTAAAATGATTCATATAAAATGTCACAGTAATAATATTAATGCAAAAGATGCCTTAAAGTTTTTGAATAGTACTTACTTTCCTATTCTTAGAAATTTAAAGTGCTGATACATATGTCTGTGGTAGTACTCGTGTTTATATATATATTTGCGTTACATCTTTCAATGTTTGACACTGTTCATTCGACTCTTTAACTCACCGTTAATTCGAATTTGAAAGGTATATTTAATATAGCGTATGTCTTGTTTGTAACCTTATCAGGACACAAGGTCTTAAAAACGTTTAAATTACGTTGCGGCTAAAACCTTTAAACGTTAGAATTTAATAATTGAAAAACGTTTGAACTACGTTTAAATTTGGTTAAAATGTCCTCTTTAATTTTGGAAAAGTAATATTTATTAACGTATTTCAAACGTATTTTTAACGTTGGATAAACAAAATTATCTAATGTATATATTATTATGGAGCATGCGCAGTTATTACTTATCAATTATAAATATGCGCAAATGCTATTTTTATATTTATTTATAAATATAACTTAATATATATAAATATAAATTATTTATATGTGCAAAAATAACAATTGCGCATAGCTATAATTGATAAGTAATAACTGCGCATGCTCCATAATAATATACATTAGATAATTTTGTTTATCCAACGTTAAAAATACGTTAAAAAATATTACTTTCCCAAAACTGAAGAGGACATTTTAACCAAATTTGAACGTAGTTCAAACGTTTTTCAAGTATTAAATTCTAACGTTTAAATCCTGGCGAAAATAATCGTATGATTAATCATGCGAATTATCGAGTGATTTATCAAGTGATTTATCGAGTGATTTATTGAGTGATATATCACTTGACGATTTGGCGCTATTTATCACTTGATAAATCACTTGATATATCACTAAAATAACCTAAAATATTTAAGAAATGTGCAAATGACTATTTCTAGATTCAAAGTTCGATAATAAATGGTTCAAAAATTATGTCAAAATAAATAAAAAAAAGTATTACACATTTTTCTGTTTATGTTAGTTATTCACCCATCCACTTATTAACCGCGGTCAATGCTGCTTAACTTTCATGATCAATCATTTCTCAGTCTATTCTCAATGCTACATTCACAAACAGTTACAAAGATAATAAAAACATATTTGTAGACATTTAAAAAAGCTTAGTTAGAATTTATTTTAATGGTATTAATTTTAATGGAATAAACATATTTTTAAAAATATGGACAATTTCATACAAGTTAAAATTTTAATGTACATATCGGTACCATATTAGAAGAACAATATATATTTAGTAATATATTGCAGCAGTAGTAAGGGTACCTTATAGTGCGCCGGAATGGGCGTGGCCTAACAACAATGGTGTCTGGCGCGAACAATGGGATTGTCTTGCGCGAACAATGGTATTGTCTAGCGCGACAATGGGGTTGTCTAGCACGTACAATGGGGTTGTCTAGCGCGGACCATGGGGTGTCTACTCCTGCGGTGACGTTACAGCGGGGGTCCGCGCGTGCCAGAGAGGGAGAGAGAGAGAGAGAGAGAAGTTCTCTCTCTCTCTCGCACTTATGTATAGGTAGGGTGGAACGGACTCTGTGACGTCACAGCGGTGCGAGAGAGAGAGGTAGAGGGAGTGCGCGCCCAGTGCGTCTCTCTCGTACTGAGGTTGCTCCGGCGTCATAGTCGCTCCGATGCAGTGCGTGGGTGTGAGAGAGAGAGGTAGAGGGAGTGCGTGCGCAGTGCATCTCTCTCTCGTACTCAGAGTGTTCTGACGTTACAGCGGGGCCGGAGGCCCGCGCGTGTATGTGTGAGAGACAGAGCAAGAGGGGTTGCGCGCGCAGTGCGTCTCTTGCAGTAAGAAGAGTGGCGCGTGTGAGAGAGAGAGCACTACTGCGCGTACCCACGCTCTCTTCCTCTACCTCTCTCTCTCTCTCTCTCGCACTCACGCAGAGATACTGATGATGCGCTAGGGTATTCGGACGCCGTGTTATAATAGCTGACCCAGAGCGTCTATGTAGGTATGTGAGAGAGAGTGTGTGTGTATTCAGTATGCGTATAGACTTATATTTAACATGGTATGAATGGGAGTTGGAGGTGAGAGGATTAAATAATTAAATGTACGTAATTTGTAGATAAATTCCCAGATGTTTATTCAAGTATTATAATATAAAAGGAGAGAACGAGACATAGAATGAATAATTACGCACGCAGAGATATACATATAGATGATTATACAATACATAAAATTAAAACTAGATTTGACACTCGGTTAATATTAAGTATAAGAGTAGCTTAAGAATAGGCGCAAAGACACTCGCACACATTTTATTATACGAAACTTATAAATAGACAGTGATTCCGGTTGACCTGATAAAACTTATAATAAATTCACACACTTAGATATAGAGTAAATAAGAGTAAAATTATACGTGTTTTGCATTCGGTTAAATATATATTACGTTAATAATAGAAACTTATAACTAATGTACCTGTTTATATATTATAATTAAAATTATTATTATTATTATTATTATTATTATTATTATTATTATTATTATTATGTATTCTTTTACATGTTTGCAAATGAGTTATACAATGAACATTCTTCTTACAATTATTATTATAATGAAAATTATTGTTGATATTCTTATAAAATAATTTTAAATTTAATTTATCGTTGTATGCAGTATCGTCGGTGAACAGTCTCCAAAAGCTGCCCATGCAATGACCGTGAGACATGTGATGAATGAAATTAACGCAATACTGACCACACAGGATAGAAGCGAAATCTTGTAGCTGCTTAGGACTCCAGGTGTAAACCTTACAGTTTCTTCGGAGACATTGAATATGTTGTGGTACGGTGGGTGGTCGACTGAAACTATCAAAGATGTATCCGATTCCGCGTTTATCGATGTAGATGGCCAGCCAATGCTCACCGGGTTTTCGGTGATCCTCATTGTTAACAACAATTGCAGTCGGCTTCGTCAGAATCTGAGGAATCTTGTCCGCAGGGTACACTCCCACTGTCTGCAGAGGCAAAATTTTTATTGCGTTGAGTATTTGCAACGTGTTCATGCTTTGCAGCGGCTTCCTCCTCCTCGCGTACTATGTCGTATATATGATCGGCATCGATCGTATCTTGGGAGATGGTGGAAATACTTGTGTTGGTAGTATCTACAGGAGTTGAGTATGCAGTACAAGTTACGGTTATCGGAGTGCTCTGTCTTGATTTGCTTGGTGTTGGCGTTTTTTGTCGTGGTTTCCCAGACGGAGTTCCTTGTCTCGAAGACGCAATGATTGTGTGTCGTCTTTTGTCCTTGTTGGTGTCCTCTTTTTCCGTTTCCTTCTTTTTTTCTTTTAGATCGATGACTTTGCTGGTTGAAGGGCGATAGGCTAATGTTTTATGCAGCCAAATACGTAGTTTATATGCATATGTCAATGCACAACTCATGTACTCCCTTTTCCGTCCATGTAAAAAACAAAAGTGATCGTTAACGCGTGGAAGGTTTCTAAACGACGGACAGCTGAACTCCTCCAAATTGATTATTTGTCTAGCGAGAAGGTTTTGTAGGAATAAAACTTTAGGTATTCCCCTAACGTAGATCCTCAAAGCGTTTCGTGCAACTTCTCGTAGACTGTTGTACACGTCGACACTGTTGGATTTACCGTCGAACCATGCTATGCCATGGTGATAGCACGTTAAGTAACTGTGGCTACGATACCCTTGGAGAGTTCTGTGTAGTCGTATAGAGCCTTGATCAGCCAGTGCGCTATGAAATTGCAATCTACGCCGAGGACAGCAATTTCTTTCGGAAGAAAGAGACCTTCTTTGTCGTGAAACGCTTGAATATCGATTATATAATCGAGCATCTCCATGCCGTTTGAGTTGCGGAGAACTTGAGTCACTTGTACTATACCACTCAAGGTAACAAGCTGAACTGACAAAATGTTTTTCCTTGGCTCAGCAGAATACCTTTAAGACCTCCTTCTTCTCACTGAATTGAAAAGAAAAGTTTTCAAAGAAAATCCCTACCATTTTTTTGACTCCTCCTACTTTGAGTTTAAGAATGAAAATCTGTTATGACCTGTCTAGCAGAGTCGATTTCAAGAACGTTGTCAAACTCGGCATAAACGATATAATTAATCGTTTTATTCAATGCACTTTGAAATTTAACTTCGATTCTGAGACTTCCAGATTTTACTAAATTCCAATGAGAAAAACTATTTGCCGAAAAATCTGGTGTAAGATCGAAAGCGAATAGACAATAACCATTAGGGTAATTCTCTCTACTGATAGAATTTCCTTCGTTAAGAAAATGTGTACCAGTACCTGAGAACAAGGTGTGATATGCGTCAACGTACATTGGTCTTGTATTCGAAAACGTAGGTTGCAAAAGTTTCGAAGGTACTTGTACACCATCTACGTAGAGAGACAAGGAATTTATACCGTAATTTTGAAAATCGAAAGGATTCAAAGTTTTGTTTCCATTGAAAGCCTTATTATCAACAAATCCCAGTATCACTCGTTTCGGTAGTTGTCCTAAAATCACGTTGTCGAGTGTTTCGCCCAAGACACCGCTATGTATCTTGAATGTTTTGATTTCCACTCTGGTTATGGGATATTTAGCGGTTGTAGTTGCGAGAGTTTTCGCATGGGCCAATAGAATTCCAGGACTTATTTTCACGCGTCTTACGAGTAAATTTGCTTCGGTGATGTTTACGGTGTAAGAGCCTGCAGCTGACGAATCCATTAAACAAAAAGAGTCCTTTGAACGTACAAGACGTATTTTCATTTCGACGTCATTGATGAGTAATTTATCCTGATTAAAAATATCACAATGCAAATGTCCAATGAGATCGACGGTTTTGCCATCGGATGTAAAATTTTGTCTGTTTACAAGTCCTGCGTTTGTACCCTCGTCAGGGGTGCTATCCATCTGTCTAGGTGTATCTGTGAACCACAAAGTCGTCGAGAGATGCGATTCTTTAGCTGCTGGGCCATAATTCAAGAGTGTTTCTATGTACGCTCTGTACGGATAAGCGTTATTCGGAGGAGTGATTGGTTTCTGATTAAAATAAATATCGATTTGATTAAATAACGAGTGTAAGAAATTATTTACAGGTCCTACGTGTTTGTCATCGTCTTTCGAATAAGGCTTGATTTTTACACAAACTTGGAGAAGTGTATGCGCAAGATCCAGGTAATCTTCTCCTTGATTTTGAACGCAAAAGAATCCTTCAATGCTTTCACCATCCAAATCTGTCAAAGTATAAACGTAAATGTTTTGTTTTTTCGCAACGCTTTTAATTATAAAAATTTCCTCTTGCCATCCTCTGACGTAACCTTTTTCAAAAGCGTTCTTGTCTCTACTGATTCGAACGTAACTACCGACTTTGTATACATTCTTTTTCCGTTTTGGTAATTTGTTTCTGCACAGACGTTCTAAATTTTTCGCGCAATCTCTTCGTTATAAATAGTTACCGAAGCCGGTGTCATTTTAATGCTGGAATGTCTTGTGTTATTGTAAGCCTTGACGATGTGTTGTAATACGTCAATGTACCTACGAGTATTTTTATGTGTGAAATAAAGCCACATACGTTCTTTCAGAGTTCTATTTACTCGATATAAATCGAATGTCGTTACGTTTTAAAAAATTTTATATAAATTAACCGAGAAACTCCTTTCCTCGATCGCTTTGAACCATGTACGGAAAACGTTCTCCACTTCGTTTTAAAATTTTTTTGAATGCCTCGGTTACTTGGTCACTCGATTTGTCTTTCAAAGGTTCCACCCACACAAATTTACTTAAAACGTCGATCGCCACCAAAACGTAAGACACTCCGTCGTTGTAATTTTTGATTGAGCGCAAGTCCTGTAAATCGACCTCCCAAACTTGATGTAAATACGATACGTTGTAACACAATCTCTTAAACTTTCTTCGTACAGGACGATGTAAAGCATAAGCGTCGTATTTTTCCAACAATTTATAGATCTGTTCCCGCGGTATATCTTTATTCAATCTGATTAAATTTCTTGCACCCGAAAACCCTGCTTCGTCCGAAGGATCAAAATACTGAGACTCTAACCGTTTATTTACATATTTTGACTGAGCCATTTTTTTTTAATTTCCATTTTTTTCGAACGCGGTTTTTGGACAATGCTACTGTTTTTAAGACTGTCGAAACTATTATTACTGTAAAAGCGTGGAAAAGAGCGTCGATATTATAGGCTGTAGTAGAAACGGTAAGAAACTACCACCCTTTTGCACGATTATACGCTTCTTTTTTTTCCAGCAGCCGTTAGTCTTGTTGCATAATTTTCTGAGAATATTTTTGTGACGTTTTAATTTTTTAAATTAACAATCTTTCGAAGGTACTACACCTTGTAAAGTATTTAAAGCGCACTCGCAAATATATTAAATTAATTTTTTATCGGCGGTTTTTAATATTGCTAAACGTTGCTCTTTGTTTGCTCTTGCTAAAGCGTGCAACAGAACAACGTACCTTTGTTCAAATACTTTTGATTTATTTTTTACTCGGAAAGATTTCGATGTAGTCTTTGCCATTATCGTTCTTTAACTGAAGTATCATCTGCTTGATACTTTTATTTATTGTATTTTTAAATATATTTTATAAATGTACTACTACGATTTTTAGGCACATAGACGTAATGAAACTCGTCGTCTGGAAATATACAGCTTCGAAATCGAAACTCGTCGGGTGTTGCCTGCGTCAAATCTAATAAAAGGTAACCGTATGCCTGTTTTACAGCATCTAGATATGCTTCCTGCAAAAATTTAGCGTCTTCGGGGTACACTTGTCGCGTGAGATATCGAATTTGAGCTTGGTCCCAAGGATTTTTAAACAACACTATGTAATTTGAGTTTAAGCTGACGTCGCGTTGACCCTGTCCTTGATGAAAAATATTTTGAGTTATAAAAATAACACTTATATTTTTATGATGACATCCTTTGGTAAATAAATCGACTATTCACGCATCAAGTCGTCGATTATAATTAATTTTTTCAAATGAGGATCGTTTGAATAATCTTCGAGCCTCGGTAGACCCTCGCGAAATTCAACACACGAAAACTCTTGACTTTTGTAGCCGTCTTGCCACTCTCCGTAATAAAAAATAATCCTATCGAAAACAACGTTGGTCATTTGAGTACGAAACTTTACGAATTTTCGAACCCACACCGATTTACCACAACTCGTAGGACCGGAAATCGTACAAGTCCACGGATGACGCCAACGCGTATCCATTTTGTGATAAGGTCGTTCCGCGTTCGGCGGCGGCGGCAGCGGCGGTAAACGCGCTGCTAGAGTTTTAGCATCGTTTTATTTAATTAGCTAAACGCGGAATAAAAAGCATATTTAGCGGACGCTGCGCAATGTTAATTTTACAGCGTTGCGCAGACCAGCTGACCCAGCGACGTACGCGGGAAAACCTTGTTTGTACGCGTAGGCTGAAAAAAGCTTGATTGAACGCGCACGCGGAAAAACCTTTTTTGAACGCGTTCGTTTAGAAAAGCTGATTTATGAGTATGGGTGAGCAGACGAGGTATCATTTCGATAAAACTATTATTATGTAACGCCATCTGTTCAAAATCACAACCATTAAGCGTAGAATTTATCGATTTTTCCTTTTTTGAATCCAAAATTCTCCTACGACAGGATGACTGCGATTTAACAAAATAACAAAGGAAGGCGTAGTTTTTATTACGAGGTATTGTTGACTCATCTACAAAGGAAGATACGTGGCCCTTTTTCCTTTTTTACAGAATGAAATGTAAAAAAAATTGTAATGTATTAGTTTTTCAAGTATTTAAAAATAGAATTCTGCGAAGGCAAGGTGTCCAAGAAGAATACATGAAAAAAATCTTTTGAGTACACGTAACGTATAAAATTTAATTTACGAGATTGGGTAAAAGCTCGAGGATACGATTGTTAAACTTTTTTTAAATAACAAAATTCAAATATTAGATTCCCACACTTTTAGAGAATGACATCTGTTCAAAGATTATCGTTAAATGAATTATTTATAGAATTTTCTTTATTCTCTCAAAATTATTCCACGACTCTATAAAAATTGATGTAATTCTTAAAATTTTAAAAATTTACGAAAAACGTTTTTATTTATTACGCGTATTGTTCATTTACCGACAAACGTAGACGCGTGAACTTTCTTTATAGTAAGAAATAAATAATCTTTATGACTTTTTATTGTATATTTTTAAATTTATGACGTTTCATCCGTTTCTTACTTTGTCAACTATACAAAAACGTAAACGGAATAAAAATCTATTCAAACTTTTCTATGTCGATATTGCGAGAAAAAATAATTTTTACGTATACGCACCTTCCCACGATATCCTCCCTTATAACTTACCCTCGATTTTCCTTGGAGGTGGTACCTAAGTAATGCTGCAATCTCACCATTGGCCAACATTTTTTTCTATTTTATTTTACTCCCTCTGCTAATTTTTCCACGTCTACTCGTCGTCGACTTAAATATCGAAACTTTATGTAGGGAGAGCAGAGTTGAGCAAAAATTATTCGAATACGAATACCCACACAGCACAGAATATTACGTCAATATTACGGAAATATTTCATATTAAGATTCGAAATATTACAATAATATTAGAATGAAAGATTACTGAAATATTGTTATGACCGCGAATTTCTTACTTTGTAATATTCCATGAAATATTACATTAATATTACTATAATATTTCAATGTAATATTTTAAGAAATATTTATGAAAAATTAATGAAGTGTTTCAAACACACACTTGCATAGGACCACTGAAATATTACCTTAATGTTTCTAGAATTTTTTAATGAAATTTTTAAGAAATATTTCAAATTAATACTTCTTCAATAGGTCTAGTGAAATATTACAGTAATATTTTTGCAAAATATTGTTAAAATATTTCAAGTAATTGAATTTTTTAACTTAATTATTTGTAATCCCAAGAGCCGTGCTATTGATTTATATTTATTATTAAGTATTAATACACATTATTTTTTTACACATATTTATCGCAGAAACAATTTTTACATATTTCCTAACATGGGTTCGAACCCCGTATGAACGCATCAAATACAAACGCTTTATCCACTACGCTATTCACAACGCTTATCGATTATGTTGAAAACTTGCACATGATGATCTGCTATTTGATTTGCTATCTAATGTATTTTTAATGCTTATACAATTTCAATGAAATTGACAAGATTTTACTATGATTTGGAAAAAAAATCATGCGAATTAAAAATTTTACATCTTTGTTATCACAAAAATATCGTTGAAATATTTTATTGTTATATTTCTATAATAATTTCTCTACGATAGAAAGCAAAATCTTTCTGCATTATTGATATATAAGTTTTCTTAAATCTTGTACAAAATAAAAATAAGATATAAGACGACGATTTTTCGAATTTGTCGATTAAAGCAAAAGATGTGAAATAATTGTGAATCTTAATGTGAAATATTTTCATAATATTTCACAAAATATTACACTGGAACATTACGGTAATATTAATGAAATATTTCGCAGGTCCTATTGAAGTAGGTATTTGAAATATTTCATCAATATTTCTCGAAATATTACATTGCAACAATCGATTTCGATGAATAAACCAAGATGTAAATTATTGGCGACGTTTCGATGACTTTTGCCATCCTTCTCTGGTTATTCTACTCGTCAATGGTTAGTATAGCCTGAGGAGGATGGCAAAAAATTCGAGCTTACATTAAAACCAAATAGAAGAATATTACAGAACGATTTTTTTCTCAATAAAGGACTGCAAACTGTTTATGCACTATCCTTTTCAATTCTGATATTATATTATTAATTAGAAAAAAATTTTACAACATTTCAAATATTTGTATACTTATACATTTAGAAATTGGATTAATTATCCTAAAAATTTGTATTTAATTATTCATTTAATGTGATTCTTTATTCTTGTTTAGAAATAATTATTTACTATAAGATAATAAGTACCTTTTCGCGGGACAAAATAACATAATTCGTAGTTAGATACATTTTTTTTAAGTGTAAAGAGCAAACTGCAGAAAAAGATTTCGTTTGAAACACTATTTCAGAAATAGTACTACTTAATTGTGCACAATATATTTTTATTTAAAATAATTAAGTAAAAAAATAGAGCACGGGTATCTAAATTCGGACAGTCGTATCCAAGCGTAGCTCCTTTCGCGGGAGAGGAAAATCTACGAATATATGGTTAAAAAATTACTAAGTCCATTGGAGTCCGCCAATAAGTATAAAGACGTTCCAAGACGTATAAATCATGTCTTATCTTTTACTTTGACTAGCGATATTTCATTTGCAAAAAAAATGATTTTCGGGAAATGAAAGGAAAAGCCAAAATTAACCGACAAAGTTTCATTTTTAACATTGCAAGTATATCTATATATACAAATTTTGAATGTATATAGATATACTTCAAATGCTTTCCGTTGGCGTTCTCCAAATAAATTCAACAGTTCTTTATAGCCTGGTAATAACTCTTAATAACAAAATAGCAAAATAGCTCATAAAGAGTCAGCGTTCGAATCTTAAGATTGAAAATCGAGTCCCACAGACAGCAAATATTTTTTTAAAATTTTTTCTTTTAATTTATGAGGTATGGCCAACATATTGGCAACAGTTTAAAAATTGTAATATAGTAACTATTGGCAATATGTTTGCAATATTTGTTGCTAATCACTTTGCAATACAGAGGCAATAGTTTATATTTTTACGTACGTATAATATATCTTAACAAGTAGATTCTGCTTATAAATAAAATGTTTTAAGTCTGTCATTATATACGTGCTGTCAGATTAAATTTAATATGTTAACTGTTAATATCCATCATATTCGCATATATTAACATTCCATATTTTATTATTTACACTATTGTTACACTATTATTATCTTTGTAACAGTATTGGTATTCTTTCACAAGGGAAGTACTTGACCTTCGGAAATGGATATATCTTATCCTAACATTGGCATATCTTTTGGAATATAATAATATGAAGAAAGCCAAGTTATTACTTGCCAATTGCCACTTTTACGAAAGTGATTCGACATCTGACAATAATATTTCCAATGAAAGTTACTTTCACTTTGATTGCTATTATGACTCGAAAACGAATATTGATAGGAAATTAATCCAAAAACTGAAAGGTAGTTGAGTTCAAGTAGATATGGTTAAAAAAAAGAAGATTAAATTGTTCAATTTAGAGCAAAGTTAAGAAAATAAGAAATTGACGAATTTTATAATATTATTGCAATATGTTTTGCATTATTTTAGGTTATATTTTTTTGTAAGATTTCATATTGTGTGGAGCGCAATGCCGGATGTCAAATACGTTTCGTTTCAAAATTCTATTACACAAGAAAAAATTATATAATCAAATCTCCACGAATATTCCTCAAACATTGTTAAAATATTTCACGTAATATTACACTGTAATGTTTCGACAATGTTACATGAAATATTGTGATGAAAGTCTGTGCAATATTTTAGTAATTTTCGAAATGATTATTTTTGTTTTAACATGTATTGATATTATAACAATATTTCATGAAATATTGCATACAATATTTATGGAATATTACACGAAATATTGCATGAAATATTGCAGAAGAATATTTTGTAATATTTTTGATGTATTTTCTAAACATTTCCGCAATATTTTTTTGTAATATTTCATGTAATATTTTTTTGTAATATAACATGCTGTGTGGGTAACGAATAAAATGAAACGAATAATTATCTAAATATTTTCTACGAATAAATTTATTCAACTAAAATCTTATTCGAATAGTTATTCGTTATTTACATCTATTTATTTGTAATTCGGCTATTCAATTATTCATTTATTCGTAATTCTATATTCGATATTCAAATATTCGTTTCTAAAATAGATATTTATCTTTTTGTATCAGAATTTTATTTAGATACTTTATTTACTTATTTTACTTAAATACTTAGATAATAATAGTACATTTCGTTAGTGCGTAAAATGGAGTTTTTCGCCTCGAGTGCAATCTGCAAATAATCTGAAAATATTAAATTAAAAATCTGAAATCATTCATAAGGGCAGCTTAAAACAGAAGCAAGGGCATAGCGTTTCGATTAAAAAAAAATGATTTTTTTTCAATAATAATTAAATAAGCAATTTTTGGTCGGTAATTATTAGTCAAAAAAAGCATAAATTTTCAACGTAAATATCATAATTAAATTATAAACTAAAGGGATGGCATTCAGGATTTTCTAAGAATTTATTCTTTTGTTTATAAAAAAAATATAAAAACTGGCCGTTTTTTGAGTCCGACAGCCCCTTAAGATTGTATTTTCATCCATGGTATCAAAAAATATTGTTATTACAAGTGTGAAAGCTGGTACTTCACTCATGCGTGTGTTACCTACGTACCCCTGTTCTGATAAACTTGCACTCGTTTGAAAACCAACGCTTTCACACTTGTATCGAAAACGACTATTATGGTCGCTTATTCTTATACACCTATTTAATATTTGTTTGAATTTTGTACAATCATCTAGATAATATGACGAATAACGAATATTGCAGATAGTAGATATCGCCAATAACGAATATCCCGAATAACGAATAGAAAGAAAACCAAATAACGATTTCTATTAAATACGAATAACGCAAATAACGAATAATACGAATAAGAATAAAATTTTATTTAGATGAATAAATAGATAATTTTTAATTCGGATAATGCTCAACTCTGAGGGAGAGTCAGTCATTTTTTAAACCTACAGTTACGAATACACGTTTTGAGAGATTTAAAACATCGCGAAGTGAGAAGAATAATTAATTCGAAACAAAGTGTAAGAGTGTCAACGTTTCATACCCCTTCGTCTTTCTACGTACAAATAATCGACGAAGACGAAGCGTACAGTGCTCAACAGAAGGAAATCAACGAGTACTACGAAGTAGTACCGAAATACATTCACACCGAAAAAATTGTGTCTGAAAATAATCAAGAAAGAGTAGTCATTGTACCTGTGACTAGTAAATTGAATCATGCAGACCTTTATGTAAGTATACAAAGAAATTTAAACAATGACAATGAAAATTAATTTAATAATTGAATAATTTATTAATATTATTTTTTCAGCCAAGTCAGTTTATAGCTATAAAGGTAAACGGTGAATGGGGACGATATATCACGGATGACGTCATCGAACGCTGCAGATCGGTAGTCACTGGAGATAGTGTCGAGCTTACCCAAGACGTAATAGAAAATGGGATCTATGACTTGGACGATCGTTTCATGCTGCTACCCTCGAGAGTCATACTATGCGGACTTTCAAACATATTACCTCAAACTGATAAACCGCATCGATGGACCGTCAAAGCTTGTAAAATTATGAAGGACGTAATGACTGATCGAAAGTTAACCGCAATTTTTCAGCATAAAGGACTATTTCACGACTCTGCGTATACTTGCTTAACGTGTCAAGATAACGATAATGCCGAGATACATTTAGGCTGGTTACTCGTAGCGTTAGATTTAGCAATATTCGATGCAAGTGGAATTCATCATCCACTCGGGCCAACCGATACACCTTGTTAATATTAAAAATAAAAACTCTTACCTTGGAAATGTTATATTATTGTTATTAGAATTTAAAATTTGATAATAAATATATGTTTGAAATATAATTGATTGTACGTTTATTTAAGAACCTGAAAATAAAAGGATAAGGAACAGAATATGGGAAAAAAAAGTAAATTACAAATGTTTAATTTTTAAAATAAATATTTAATTATCATTAACGTTATATTTATATACATATATACATAGAGTTATAATTGAACGCAGGTCTATTATATATGACCGAACGGAAGAGACAAAGTATTTGAAACAAATCTTCGTTTTTTCAAAACGACGCTACAAGTTTTTGTTCCTTCGCGAGTGATAACTTCGTGGAATCGGGTCCTTGCAATCGAATTCAACTGCAATTGTATTTTATTTTTATCGTCATCTTTTCTATTATTAATAAGATTTACGATACTGTCAAAATTAATCTTTTTTGAATTCTCATAATTTAATTTTATTCCTTTAATTTTACAAATTTCAAATGTTTCATTTTTACTATTTCTTACCTTAAAAGCATAAAATTTTGGACCTCCTGAAACAAATTTTTCAATATATGAACCTTTACCGTAAATTTCCAATTCGCAGGTTAATTCGCCTAACATGGACCCTACCTTTGGTTCGTACGTATCACTCGGTTTACTTGTAAAAATAATTGAGTCGGTGTCGTAGTAAAGTACGCGTCTATCTAGTTTTTCTAAATACGAATACAATAACAAACAAGCCTGTGCTGTAGTGTAGGCGGCGATCGCTACGTTACTACACCCCGACCCAGTTTCTGTTTCTTTAAGGTATTCTATAGAGACATAGAGTACATCGTCGTTCACTATAACGATTTGTTTCACATTTATCTCGGGGTCTGAAAAAAATTTGAGCAAGCTTTGATAATCTTTGACGATTTCCGTTCTCGTCAGATTATCGCGTTGCCCAAACTTTCCCCAGAATGAATTTAAACATAATTTAGCTACCAAGCGTAAACCAGGGTTTTTTTTAATTAATTTCGGATCTAAATTTATTCCCTCTTTATTTTTATACTCTTCTATAAATTGTTTTTCTTTTATGTCGTCTGTACATTCACTGGGATACCCACTGGCCTCTTGCTTTAATTTTAAGAAAGTATTAATATATTCGTTAAAAAGATCGTCTGTATTGGCTGTATATTGACAAACACTATACTGCCAAATCGCGTGAATTTTTACGTGTCAAGATAACGATAATGCCGAGATACATTTAGGCTGGTTACTCGTAGCGTTAGATTTAGCAATATTCGATGCAAGTGGAATTCATCATCCACTCGGGCCAACCGATACACCTTGTTAATATTAAAAATAAAAACTCTTACCTTGGAAATGTTATATTATTGTTATTAGAATTTAAAATTTGATAATAAATATATGTTTGAAATATAATTGATTGTACGTTTATTTAAGAACCTGAAAATAAAAGGATAAGGAACAGAATATGGGAAAAAAAAGTAAATTACAAATGTTTAATTTTTAAAATAAATATTTAATTATCATTAACGTTATATTTATATACATATATACATAGAGTTATAATTGAACGCAGGTCTATTATATATGACCGAACGGAAGAGACAAAGTATTTGAAACAAATCTTCGTTTTTTCAAAACGACGCTACAAGTTTTTGTTCCTTCGCGAGTGATAACTTCGTGGAATCGGGTCCTTGCAATCGAATTCAACTGCAATTGTATTTTATTTTTATCGTCATCTTTTCTATTATTAATAAGATTTACGATACTGTCAAAATTAATCTTTTTTGAATTCTCATAATTTAATTTTATTCCTTTAATTTTACAAATTTCAAATGTTTCATTTTTACTATTTCTTACCTTAAAAGCATAAAATTTTGGACCTCCTGAAACAAATTTTTCAATATATGAACCTTTACCGTAAATTTCCAATTCGCAGGTTAATTCGCCTAACATGGACCCTACCTTTGGTTCGTACGTATCACTCGGTTTACTTGTAAAAATAATTGAGTCGGTGTCGTAGTAAAGTACGCGTCTATCTAGTTTTTCTAAATACGAATACAATAACAAACAAGCCTGTGCTGTAGTGTAGGCGGCGATCGCTACGTTACTACACCCCGACCCAGTTTCTGTTTCTTTAAGGTATTCTATAGAGACATAGAGTACATCGTCGTTCACTATAACGATTTGTTTCACATTTATCTCGGGGTCTGAAAAAAATTTGAGCAAGCTTTGATAATCTTTGACGATTTCCGTTCTCGTCAGATTATCGCGTTGCCCAAACTTTCCCCAGAATGAATTTAAACATAATTTAGCTACCAAGCGTAAACCAGGGTTTTTTTTAATTAATTTCGGATCTAAATTTATTCCCTCTTTATTTTTATACTCTTCTATAAATTGTTTTTCTTTTATGTCGTCTGTACATTCACTGGGATACCCACTGGCCTCTTGCTTTAATTTTAAGAAAGTATTAATATATTCGTTAAAAAGATCGTCTGTATTGGCTGTATATTGACAAACACTATACTGCCAAATCGCGTGAATTTTTATTAATTTATAGCCGCGTTCTAAACTTTTTTTTATTTCATCAGACACCTATGTACCGGTAAAAATACGTTCTTCTTCTCGGTCGTGCGTGCACTCTTGCTCATTTAGCATTTTTGTGCAGGTACGACACAATGGAAAAAGTAATCTTTCGTTCATTTTTACCGGTAACACGGGATGAAATAAATTTCGCGGAGGTAAAATGTCGCATTTTACTAAACCTTCGACAATATTGAAATTTTTAAAATCGGTACCTGCTAATTCGTTACATTGTTGACCAATATAAATTTTTGGATGACCTAGTGGGTATTTTCCGTACTTGTTAATGTATGGATACAGCGAACATACATCTAAATATTTTATTTTTTCGCTGTCTTTCGTCTCGTACATAATTACGGTATTACCTGTACGACCACCGTAAAACGCATCCCTCGGTTCTATTTTAATTCCTTTTAAAAGAGGATGTGATTTTAAAAAGTTATTTAAATCGGTATTATCTGATAAATATTCTTTAAAATCACACCCCCACATTTCTCTTACAATATATCCGAAGTTTTCAATGTGTTTAGTTTTTAAAACGGTTTTTTCGTAACGACTGTTAAAAGTCGAACCGTCTGTTAAAATTTTATCACGACTCGACGAAAAACAGCGAGGACACCCGTGGTAAAAACAACTGTGATATTCATAAACGATACCCTTATGGTTTACGCTCGGTAAAAAACCATCAACTCGGAAACCTTCGGTTAAAATATATTCTCGAGCGCGTGCGGCGTGTATAATTTCGCGACCGATTTTTTTTTCTTTGCACAGAAGCCACGAAATAGCTTCTTGTGAATTTTCACCCATTTGCGCATAGCCAGTTGACGGTATTATACCGATTGTATCTTTTTTTAAAAAATTTTTACGGTATAATATCGAACAGGCTGAAGCTATCGTTACTGCTTCTTCAAATGGGCAAACGTTATATTTTTTAAATATTTCGCGAAAATTTATGCACGCCTCTCGCAATATATTTACGTCGTCTATACAATATTTTATTATTTCGTTGCGTAAATTTTATACATGATTTTTGTCAATACTATTGTACCAATTATAGAACGTTTGTCGATCTTCGCTCGACATCGTTTCGGGGGAAAAATATTTATCATCCGGAATCGACCCTACATAATTTATATTTTTTTTGTATTAAAGAGATGTGGAAAGTAACCTTTCTTTACATCAACTGAAAGCCCAAATGCTTTGGGTAAATTTGCCAATTTCATTGGCATGTAATTGATACTATCAATAAATTTTGTATATTTTAATTGCAATTTTATAATATTTCGACCGTTCATTATAACGGTTGGCGAGACATTTTCATTAAAATAAATTTTTGAAAAATCGATTAAATATTTTAAAATAAATTGAGAGTCGAAAGCCTGTGCGTTATGCGCAATACAAATAATATCATTAAAATTCGTTTTTTTTTCTAATTACTAAATTTAAAAAATCACGTATCGAATTATCACCTTCGAATACGTGTTGACGAACACCGCAAAACAAACACAAATATTTTAAATCGGTTGTTTTACAATCGTCGCAACATAATTGTGCGACACATAAATTAACGTTATGTTTCAAAGATTTTTCGCCGTAAATTTCATCTTGACGGGTCTCTAAATCATAAAAAACAAATTGTGTAGTCCGATGATAATTATATTTCCTCCTTACACGCGATTCTTCAATTGGTTCAATATTACACAATTTATTCATAGAATGTCTCGAACGACATCTACTACAATATTTCTCACCGCAATTGTGTAATTCTTTTCTTAAATCTACAATACGGTTACATGTAAAACAATATTTTAAACTATCACATACGCTTTTTACCGATTTTTTTGATGTTTTACAACTAATCGAGCCGGGTCGCTTGTGCATTTCAAAACACGCGTCATTATAAATACGCGCTTACAATCAATACACGAAATTTCATTAACCTTCTCGCAATTTGAATTGTTCAAACATTCTGTACACTGTCTCGTACACTTGTGAGTAAAAATATTTTTATAAGCCAGATTGCAATTTATGCAATACCGAAATTTTGACACGATCGCTAAAATGTTTAAGATTAAATCGAAATGTTTATTATTAAAATTGTACAATGAATAAATTGTTTTCATATTTATACTTTCGCTAGAAAAATACGATGTTCCGTCAAAAATTGGTTTTGCGCCTTTTCCAAAATTATTTTCTTCGAAAATTATTAATTTTATATTTTTTTCAAGAAAATAATTTTGAAATAATTTGAATTCATTAGGGCCACATTCGTTTTCTGGTATTTTTATTTTTGCAAGAGTGCACAAGTTTCGCGCACACTCTGTTTGCCGAAAACGCATGTGGTGAGAAATAGCCTTCCATTCGCTTCGCCATTCGGGAGTGTTTACTTTCCTCGAGTAGACTTCACCGCAAGCAAGAGCGCGGAGAATGCATAAATTATCTTTATTTTTTATTCTGAGGATTGATTTTTGTGAAAAGCAACCTCTTTGTCCTCAACACCCGAATTTCCCTTACCGACGGGCATTTCAACGTAAATAACGTTGATTTTCAACGATTCATCAATTGAAAAATCGGTATTGCTTTGACAGACCTTGCCAAACAATTCCCATATTTCTTTTGATTGAAAATCTTGTACGCGTGTAAAATGCGACCCGGCACTGCCTAACGCAAATTTGTCGGAACTTAAAGTTATATAACGAGTTATTTCTTGAAACGCGTCTTCGACATATTTAACAGGATTTTCGCTTCCTGCACAATCTATAATCTTAAACTTTATCTCGCGACCTAATGTACGAAAACGTATCGTTCGCTATTAGCCTGAAGATGTACACGCTGGAATTCCGCGGTACGGCCTCCACCTATTTGTTTTTCACACGAAGACGCTAAATAAAAATATAATATTATTATTACTATATAATTCGCTTACTAATTTTATTGAATAAGTTGTTAAATTTTATAAGAATTTAAAAGTTATTATTTTAATTATTTTACAACGCGATGCCTTAACGAATCGAATGCGCGTAAAATTGAATCGGCTGTTGGCGGATATAAGTGAGGGGACAGCTCATACTCCTCGCTTATCCATACCCCGACTCGAAACAATCGTCTTCCAGCTTAAATATATATTATTAAATTAATATTACTTTTAAACCTATATATGTTTACAATTATAGAATTATTTTAACACCTTTATTATTTTCATTATTTTAATTTTTAATTTTCAATACAGATTATTGTAGTGTTTTATTGAACAAAAAGTGTTAAAATATTTCTATATCTGTTGTAAAAAATAATAAAAGTGTTACTCACCAATTTGCGATATCTGTCCTAATGCGTAATCATTTAACGCATATTCTGATACTTTAGGAGTTTTTACACATATCCATCCAGATCCAGGTTCCCTCTCGTCGCGACCCGGTATCCTCCTTTTACGACTACAATTTGGGGCTGCTTGGACAACATCGTCGTCATCTTCTTCGTCCGAGAGATTTTCATTTCGCCTGGCCATTTGAATTTCCATCCTCTCGATAGCTTGTTTGGAATGTCGCGTAAGCTTTTTGTCGATGCAAGCAGCCTCGCGCTCGAGTTCACTTAGCGTCCTCTGCCCTCGACTACGTATCTCCGCGATACGTTCTGCTTGACGAATGGTTGGTTCGGGTATTTCTCTCTGAACCGCTATATCGCCTAACTGACGACGTAATCGAGGAATACAGCTGTCCTCCGTATCCGTTATAATTTCTAAAATTTATTTAAGATAAATAATTAAAAAATTGTATAATTATTATTTGTATTTATATTTTTAAAACCCAAATAACTACCTAATCTTTCGTAATGTTTAAAAAATTCGTCCAATGACATATGGTTTCTAAGACCGTGAGAAATTAATATATCACCCGCGATCAACGTTGCAAACTCGTCGTCATGTAAAAACATTTTATAAATTAAAATACACTGTTCTACACTTAAAATTCGGATAATTTCGATCATACAATCGCGAGCCTGATTTAACGTCATGTTGCTACCTAAGAATATAAAAAAATCGCGATCAAACGTTTCCGTTAATGACGGTATAAAAACCGATAAAAATCCAATAATGCGAGATAAAATTAATTTAAACTTAAAATTTTAAAATTTGAATTTTTTAACTATTAGAAAAATTCGTGAATTTATTGCTTTCTTACACTATAAGTTATATGATAATGGAATTTATTGATCTTTACAAGCCAAAGAAACATTCCTCACAACTCAAGTAAGGCGGACTGTTTAATACCAGCCACTTAAAAACCTCACAGGATGAGTGTTTGAAAAAAGACTAAGACACGCTAGGTCAACAAAACTATAAAATTTAATTGATTGTAGTATAAAATTAATAAAAACTTGATAAGACGGAAAAAATAGTATTTCGCCCTGATTATGCTTGGTGGGCTCATCAGTAGAGTCCAGGCATCTCGTCTCTAGATACAAATGACAGATATAAAAATTTTGAAAACCAGCTGTATCTGACGAGGAAGACATGGGGTATATCTATATTCTCTTATTCGTCTATATATCCGTCCTTGTATATCTATATATCCGTCTATATTATATTTTGGTTGACCTAGCTTGTCTTAGTCTTTTTTCAAACACTCATCCTGTGAGGTTTTTAAAGTGGCTGGTATTAATACAGTCCGCCTTACTTAAGTTGTGAGGAATGTTTCTTTGGCTTGTAAAGATCAATAAATTCATTTATCATATTAATTTAAACTTAAAATTTTAAAATTTGAATTTTTTAACTATTAGAAAAATTCGTGAATTTATTGCTTTCTTACACTATAAGTTATATGATAAATGAATTTATTGATCTTTACAAGCCAAAGAAACATTCCTCACAACTCAAGTAAGGCGGACTGTATTAATACCAGCCACTTTAAAAACCTCACAGGATGAGTGTTTGAAAAAAGACTAAGACAAGCTAGGTCAACAAAAATATAAAATTTAATTGATTGTAGTATAAAATTAATAAAAACTTGATAAGACGGAAAAAAATAGTATTTCGCCCTGATTATGCTTGGTGGGCTCATCAGTAGAGTCCAGGCATCTCGTCTCTAGATACAAATGACAGATATAAAAATTTTTGAAAACCAGCTGTATCCTGACGAGGAAGACATGGGGTATATCTATATTCTCTTATTCGTCTATATATCCGTCTGTATATCTATATATCCGTCTATATATCCGTCTATATATCTATATATCCGTCTTATTAAGTTTTTATTAATTTTATACTACAATCAATTAAATTTTATATTTTGGTTGACCTAGCTTGTCTTAGTCTTTTTTCAAACACTCATCCTGTGAGGTTTTTAAAGTGGCTGGTATTAATACAGTCCGCCTTACTTAAGTTGTGAGGAATGTTTCTTTGGCTTGTAAAGATCAATAAATTCATTTATCATATTAATTTAAACTTATTATAAATTTTTCCTTCCATTGCAAACACTTGTTTTATTTATCGTTGCGCGATTTCTATTTTTTAATAATTATTTTTAACGTTCGTTTTTTGCAGTTTAAAATTTTTCCTGCGTTAATTTGCGAATGTGTGTACTTTTTTATTAAGTGTCACTTTTTTCAGTACATTCACAAATACACTTTCACAGTTTTATAATATATAAATTTTTATAATATATAGTTTTTATAATAGAACACGAACACGAAATTATATTTTTATGTACGCGTTAAGGTTTTTTCGCGTCGAAAGCAAGATTTGAACTAACTACGATCTCAAATTTTTCCTAGCAAATTAACTTTTTCTATGACAACCCCACTCTTACATTTTTTGTAAATTTCTAGACACAACGAAAAACCTCAAAGACGTTTAGAAAAATCTTTTGAAAAACGTTACCTACGATTGATTGAAAAAGAAGGAAACATAAATTTTTTGCGTTTCGCGTTACTTTACCAACGCCTTACAAATTTTCAATAATTGGCAGAATTTTACGATGAGGCTTTTCTTTTGAAATTTGTACGAACAAAAATTTTCTTTCGAGACATCGTCGTCTTTTGCCTTATGCATTTTCGTTCGAAAAAAGTATCTTTACGCGTTTTCCTTCTCTTCTAAAATATGTAAAAGAACCTCTTTCTTAATACATGTGACTTTGAAGTTACTTGTACAAACCCGTAACCCTCTAAATAGACCCCCTCCTATTTTACGAGCGACCTTTGCGTGGGACCTGCCAGGGTTTAAAAGGGACACACCGCTTACCCTGAATGCAGTATTACAGCATCTTTTCTGTAAACTAGTTTTCTTATAATCGGTAAACTCGTCGAGACCTGTGCGACATAAAGTATTACAAAGATGGCTCAAGCATTGTTAGAAACTGATTTTATTTTTGCCGAAGACGAAACCTTCAAACAAATGGACAGTGAGAAAAAAGTGTCTGTGAATTTAGAAGATAAAAGACACACGCTGCATCGAAATTTACTCGAAACTTCGTACTCGCTAAATAAATCGGCTACAAAAATAATAAATGTCAATGTACAAGTTTTTCATAATCAAAAAATGGAACCAGTTATTCAATTGTTAAATCAAACTCACTCGACAGGACTAGTAATCGATTAGGATACTTGGGTAGAACTACAAAATAAACTCGACGAAATATCGGAATATTTTAATAACGACAATGACTTATCTTATAAAAGTCGCACAAGAATCTACATCAACGATTTGGAAATAATTTTTGCTACTTCGTATGGAGAAAAATCTATTATTTTGAATAAAACGTCAAAATTATCCAACGGAAACAAAACAGAAAAGAAGAGAAAATGTTTTCAACCAGCTATAGTTATGCAAAAATCAACTTTCGAAGGACTAAAGGATAGTATTTTTTGTGTAGAAGAATGATATCGTCGACTCGAACGCTATATTAACGATATTGAAAAATGTAAAAATTTTATTTGTGATATTGTGAAAGAAAAAGTTACCGATTATAATTTAAATTCACGCGAAGGACGAAATTTCTTTAAAAGTTTTGTGATCGGTAATTATGACGTAAAATCCAGAGTACAAGATCGATTTAATTACGAAGAGTCTAAATTTTTCTTAGAATATTACTTTGATATTGTATACTTAGAGTTAACATCCTTTCATTCTAATTATATTTGTGATGAAATAATACGTATGTATTACAATGTACAATATATATTGTCTGTAATATCTCGTAAAATATTTAAATAAATCGACACTTACCTCGTACATAATTTTGTATTTCATATTTACTTACCTAACATTTTTCCTTCCTGCTACAACATGAAAATAAAAATAAAATCTTCTCACGCGTTTATTCTATTTTCTTAAATGCGCTCACCTTTCGATAATTTATTGCTTCTCTTTCGTACTAACCGCAATACTTACTTTACCTATTAAGATAAATAGCTTCTCGGTAAACCAAAATCCTCCGGTCACCCTCGCCTCTATTGTCTGCACACCTGCACTTTTGGGTATACGACCTTTTCTCACGACGAGTCGCCTTTTAACCTTTTTGAATACACCTACGACATTTATATTTTATAAAATAAGCTTACGTTCAAATTTTATTTCATTTCCGTTTGATTATTCAAACACGATGGGTCCAAACCAAAGTTCAGATCGAGTTTCGTTCATCGATAAAAAATCCAATACTAAGGATAACAGTAATCATCATTCAATGTCGTCGCAATGGAAAAAATATACGTAAAAAGTTTCAATAAATAATAAATCATTGCCACAGAAAGACGGTTACAAAAAATTGTAAATTTATATTTAATAAATAATAACAAACGGCCCTTTTTAGGGCCACCAATAATAAAGGTAAATAACATATTCGTTCAATATCTAAAATTGTCACCTATCATTTCCTCTCTCTCTTACAAATGCATACTCTCTCTCTCTCTCTCTCTCACACCAACATAGACGCTCTGGATCAGCTATTATAACACGGCGTCCACATACCCTAGCGCATCATCAGTATCTCTGCGTGAGTGCGAGAGAGAGAGAGGTAGAGGAAGACAGCGTGGGTACGCGCAGTAGTGCTCTCTCTCTCTCACACGCGCCACTCTTCTTACTACAAGAGACGCACTGCGCGCGCAGCCCCTCTTGCTCTCTCTCTCTCACATACACACGCGCGGACCTCCGGCCCCGCTGTAACGTCAGAACACTCTTATTACGAGAGAGAGACGCACTGTGCGCGCACTCCCTCTACCTCTCTCTCTCGCACCCATGTACTCCGACGGGCCCGCTGTGACGTCACAAAGTCCGTTCCACCCTACCTATACATAAGTGCGAGAGAGAGAGAGCGAAGCTCTGGCACCGCCGCGGACCCCCGCTGTGACGTCACCGTCGGGATAGACACCCCATTGTCCGCGCTAGACAACACCATTGTACGTGCTAGACAACCCCATTGTCGCGCTAGACAATACCATTGTTCGCGCCAGACACCATTGATGTTAGGCCACGCCCATTCCTGCGTGCTATTAGGTACCCTTACTACTTGCAGCAATTTCATATTAATTGTAACTAGGCTTTTTGAAAAGTCTACAAATATGTTTTCATTATCTTATTGTAACTGTTTGTGAATGTAGCAGATAGAAGATAGTAAATAATGCAATAGAAAATACTAAAATCAGTATGGAAGTAATATTCATTCATTTGCACGATATTAATTTCTCCATAATTTAGTAAAACGTAAATATCTCTATTTTATTGGTTTAAAAAAAATACAAAAAATAATTATACACCAATAAAAAAGAGATATTTACGTTTTAATACATATGGAAAAATTAATATGCACAAATGAATATTATTGTTAATATTATATTGTTTATTTATTGATGTAAGATAAGCCAGGGCTAATAATTATGAAATAAATTTTGTGTAGTATACTTTTTGAGTAAATGTACTAAATTTTTCAGCAGAAAACTTGATGATTCCATTTTGATTTCAGTATTTTCTATTGCAGTAAGTTTTTATAAAGTAAGATAAGAATTGTTAATGTGTAAGTGAAATTACATCACACTTGCGAATTTTTACACCTTTGTAGAAGGTCTTTTTGATATTTAATAATTGGATTAATGAAATATATGTACTTGAAATGTTAATTATTACTTAATTAATTATTACTTAATTGTTAGTTATTGCTTCCATACTGATTTTAGTATTTTCTATTGCATGATTTACTATCTTCTATCTGCTACATTCACAAATAGTTACAATAAGATAATGAAAACATATTTGTAGACGTTTCAAAAATGCTAGTTAAATTAATATGATATTGCTGCAATATATTACTAAATATATATTGTAACAGTATTTTAATTAATTAATAAATATCGTTATTTTATTAAAGTAAATATTATATTATTCGATAAGCACGTTAAAGACTATATCTCGTGAGGAGGTTGGAAATAGGAATTCTGTGGCATGATTAATAACTGACAAAATACGGCCGAATACAGATAACTAAATGAACGAACTTTATTTACTAATAATAAATACAAATTATGTTAATTTTTAATTATATATATTCCTTAACAATTACGCGAACGTTGCTAACTTTATCAACCACGTGGTACACAAATCCGTTAATATGGCGTCGGTTTAGCCTCGCGTACCTTGATAGATACGCGTCAGCATCACCGTGGCGCCAATATTATTTAAATAAAAATAACCAGGTCGTCACTACACGCACCCGGTCGCACTGCCTTTCGGCGTGCGGGATCAGGGCAAAGCAGGAGAGCTAACTGGATAATTTGAATAATAAAATATTAAAATAATAAAATTATTTTTACCGGAATCTTAACCATGATACTCGGTTTCCTCATACTGATAATAGATAGAATATTCGTTATAAGCGTTTACTATGAAATCCGGATGGGAACAAGAAGGAGATCGCAGGATCTCGTCGGTTTTATTCCAACACCAATGCTTTTCCCACTCACGATCCCTCGATGGCTGGAGCTTGCTGATTGGACATCCTCAGCATGCGCCGAAAAATCGCGATGTCACGACAACATGTCAGCCCGCACGAAAATCAAAAACATACATTGAGTGAATGCAGGTGTTCATTGCAGACACCTCCTAACACCCAACGTGTAGCCTCCACCTCCATGATCTCGATACACACTCAAGAATCCGCTCCACAAGTGCTTTCTACTCGTGGAGGCACGAATCATATTCCAAGCGCAGCACGGGTTGCAATACCACTCATGGTTCGCATGCGCGAACCGTCCGAGCATGCTACTATTCGCTGAGATTTTCAACTTTGCATTAAATGCGCGAAAATACGAATTCTCTTGATTTACTATATTATAGATAATGTATTATCGTTAATATTCCTTATAATTACATTAATTCTACTCAAATGACTATTAATAATTCCAATAATTAATACACGCGAATTCAATTCTAATATTAATATTTAATCTATCACGATTCGCTTAAATCTAATGTTCTATAAATACTAATTTATATCGTATATCTGTCTCTGTCACAAAGTCATTCAAGGCTTAATGACAAAGACAGAAAATCACTCTCCCCCCAGGTGATAATTCGCCTCAACCTGGGTCATGTTCCTGGAGAGGTCGCACCTACCACCATGTATACAGGAAAGAAAGCGTCGTCTGCATGTGGGGGAAGTCGCGCATCGCATACGACAACAAGGCCGACCTCGTCTCCGCGACTACACGTGTAGTCTGTTTCGCGAAAAGCCTCCGATGTAACGACACCGTCGAGGCCTTCTCCCGCGTATTTATTAGTTAATATTTAGAATCGGGATCATTTCTTGACATGCAATGTCACAAAACCCTTCCCTAAATCACAATTACCCGTCTAATTTTGATTTATCTTCTTAAATTAATTATATAAAAAAACTCACCAACTCATATATGGGACTGCATCACGATTCTCGACGAGCCGACCCAATCCTCCACAACCGCGCTTTCCCCTCGCCCCCCGAAAGTAGCCGACGCTGAGGCTATGCGCCGGGAGTCAGCAATACCGACTCCAAAATCGCATCCCGCTCACCAGCTGGAATATCCCTCAGCGAATCAATGAGTTCTTATAAAACCTTGATTGCTGGAAGATCACCAGCGGCTCGCAGGACCCGAGCCCGGAGATCGGGATTGCATCCCCCCGACGACACCGATAGGCGCCCCAACGCCTGCACCCTCGGGAGGTTTAGTCCAGCAGCGGGTGATGGACGGGTGGCTGGCAGGGCCAGGTTTGACGCCAGTGAAGTTGAAGGCGCTTCCGTCGGCAGCACGGAAGCTTGATCCACCTTTGACCTGGTTGCCCGTCGGCCTCGTCGACGACGCCGTTTTCTCTTCGTCCCTGACGCCGGACCCTCAGCGGCCACCACCGGTTCTTCCTGGGGCGACACGTCCACTACCGCAACTTCCAGTGTCGGTGGTATCTCCGAGCGCGCTGGTTCCTCATCCAACATCACTACAAAAGTCGTAACTTCCGGTGATGCCGACGAAGGAACCACTGGCGACTCTTTGGTCTTCCGCTCCTCCGGAGTGCGGTGCACTGGTGCGCACCTAGGGCAAGAGCGCAGGGTTACTCCTCTCCGCCCACAATTATAACAGAACTTAACATTCGTCGGATCCCGACATTCCGACCGCTTGTGACCGTATTGCCAGCATTTTATGCAGTCACAGGGCGGAGGGTCTAGTTCAGGATCCGTTTGAATAGATACTAACCGATGAAACTGCACACCGGTGGTTCTTGGTGGCTCCTGGTTGCGGACATCGGTGCTCGCGCTCCGTACCGTGGAACCCTCCGGCACCACCACCTTCGAAGAAACCGAAGAAGTAGGCCGGAAGTCCACCTCCGGGCCGCGTTGCACCAACGTCGCGGGTCCAGGAGGAGGCGACTCATCACACTCCGGGGAACGATAGAGCGTCCCGAAGTAGCCGTCCGCAGTCAGGTGTCTTCGACTGGGTGACCCTCTCCTCCTGCGTCGTCTCGAACGTCTCGACGGTGGTCAATTCATTGGCCGTTGCAGTTGGGCGAGCGGGGTATCGGTCACCGGCGTATCATCCCAAAGAGGCTCCTCGGTCTCCCAAGTAGACGCCGATGGAATCGGCACCCACCCTGGATGAGGTGCATCCTCCATCTCCGGAAATGGGAAATGCGGCTCGGCCAACTGCACCGGATCTATCCCACCTTCCGGCTCGGGCCTCTCCGCTTCTCGAATCTCCTCTCCCAACGCCGCCTCTAGCTCCAACTCCGCTTCCTTACTCTCCAATAACTCCTGGCTGGGAGCTCCAGGTGGAGGATTAGGAGGAACCTCGGTGGATCCCGACGGCTCTCGATTTAATCGAGGTATCGGACCCATCTCGACTGGGGTTCGCGGCAGCATCCACCGGCGCTCCGGAGAGATCTCTTCCCCCGGGCGGATTAGCGGCAATTGCCCCAAAGCCGTGGCCAGGCGTTCCTCCGCACGTATCTCCAATTCCATCTTCTCAATGGGAGATAGGATTTTCTCCTTCTTTTTTTTTTAACACAACAAACAAAAAAAACACTTACTCGATTATTCTCTGGGCGTTTTGTATCGCCTAAGTTGGGATATGTGCACCTTTGGGTTCTCTCGCTTGTCATGCGTTTTTACTAAATACGTCGTCGGACCCGATACCTTTTCTATTTCGTACGGTCCCTTATGCTTCTCGGCGAGCTTCGCAGAGAACTTATTTGGCCCACTCGATAACGCGTTGTTCTGCCAAAGGACTAAGTCCTTTTCTTTATAAGATTCTACCCGTTTATTTCAATTATAATACCTGGCTTGCCTAACCTGCGCATCGCCGATATTTTTCAATACTAGCTCGCGAAGTGCATCCAATCGGCGCATTCTATCTGCCCAAAGTTCCGGAGATTGGCGAAGCTTGATTTCATTAGGCTCAACGTCACGACGTAAACTTTTAACCGGTCTAGGATGCCGTCCATAATTTAAATAAGCCGGCGAGACCTTTGTAGACGCCTGCGTAGCAGTATTAACTGCGTGTCGAAATTCGTTAACATGCTGGTCCCATGTCTGATGATCCGCACGGGCAAACATCGCGTTCATCGTTTTCAACGTTCGATTTACACGCTCGACCGGATTAGCCTGCGGGTGATAGGGGGGTGAAGTAATATGCTTTACTCCACACTCCTCTAACACGGCTAATAATGTTTTATTCGCGAATTCTTTTCCATTATCCGTAAGAAGATAGTCCGGCGTATCCCAGCGGAATAAAATTAATTCTTCGAAGGCCCGTGCAACCGATTTACCGTCCGCCACGCGTAAAGGTTTTAACTCGACCCACTTCGTGAACAAATCCTGGAACACTAGTAGATAACGACAACGACTCTTACTCGGCGGGAATTCCATCATATCCGCAGCCACTACCGCCCATGGACGCTCAACGTTACGATTACCCAACAGCCCAACGGCGCGTTGCTGAGAATTTTATATCGCTGACAAAGATCACACTTCTCGATAAACGAATGTACGTCGTGCCACATTCCCGGCCAATAATACTCCCTCGCAACTCGGTCATATGTCTTTTCGATACCTAAATGTCCCGACGAGGCCTCGCAATGAGCGTCAGTGATAACCCGATCCCGATATTCCTTAGGCACGACCAAGCGCCAGCCAATCTCCGGATACTCTACCGGATCAATTAACTCATCTTTACGGAACCGATTAAGCATATCGTTTTCTAACCTCCACTGCGGAAATTTATTGGGACGCTCCCGCACGTTTTCCATCTGTCGTAAGTACCACTCGTCATCTATATTCTCAAACGCCGCGACTACCTCGAACCCTTGTGACAACGCGTCAGGCACATGGTGCATTGCGCCTTTCCTATGCAATATCGTGAAGTCCCATTGTTGTAACTCGAGTACCCAACGCATTAAACGACCGGACGGTTCTTTCAAATTATGCAACCACCTCAGCGCGCTATGATCTGTGATTACCGTAAAATGATACCCCTCGATATATGGTCTAAGCTTAAGAATCGCCCATTTTACCGCTAAACACTCCTTTTCTGTGATAGTATAGTTACGCTCCGCGGGAGTTAACACACGACTAATGTACACGATAGGATGCTCCCCGTCGTCATCCTCTTGTGTTAATTCCGCCCCAATCGCGTAATCACTTGCATCACACTGTATACTAAACGGCTTTCCAAAATCCGGTCTCGACAAGACGGGTGCAGGCGTCAATGCTAGTTTAAGCGACTCAAAGGCATCCTATTGTTCGTTACCCCAGACCCACGGATATTTTTTTTGTAATAATCTGAGTAACGGACTTTTGACCTCAGAATCGCGCTCGATAAATCGCGAGTACCATCCTACCATTCCTAAAAACCGTCGGAGCTCTTTAACATTTCGCGGTGGTGGATAATTAAGTACCGGCGCCACCCGCTCCAAATCGGAACGTAATCCGTCTTTATCTAACAAGTAACCTAAATACGACACTTGGAAGCAACAAAATTCACATTTTTCGCGATTTACCGTTAACTCCGCTTCCGATAACCGCCTAATAACAAATTCTAGCCATTTTAAATGATCCTCAAAGCTTTCTGTCACGACGATCACATCATCCAGATACGCGAACACATACGGCTCGACCTCCGGTCCGAATAAACTATCCACCAATCTTTGAAAAGTTTGTGGCGCATTCGTTAACCCGAACGGCATTCGTTTAAACTGCCAAAGACCGGACCCGGGCACCGCGAACGCTGTCAACGGACGACTTGACACCTCCATTTTCACCTGGAAGTACGCTTGTTTAAGGTCGACCTTCGTAATAAACCGAGCTTTCCGTAATTTATCCAATATACTGTCCATATTCTGATTAGGATAAGCGTCCTTCTTTGTTACCTTGTTTAAGTCGCGATAATCGACACAGAACCGATACGATCAATCGCGCTTTTTCACGATTACCGGCGCACTATGCCACTCACTCCATGATTTCTCGATAATGTCGTTTTCTAACATCTTCCTTACCTCATTGTTCGCGACTTCCCACATCTTAGGCGATAATCGGCGCGGTTTATGTTTTACGGGTTCCGCCCCTTGAACGTCGATTACGTGTTCTATTAAATTAGTATAACCGAAACCCCGTGGTCGTTCCGGTAATAGCTTTGACATTAACCGCTGCACTTGTTCTTTTTGATCGTCATTTAGATCACTTAAACCCGCGCACTCCGCGTAAATTTTACTCTCGTTACTCGAACACCCATCCTTAAAAAATTCAACCCAAGGCCCGTCACGACTACGCCAAAGTCCATCTCGATAGTTTGTCTCGATTGCGAATTCATTACAAAAATCGATTCCTAAGACCACGTCATGACTAGTTACATCGGTAGCCCGAGCTATTATTATTCCACTAACACCTAAAACATCGAGGTTTAATTTCAACGTTCCTCTTACCGACGATAATTGCCCCGTTACTGATCGGATTTGCGCCGAGGACCGTTCTAACTGTTTTTTAAAACGTTCCGCCACCTTTGACCCTATTAACGATACCATCGCCCCCGGGTCTACTAATGCACGGTACACTATCCCCTCTATTTCTATCTGTAAATACTGTCTCTCGTCGACCGTATCCGCGATCTCCAAATCACCCGCGATATCGATTGACTCAAGATTTTTATCTGCCATAGAGGCAGATTAACCTTCCCCATAAGGAAAAACGCCGGCGTCTAACACCGAACCAGAGCTTAAAACCACCGAATTACCTATACGCGGCGCGAATTCCATGGCGTCAGGTCGTAGCACCGATCGCGATTTCGTTTTACCTAAATCCTCTAATAACTCGTCCACCGCGGCTTTAATTAATTCGTTATCGATTCTTAAAAGCCCTTCTTGAGGCTCTTCCGATTCGGTGCGATGCACCTCTACCTCGCTAACCACTATACGATTACTATCTGATAGTTCTCCGGTAACCCCTTGGCGAGCTGACAACCTATCGCTACCAACTTCTGCACTTATCTGTGCAATGCGAGCTGATAGGTTATCGTCTCTAACCGTCGAGTCACCTGGTAACGAGCGAGCCGATAATTTACCGCTGCTAACTTCTTCTTCTTCTGCATTTGTTTGTGCAGCGCGAGCTGATATATTATCGTCTCGAACCTCTATACCGGTGCCTCCAATCCCGTTACCCTCCACGAATCTAACCTTTTTTCGACCGTTTCTACCGTTCAACGAATTAAGCGAACTACGTGGATCTTGACCAGTTAACCGAGATGCAGTAGACCCGTCTACATCTCTCTCTCTAATCGTTTCCCAACAAGGCTCGACGTATAGCCTCACAATCCGGACAAGTCTTAATGTCATGATCCGGGCGCTTACATCCTAGACACCTTTTAACGTTGGGGTCTCCTATTGACACACGCGGTCTATTTAAACACTCTATCAATCGGTGTCCCGGTTTTTTACAGTATCTACATACCCGTTGGGGACAATCGCGAGCGACATGCACGGTGCTTTTGCATTCATAACAGCGAATTCCGTCCGATGCATTTGCCGACGGTGTCTCCAACGATTTAATCGGCGTGCTGCTGTACTGAGGTTTCGACGATCCCACTCGCGCCGTGACCGAATTGTAACTGGTTCTATCGTTTTTAACCGTGTCCGTCTTTTGAGCACTCGCTATTTCAATCGCTTTATAGACCTTATTACCGCGGTCACTACGTCGTTTCGTTATCCCCTTAACAGAATCTACAGCGCACGCCTCGGTATCGTCCACTAACTCGACTATCGCGACGTTTCTTGACTTCTTATTCTTTTGCGCGCCCATCCAAGCCGTCCCCTCAATACGACCGGTACCGTTCGGGCCACTAATACCATCGATCTCGATCAGTCTTTCGAATTCATGTCCGTACTTCTCGACCTCCGCCACGTTACGAGCCCGCCGAATTGCCACGAACATCCGATAGTCTCGCTTCATGTTTCGTATTAATATCTGCAGTAATACTTCCTCCGTAGGCGGGTTTTTGAATTTATTCACGATTATTTTAAAGCACGCGATAAAATTCGATATCGACTCGCCGTCCCCTTGTTTACGTTTGTATAATTCTTCTAACACATCGTTATAATCCAGACGCTTCATAAACCGATAATGAAACGCCTGAGTAAATTGTTTCCACGATTTAATACTCTTACCGACCGCCTCGAACCATCTACCCGCCGATTCCATCAATATCTTAGGCAACGCACGTAATAAATCCGCGTCCGTTACTTCCCCGGACTTCCGCCAAACATTCAACCGACGTAAAAATTCATCTGCGCCCCCTTTATCGGTGTCTCCTGTATAGGATAAATGCCACGTTTATAGTGACTTAACCAAGCGGTTGCGCATCTCGATCGCTGCTAGACGAGTCCCTTCGTCCCGCACCCCGTGCTGCGCATTCGACTCGAGCTCTGAGTCGCTCGAGCTGGAATATCGCGCTCTTGGTGTGAGACTGGGCGCCGTCGAGCGCGTGGCTCGATGCGACTCTCTCCGCTCGGTACGTCCGTTATATGGCAAAACCTGTTGCTCCGTTTCCGAACGCGCGTCACGACGACTTTTCAACTTCTTCTTCTTAGTCACCCGTAATTCACTAATATGATTTGTGACTTTGTCGCTCGAGGAAGTCATCGTCCCAACATCCCGTGTACTCGGTTTTCCCGCATTTACCTCCGGGAAGCCTAACACCCCATCTTTCGAATCGCGCTGATCCTCACTGATTCGTACCCTTTTCGGGTGTTCCTTGCCGGCTGTCTTCGAACTTTGTTTACGTGAAGAACCTTTACGCGGCGTAACACGCGAATCAACTCCCGACATTCCCGTATTGAGTGCATTCGCGGTTTATTTCGAGTACCCGATCGCGTACCCCATGGCAGCTATAGTATTTCCTAGCTCCATCACTCTTTCGGTTAATTTCGCTATCTGCTCCATCATCTGCAAATTGCTGTCGGATCGCGACCCTGATTCGTTCGGCATCGTATATCTAGCTTCCCTTGACTTAAAACTCTCACGGAAATTCTGACCCCCCGATAGTTCCTTGCGACTTTCCCGCGTTTTTGCCCGCGTACCGGCTGTCACCATATTCCCTTCCAACTCTAACTCGTTCCGCGTATTTATCGACAGGGACAATTCGGATAATTCGTCGTCTATACCGGACGACTCGTCGGCCTCCCCCGAATCTTCGTGAGTCACGACGTTTTTCCCCGACGCTACCGCGCCTTCTTCACCGCCGATAATCACTAACGGATCAAAAATCAACTCTTCTTCGGTAGATTCCCATAGGAAGTCCTGTACCGAGAACGTCCCATCCTTTATCCCACGGAACATCAAGTTTGGCTGAATACGTACGCGACTCGAATCAGACAATTCTTTCTCTCAATTGCGCGATTGTCCCGATATCGCTAAGTCCAAATTCGCGAATTCTGTCCAGGACTCCATTATCGTCCAAAGAACATACTTTCTCCCAGAATTTCCGTATAGACCGATTCTTTTTTAATAACTCCGTCATGCGCGAGCAATAATTGGATAGCGAAACTACGCCCTTTTTCCCGTTATCTCCTCGCAACATCGGTGCCATTTTAAAATCGTCTTTACAATCCGCGCCGAACTGAACACCACTAGTTATTAAAATCGAACACTTTTCTTTTCTTCACATCCAGCTAGTATCGCTATTTTATTGCCGAGCGACGACGCGGTCACGACCACGAACACGATGTATCCTCTCCGGAAGCCAACAGATTCCATTTCCCAAGCCCCACGTTGGGCGCCATTTTGTAACGGTATTTTAATTAATTAATAAATATTGTTATTTTATTAAAGTAAATATTATATTATTCGATAAGCACGTTAAAGACTATATCTCGTGAGGAGGTTGGAAATAGGAATTCTGTGGCATGATTAATAACTGACAAAATACGGCCGAATACGGATAACTAAACGAACGAACTTTATTTACTAATAATAAATACAAATTATGTAAATTTTTAATTATATATATTCCTTAACAATTACGCGAACGTTGCTAACTTTATCAACCGCGTGGTACACAAATCCGTTCGACCGTTAATATGGCGTCGGTTTAGCCTCGCGTACCTTGATAGATACGCGTCAGCATCACCGTGGCGCCGATATTATTTAAATAAAAATAACCATGTCGTCACTACACGCACCCGGTCGCACTGCCTTTCGGCGTGCGGGATCAGGGCAATGCAGGAGAGCTAACTGGATAATTCGAATAATAAAATATTAAAATAATAAAATTATTTTTACCGGAATCTTAACCATGATACTCGGTTTCCTCATACTGATAATAGATAGAATATTCGTTATAAGCGTTTACTATGAAATCCGGATGGGAACAAGAAGGAGATCGCAGGATCTCGTCGGTTTTATTCGAACACCGACGCTTTTCCCACTCACGATACCTCGATGACTGGAGCTTGCTGATTGGACATCCTCAGCATGCGCCGAAAAATCGCGATGTCACGACAACATGTCAGCCCGCGCGAAAATCAAAAACATACATTGAGTGAATGCAGGTGTTCATTGCAGACACCTCCTAACACCAAACATGTAGCCTCCGCCTCCATGATCTCGATACACACTCAAGAATCCCCTCCACAAGTGCTTTCTACTCGTGGAGGCACGAATCATATTCCAAGCGCAGCAGGGGTTGCAATACCACTCATGGTTCGCATGCGCGAACCGTCCGAGCATGCTACTATTCGCTGATATTTTCAACTTCGCATTAAATGCGCGAAAATACGAATTCTTTTGATTTACTATATTATAGATAAAGTATTTTCGTTAATATTCCTTATAATTACATTAATTCTACTCAAATGACTATTAATAATTCCAATAATTAATACACGCGAATTCAATTCTAATATTAATATTTAATCTATCACGATTCGCTTAAATCTAATGTTCTATAAATACTAATTTATATCGTATATCTGTCTCTGTCACAAAGTCATTCAAGGCTTAATGACAAAGACAGAAAATCACTCTCCCCCCAGGTGATAATTCGCCTCAACCTGGGTCATGTTCCTGGAGAGGTCGCACCTACCACCATGTATACAGGAAAGAAAGCGTCGTCTGCATGTGGGGGAAGTCGCGCATCGCATACGACAACAAGGCCGACCTCGTCTCCGCGACTACACGTGTAGTCTGTTTCGCGAAAAGCCTCCGATGTAACGACACCGTCGAGGCCTTCTCCCGCGTATTTATTAGTTAATATTTAGAATCGGGATCATTTCTTGACATGCAATGTCACAATATTGTTCTTCTAATATGGTAGCGATATGTACATTAAAATTTTAAAGTTATTTTATAATTGATCGACTCACATTAACGGAATATATGTTATGTAAGATTGTAAATGTACACGGAGAGAAATGTATGATTAAATATTCCTATAATCTTCAGTAAAATTGCTATACTGTATTTTAATGGACACAAACTCAATTTATACTAAATTTTAGTATATGGTATCGCAAATTTTCGAATCATTAAATTTTACTATACAGGGTGTCCTAAAAGTAACGATACACCCAATAAATATTCCAGGTAAGAGCTTTTTTAAAAAAGGTGAAGGTCATTCCTTAAGTAACTTTTTACGACGAATCCAGTGGTGAACTTGGATTTGACCATCAACTTGTCAATCAAGGTCATTTCAAGGTCAACTTTGTTTTTTTAAATGGGAACCCCTATTTTTGACAATAGCAATCGACAGAGCAAAAAATGTTACGTCTACACATGTACTCAGGTCATAGGTCAAGGTGATCTTGAACCTTCTGCTGAAGGTTATTAAGTTTTAGGTATGGATCGGCTCCGATCTGTACTTGTTTGTCTTAGGGTATTAAAAAGGTCAAGGGAATTCTTGTAATAATGAAATCCAATGGTGACCTTGGATTTGACCTTGAAGGTCATTCGAAGGTTAACTTATTTTAATGAAAACGGCTATTTTTCACAACAACAATCAAAAGAGCGGGAAATATCACTCGAACCTGCTATGGATTAACTCCAATCTGTAAGTTTGAACCTTCAAGGTCATTGCGAGGTCATTTTTTTTACATTTAGCGTTACCCAGGAACAACGACGTGGACGTAGTAAAATCTGTTCCCTTTGGGGTGCTTGATTTATATGAGTCCCCTCGTCTCCTCGAAGTGAATGGAGAGCAGTTCGAGCACTTAACGTGTTAGAGGCAAGGGGATTCACGTTAATCAAGCACCCCAAACGTGAGAGGCAAGGGGACTCACGCTAATCAAGCACCCCAAAGGGAACAGATTTTACTACGTCCACGTCGTTGCTCCTGGGTAACGCTAAATGTAAAAAAAATGACCTCGCAATGACCTTGAAGGTTCAAACTTACAGATTGGAGTTAATCCATAGCAGGTTCGAGTGAAATTTCCCGCTTTTTTGATTGTTGTTGTGAAAAATAGCCGTTTTCATTAAAAAAAAGTTAACCTTCGAATGACCTTCAAGGTCTAACGCTAGGTCAAATCCAAGGTCACCATTGGATTTCATTATTACAAGAATTCCCTTGACCTTTTTAATACCCCTAAGACAAACAAGTACAGATCGGAGCCGATCCATACCTAAAACTTAATAACCTTCAGCAGAAGGTTCAAGATCACCTTGACCTATGACCATAGTACATGTTTAGACGTAACATTTTTTGCTCTTTCGATTGCTATTGTTAAAAATAGGGGTTCCCATTTAAAAAAACAAAGTTGACCTTAAAATGACCTTGAATGACAAGTTGAAGGTCAAATCCAAGTTCACCACTGGATTCGTCGTAAAAAGTTACTTAAGGAATGACCTTCACCTTTTTTAAAAAAGCTCTTACCTGGAATATTTATTGGGTGTATCGTTACTTTTAGGACACCCTGTATATATTAAATATTATGTATATTGTATATTAAATTTTATAAAATTAATAAAGTTACTGATATTGAAATATTACTCGATATAAAGAGCACAACTCACACTACTTCATTTACTATTTATTTTTTTTTTATTTACTAGTTTTTGTGCCATTTTTCTAGCACTTCCTGCCGTTTGTCCCCGCCTGGAGAACCACCTCTGTGTGGATGCTTTTTCCCCATCTTTTTTAATCCCCAACCACCCGAGATGACCCGGTGTCTTCGAAATATTCTGTTTGGGTGTCAAAGTCACATTGCGTAGGACATGACACCGAAACAGAACATTCCGCACCTCCCGCTCGCGTTGTGGAATGTGAAAAAACACCTAACCGATCACGAAATCCGCACGAGAATGGTCTCCCATCCAAGTACTAACCGCGCTCAGCACTGCTTAACTTTCGCGATCGGCTGAGGTGCGTTTCCACCACTCCGCTACCGCGTCGGTCACTATACTTCGTTTAATATTTTAGGCTTAAGGAAAGAGAGGAAGAGAGGTACATATACACAAAAACTTCAACGCATTCATTCTCTTGCCGCATCTCTTACCTCTGATTCCATCTCTTTGATGTTTCTAACAAATAAGAATGTATTTGTTGTACCTTTTTAAATGTATTGTATGTGGCAACGGTTTCTTTTCAATTAATAAACTTAACCTATCATTTCAGTTTTTTGTTGTTGACGCATTTTGCTTACTTTATATATAAAGTTTGTAGTAATAAACATTATTACAAAAATAATTAATACTCACTATTGTTATCGTTGAAACAGAGTAATTAGCGGTCTTTACCAGTTGCATTGTCTTTACGCTATCTTCATAATTTTTGCTCACTTATCTGGATGCATTTGACAGTAATTTTTCTAAATTTTACTATACTATGTATGAAAATGTATGTAAATTTATATTATTTAGAATTTTTACTATACCGCATAGTAAAATTTTATTCTGATATATAGCATAATTTTATAGAAGTATATTAAATTTCCTTCATAAATCGAGTATGTGTTCCGATTACTGAAAAGTATAGCAATTTTTAATTATACATTTCTCTCCGTGTAGAAAATGTAGTTCATTCTTTTAATATTAAAAAAATTGTTATTGTACCATCTCGAATTGTATCTCTTTCGATTAGTAAAATACTAAAAATACCAAATTTGTATGATTATTAAATAAATTAAGGTATTTTCTTATATTTTTTTTAATTTTAAGTTCATTTCGATCGCCCATTTTTGGTCAAACTCATGCAAATGCAAATATTTATAATTTAAGCGTCAATCCATGTAAGAAAAATGTTTATTTTATTTAAATTAACGATATTTAAAAAAAGACTTTTAAGAAGATACTTTTACAGGTAACAACACTCAGGTATGCAGATTTACGAACAATTCACTTGGTTAGTTTTGTGTATTTTACACGTGCTTATTTCACGTGTATTTTTCAAGTATATTTGTTACGTGTATATTTCATGTATATTTTCCACGTGTATTTTTCACGTGTACTTTTCATGTGCATATTTGAAACCGAATTACACGTATATATCACATGTTTTTTTTCAACAGGGAATATTAGGTAAATTAAATTGTTGCAATGTTAAATTATGTTTTGATGAAACGTTGTCTATAATTTTTAAAGCCTTTTGTTCTCCTAAAATTTCAGGTAATTTAGGATCAAAGAAACGTTCTTTATACTTACTATAAAGTTTCAAGGCATCAAAGTTGTGATGAAATGATATAATGAAAGCGAAAAGTTCACATAGTGCCTGTGGAAATTGATAATTACAATTTTCTTCTAAACATTTATCCCATTCATTATCAGTAATGATTAAACCTCTAACCATACATGCTTCATAAAATGTATCATAAACAACGCCATCGTATGAGCGTATATCTTCAAAAGATTCGGCCCCACGTACATGAAGCAATAATAATCTAAGAAAAAATCGTTCTCGATCTTTAGGATTTATATGAAACATTCTGCCTAGAATGGGTTTATTAAACTTTTTTCGCTTGTTCCATTCTTTTTTTTATCTTATAAACATAATATTGAGGAATTTCACTATAAAGATACTTCTTGGCTTTCGCATCAGACGAATTTAATAAAAACCAACTTGTTAATGTTGTTCGATGATTTTTATTAATTAATTTGTTCTCAGATCCTTCTTTAAAATAGACAAATTGTTCATCTTCAAGATGTACAACTAGTCTATATATTGCATGTAATTGCGAATGTAATTTATATTCTTTCAAACGATACATAACCTCGGGTGGACAAACATACCTTGTAGACATATATATTCGGATATTTCATCATAATTTAGAACATTGCCTTTTTGCACATTTTCAATTTCTACATTTTTTGTTTCCGTATTACTGAATTTTATTAAAGATGTATCTGGGCCTTTGTAAAGATATTTAAATAAGTATTCTATAGATTTTATTGTACTACATATTTCTACGTTAATGTGACATTCAAGTTTTAGAAGTAGATATGGATTATATGGAACAACAAAACTGTTATCCGCGATTTTATTGTTGGAGTATGTTATTTTTATTTCGTTATTTCGTCTACGATAAATTGGATAACCATTAAGAGATGTTTGTGAAAATTTTTTGTACAATATGTTTTACTTCCATCCATACATACACTATTTTTATTCTGAATTCCACAATAACCATGAATCATATTTTGTTTTGCTAATTCATATAGTCTCGTAAATTTATTTTTATCAGGAATTTCTGTACATATGATATTATCAATTTGATCTGTATTTCGAATTTTGTTTAGTTCAGTTAACCATAATAACATATGAATGTGGGACAGTCCTCGTTTTTGAAATTCTATAACATAAATGCCCCCAATAGACAGAGTTGCACAGACAAAACTTCGTTAAAACTTGCTACACAATTTTTGAAAACAACTTGTGTTAAACTTGCTAACAAGACATTACATAATAGTGACGTGTACATAAATTTTATGTAAAATTGTTAAAAAAAGTTGCAACAAATATTTGCTATAAATTTGCTAACGAATATGGACGCAGATTTAGATTAATTTGTTATTTAACTCTGCTGCACGAGTTGATATAATTTTGGTATATATTTGCTAAGAAATATATCATAATCTGAGAAATTCTTTTTCACAAAATTGGTAGAAAAATTAAATCAGTAAATGCTTAAGTAGTGCAGTATATTGCAACAAGATTTGATGATAATTTGTTGCTATTTTGCAATCATGAAAATAATAATTTCAATGTATTTTTTATTCAAGAAAATCTGTGTTTTTGTGAAGTATTTCAAGTTTTATTACTTTTTTTGCAATTTTAAGAGTCTAACACATTTACTAGTTGTGGCGATGCGACGTGCGATCTAGTTGCACAAAAATAATATAAGTATTCTATTATATTTACTTAAAATATTATTTCAACAAAATAAAAGCACATTTATAGCAATACTTGCTATTTAAAAAGTAATAATTTTATGCAACAATTGACTTTAATTTTATATAAATTTGCTGTCACTATTTTTATGTAAATGATTTTAAGCAAATTTATAATAAATAAGGACTTACATTGCCGCAAATTTTGGATAAACAGGTACAAATTTTTTTTGCAAAGTTGCTGTCAATTTGCAATCATATGTCTATTGGGGTAAGAATTAACTTGACCAAGAATTTCTTTTGATCTGATAAACTTTTCATACATGGTTCAACTTCATTACATACTGCTATTTGCGATTTGTTTTTTAATGCTTTATCTCTAGTTAAATACGTTTTAATTTCTTGAATTGGACGATCTAATCTTATTGAACGTTCATGTTCTTTGTGTTGAATTTCATGCATCATTTTATAAGCACTTGCAAATGGATTTATATCACGTAATATACTATCTAAATCTTACATTAATTCCTTGTCTAAATTATTTTGATTTGACTGAGACAATCTGTATTCGTTTGCAATTTGATTATCAAGTATATACAATTGGCCAAATTTTGGACAATCTAATTTATTTGGGTGCAAAGCATACGTATTATGATATATTTGTCCACATATTTTTAATACTTGTGGTCCAACAGTAGAAAAATGCTACTTTAGCACCAAAACCTGCAAATGCTAATAAATTGTTGTAAATTCTGATATTTTGTCTAAAATTCTTATCTTTGTTACTTTGTCCCAATAAATACTTTGTTAGATTTTCAGGATAAATATTATAATTTTCAAGTTTTATTTTATATCTATGACAATAATCAGAATACCTATTGTTTTTTTTAATTTCATTTTTGAAATGTTTTGCTTCACAAAATACACATTCATAAATTAATTTTCCAAAATAATTGCACTCAATAATAGATTCATCGAAATCTCATTCTTGTGAAAATGAGCTACAAATAGGATTCCTATTTTAGGTTTTTATTTTTAAATTTTCAATTTCTTTAACTTCATATTGTTTATTTCTAAATTTACGTTTTTGTTCTGCTTCAATTAATTTCTGTTCTTCAGTCATTTTTTTCCTTTTTTGGCTTTTCATTTTTTCTATTTAAAGATTGTGATTTTCTAAAATTACGTTTGCGTTCAGCTACAACTGATTTCTGCTTCTCAGTCATGTGTTCCCTTTTTTGCTCTTTAATCTTGAGATTTCTTTCTTTGTATCTATAGATTGAGATGCTCTAATATTTCTTTTGCGTTTTGCTTCAGCTAATTTCTGCTCCTCAGACACCTGTTTTCTTTTTTCACTCTTTATTATTGAGATTTCTTTCTTTGTATCTACAGATTGAGATGCTCTAAATTTTCTTTTGCGTTCAGCTTCAGATGATTTTTGCTCTTCATTCATATATTCTCTTTTCTTCCTCTTTATGATTGCAATTTCTTTCTTTCTATCTTCAGATTGAGATTCTCTGTATTTACGTTTCCGTTCTGCTTCAATTAGTTTTTGTTCTTTCGTCATTGGTTTTCTTTTATTTCCTTTAATTATTCATACATCATTATGTCTATCTTCAGATTGAGATGTTCCAAATGTTCGTTCTCGTACTAATTCATGTGTTTTTTTATGTTTTACTTCTGAAATTTTTTCTTGCATTACAGTTAACTGTTTAATATGTTCAGTTAATCTTACTTTCGATAATGATAATGATATATTTTTAATTTTGTTATCTTTATTTAATTCTTCATCATGCAATTTTTTCATATCTAAGCGATTAATTTGTTATTTTAACTTGTCTACAAAAGTGATTTTTTTTTGTTTTCTCGAAGGTAGGATTATATTTATCGTAATTTTGTATCGTAATTAAGTACACATTTGTTCCTTTTTAATGTTTAATATTTACTGGCGTCGTGCATTGATGAAGTTAAATTACAGTACTTATTTTATAAACAAATTGCTGAATAAATATTTATGGCATTATAAAAAATAAGTTTTCATGTTAACGGGGTGCCATAGTCAATATTTATCCTCCCTACCTTATCGGCAATAGCGATTATTTAAATTAATATTGAATTTTGTCGGTCTTGCTGAGCTAACGTCTAACGACTCTAAGAACTACAAGTTGCTCGCTCGAAAAGGCACGACAATTCGCCGCGTATCAATCCCGAGGACAACATTATAAAGGCCACAAGCCGCCAGACATAAACCAAAAGAAGAAGCAAATAAAATACTAAGTAATAAAATTGAAAATATTTTAATAAGAAAGAAAGAAATTTTAAGTCTATGTGTTTCGTTAGACGTTAGCTCAGCAAGACCGACAAAATTCAATATTAATTTAAAAACTTTTGCCTGGGCGAGAAAAATTATATTTTTAATAATAGCGATTATTAGTAATAAATTTGTAAATAAAACAGTATGTGAAAAAGTAAGAGAAGAGGCGCCTTCATTTATTGATAGTATAACTGTGTGCCGAAATTCAGATTAAAATTATATTGCGTTGTTGAGAAAAGTCTTACCAAAAATGTGAACCTAACCTCAACGAGGTGACAAAATTTGATATTTTTGGTAAGACTTTTCTCGAAAACACAATAATATTTTAATCTAAAATTCAGCACACAGTTAGATTGTCAATAAACGAAGGCGCTTCTTCTCTTATTTTTTCACATACGGTTCTACTTCTTTATTAATTAATCATCAAAAATTGAGTATGAAACCCCCTTAATAGGTGAGTATAAATTTGCAGCTGAAAACAATGAATCGTAACATTCTTACTTTTTAATCGTTTGCACAATAATTTATAGTTTTATATTGAAAACAGTGAAAGCTGAAGCAACAACTTTAATATTTCAAACTTCATTAAGTATTGAATGTTTTGCAACATAATTTAAATTTACTTGGTTATTTATACAAATATTTATACAAATTTAGCATTTTAATAGTTTGCTAAAAATGTTAAAGTCAATAATTATGCGATAGCATACTTTACAAAAAAAAAGAAAATGTAGGTACATGCCTTTCTACTTAAATTTGCAAAAAAAATTGTCACTTCCTGGAGATGATGTCCAGGTGGTCAGGGTGACCTCCAGGTCGTCCGGACATCGTCTACAGGAAAGTCTACATGCTGTTCTGCATAAATTTGCAAAGAATGTAGTCACTTCCTGAAGACGATGTGCAGGTGGTCAGGTAACCTCCAGGTTATCCTGACATCGTCCACAGGAAAGTCTACCTGCCATTCTACTTGAATTTGTAAAAAATATTTAATAAAAAAGTGTCCTTTATTGATCGTCACGAACCAATGGTGTTTACAGATGTTTAGTTAAGTTACAAAATATGCCGACGTTTCGGACGTTTTTTCGCCGTCCCTTTTCAAGGCTAAAAAATTTAATAATTTACAAAATATATAGATTAATACCCAGTAGTGAAACATTTACATCGATGTCACAAAACAATTCATAACTCACCAAATTCAAACAAAACTCAAAAAAACCACATATCACTCGTGTAAATCTCGCAAAAGCCACTCTTCATTATTACATATCCATTCTATAAAAATTCAACACATCACGTTTAATTCTCGAATTAAAAACAATAATTTTCAGTAATACCATTAAAAAGAATACAATTTAAAAACCTTTTTGCTAATTTTCACCACCCACGCTGTCGTCTCCAGAACACATTGTTTAAAAAAATATATATATATCTATATACATAGGACCTCCCCGAAGGGAGTCCTAAGTCACAATTAAACTTCATAAAGTCCCCAAACCCGTGCCCAACCTCCTATCAATACATTTTTCAGTATACACATACATATACACACATATACATATATGTACATATACATAACATACATATATACATACATATATTCGCCCCATACATCAATAAATCCAACCAACGAAGGAGGGGAACATTTTGTATTACGAGGCTAAGTCAAGTCGAGAGCTCCCGCGTATCAGGCGAACATGCGCCGCGGAGAAGTGGCACGCCGCGTCAATCTTAATACAGCCGGGATTCCCCGGATCGCTCCGAAACTTAACGCGAGTCGCCCAACCTCCTCACTACACATAGTACACTAATACCGAGAGCCAGTTGTTCTCAAGCCAACAAACGCAATGGAGAGTATAAAAACATTTATAACAAATAAACAATATTAATTACAATATAGTTTCACAGTATTTAACGCTTCTTTATACATATTCTTCAAAAAATTCACATCTTCTATACGGTTAAGTGTGTTATCGTGTGTATATATATTCAGCATCTCCGAAAACATTCGTTTTTTCATATTACTCTCGATATCAATGATAGAAATCTTATTAAAATCAATGCTGTGGTTAGTATTTCTCTTATGGACCGCTAATGCAGATCTTTCACTTTCATTGCGTACATCATTCTTATGCTCTCGAATTCGTGATTTTAATTTACGTTCACTCGTGCCAATGTATTGCGCTGTACAGTCTTTACAAGGTATTTTATAAACAATATTGCACATCTCCTGTTTTTCATTTTTATCCTTGCCTAATTTTATAATATTGCTAAATTTATTGATCATGCGGTTTATTGGTAGAAAATCACACTTTTTTATGAGTACATTGAGGCACGGTGTTAAATCCTTAATAAAAGGTAAAACAACCTTTGGTCTCAAAATTAAATTTCTTTTTATAATGTTATTATTTATTAAAATATCACTAGCATTATGTAAATGTGACAATCGTTTGTTAATGAATTTATTTATGAAGTCAAATGGATAATTGTTATTAAGTAAAAAGTTACTCACTAGCACAATATTGTCATCATGAAAAATCGAATCCGATAATAAAACGGCATTGTCAACCAAATTATAAACCATTGCTATTTTTTGGGAACGTGGGTGATGTGAAAAGTAATTAAGATAACGTCCAGAGGCTCTGTCTTTACGGTACCAATTTGTCTTGCAAATAGCATCATCGAATCTATGTATTTTTAAATCAAGAAACGGTAATTCTTTATTTATTTCAGTTTCCACTGTAAATTTTATAGGTTCACAATAGCTATTAAAGGCGTTCAATATCAGATCGATCTTCTCATGATTGACAATTAATATCGTGTCGTCTACATATCTTTTGTACAAAACAATATCCTTTTTGAAATCTTTTAAACAACAATTTTCTAAATCTTCTAATACCATGTCCGCAAACCACGGACTTGTGCAAAAACCCATAGGAGCTCCCATACATTGTTTGTAAATTTTATTATTAAATTGTAAGAAAGTTGAGTCCAAAAGTTGCTCTATCCCCTCCAAAAATTCATCTTTAACAATAGGAATACTACTCTCTATAAATTTCCATTTTTTAGATACTGCTCGTATAATTAAATCTCTCGGTAAATTTGAAAAAAGTGAGACAACGTCAAACGATACTAATCTGTAATTTCCAGGCACAATTAGTTTGTCAAAGATCTTTTTTAATTCTATACTATTTTTAATATTTGATGCTGGTTTTGGGACGTACTTATTAAATAATTTACTAATTGCTTTATCAAAGGCATCGTAGGGCTATTTATAGCTGAAACAATGATCCGTATAGGTAAATCTACTTTATGTATTTTGATTAGCCCATACGCTTTCGGAATGTTTGTGTTGTCTAATTTTTGTTTAACGTTGTCAAAGCAGTTTTCTTTTTCAAAAACTCCCTTTTCCTCCCAATCTCTTATTAAACGTTGAATTTTAATTTGTAATTGTCTTAGCGGGCATTTTTCAATAACTTTATAATATTTCCCATCATTTAAAGATGTCTCCATTTTTTCATTATATTTTTCTTTTTCTATGATAACGCAAACCGCACCTTTATCTGCTTTCGTAAACATCACGTCTCGGTTACTTTTTAAAAAATATTGTCACTTCCTGGAGACGATGTTCAGGTGGTCAGGGTGACCCCACCCCTATCCCTCCACCATCACCCTCACCCTGACCTCTTCACCTTAACACAATTACCATTATACACATACATATATATAAAACATAATAAAAAGACGTCCAATAGTGAATGTCGGACGCCGTACGCCGGACACTTTTGAGGAAAAATTTTAATTATAATATATAAGATATAAGATAAGATATAAGATATATTGATGCAAAAGATGCGTTTTCTGTCAGTAAAATTGGAAAGGACAAGACGGCACAAAAAAAGTCGGAACAGTACGGGTCGGTACATACCAGGGGTACTGAATCGGCCTTATGTGGACACAGCCTAATAATAAAATAAAGCAAAAAAACATATTTTAATATTCATACTATGCCTTAATCATGATTACTTCTCACATGAAATGTTGTTTATTTATTTTAATATTTTTTATAAAAATTGCCTAAAAAGTAATGATACCTCCGTATTGCGCAAACAAGGAGAAGTCAATCCCCATCGATAATAATATAATGTCAACATTTTTTTGTTAAAATAAAAATAACAGGCAAACCGTTTCACTGCACTTGATTTGCAAATTTTATTTTTGGCAAAACTAAGAAATAAATAATCCACATGGAGATTAATTCCGCAAACTAGGAAAAATCGTTAGGGCTATGATAGTATCAAAAAAATTATTATTTAATAAACTCGGACGCTAATTATAACATTGGTGGTTTATCTGAAGTTTGTCGAACTGTCTGCTGTCATATTCTGCTTGATTTTACAAAGTCAATATTAATTTCCTAACTTAAATACATTTATCAAGTGTACATAGTAAAAATTCTAAGTACATTATGACAAGTATTTTACCAATTAAAAACTGGGAAGGTATGCAGTGTTTGACTTTTCATCGCTAATTGCTATTATTTTGATATAATTTCTGTAATATTACATTTTAAACATAATTTTTTTGATTTTATTTAAATGTCCCTCTTTTCATACTCCCAACTGGTGCTAATCAGCAACAGAGGTCATACGATTTTAAACTAATACATTAATACATATATATCCTTTTTAGTTACTTATCAACTCAATTAATTATACATTAAGTTAATTCATATATTATTATACTAAATTTTCTGAAACAATTCAATATAACAATCCACAAATATCTCATATTGGTATATATTTTAAATTGTGTTACTATACATAAGATATTGTAAATGCAAATCTAATAAACTGCAGCAATAATTTTATTTATATTTGACTCTGGATCATTAATCTAAGTGCTTGTTGATGTATTTCATCTATATCTATAATATGATATTTTTCGATTTTCCAAGAATGAATCAAATTTTTGTCAATGTTCTGGATTAATTTATTTACTTTTGTAATATAAATTTATAAATATTTATAAGATGAAAATCTAAAATTTTGGGTTAACTTTAAGTCATTATACGCCTGATCTGGGACTCAATTTATATTTTATGTTTCAATAGTTCTGAGATGGATAGTCTAGTTCAATTAGCTGTCTTTTATTTATGCTTGAAGAAAATAAAATTTTTTATGCAAAGTATATGGAATTGTATCAAGAATGTTTATAGTATGCTTATTTGTTACTGCTAGATTAAAATAAAAATTGGAATGATGCAAGAAAGTTAAAAATTTTGTAACCAATGGTGAAAATTAGACTAAATTAAAATTGTTTTGTAAAACTATTCTATTATTGACAAATTATTTCTTATTTTATGAAATATATTTATATTTATCTGTTAAACAATGATTTAAAGATAATACTTTTACAAGTATTAAAAGTATAATGCATATAAATAAAGAATGGTATTTGTTAAACCAAGTGCATAAAAATATTTAATTATTATAACTAACAGAAAAACCTTACTTATTATTAACATTCCATTGGTTGGATTTTGATATACAAAGAAAATTTTAGTTGAAATGTTACAAATACTTGAAACTGAATTTACCTTATTTTATGGTAAATTTGGAACATACTTGACTTATAACAAATATTACAATTTTAATAATAGTATTGTAAAATCATGTCTATAGTCAATTTCACTATTTCTTGTAGCAGTTTTTCTAGATCATTGATATAAAGAAAAAATTAATCTGTAAACAATTTTGGAATTATCACAAATATTTTATTAAATGTTATTCAAAATTATTCCTTAATTTGTGCTTTACAAGTTTATTTGTGTTTATGTTCATGCATTTCAAACAAAATTTAGTAATAGTTTCAAATTATCACAGGAAAAAGTACATGTACTATAGTTTTATATATGCGATATAGTAAAATTAAAGATTATTATTTGTATTCAAATTTGTTTATCTGCTGCTTTGACAAGAGTCTGTCATGCGCCAATAAGGAAGCCTGATTATTAACTTGAGCCTGAAACGCATATGCCATCACCTACCAAGTAATGTCTACATATAGGGAAGCTTAAACAGATCCTCAATCATTACCCCTATTTATCATTTGTACTCGAGTTGCAAAGCTTTTAAAATCATATTTCTTAATGTTTGAATGTATAGGTATATATATATTTCATACCCTATTAGACATTTTTAAACATCAGCGTGTATGATTTTGAAACCTTTGCAAGTGTATATGATTGTAGCATTGAGAGTAGGCAAAGAAATGATCATCATGAAAGTTAAACACTGTTGGTAAGTGCATGGGCAAAACCTTCAGCAGAAGACCAGAGGATCGTTACATCCACCTTTTACTTTGAGATCTTTTGGGTTGGTTGGCGTGTCTATGCCTTATGGTTTGTCATTTCATCTCCTTGTCTATTCTCTGAATTCTGTGTCTGACCTCGAGACACCCATCAGTTATCATTTCTTGATGTACTGCAGTTATATATTGAGTTATGTCATCCCATGTCTTTCTGTTGGTTAACATCAGGGAAACAACGTTATTTGGTTAATGGCACCTATCATAGTTTTTAGTCTGTCTCGTCAATCAATTAAGTTCAACATTTATCTTTCCTGTGCTTGTTATGTTAACCCAAAAATTTATGTTTTTGGGGTCGCTGAATTCGAATCCGGGGTCTGTTTTATTTGGCTAGATTTGTGAAAAATATGTCTCAAAATGGTACAAAACGTTTTTTAAACGTTTTCTATCAAACGTTATAACGTTTCAAAATAAAAGTAAAAAAAAAACGTTTTCAAAACGTTTTAAAAAGTTTTGTTATTGAGTACAGAAGAGTATTAAATTATTATAACGTTTTAAAATCGTTTTAAAAACTTTTTAAAATCATTCTAAATTTCGTTTTTGTACCCATATTATAGCCTAATATGCGACCTGTCTTACATTAGTTACATTCGTTTTACACCTACACTTAAAATACTACATTAATACTGCTGTTATTTATATATTTGATGTAAAACAAATTCACCTTATTTATCAATGTTGAATGATACTTAGGCATTTACGACGATAAATTGCGTACCACCTAGTGTCAGAACGTAAAAAGCTTTTTTTAACTTTTTGAAAACTTTTTTTTTTGCTTTTCATGCTGTTCGAGTCAAAATCATTTCAAATGGTCAAATCGAGAAAATTCATAGCTAAGAAAGTAAACTACATACATTAACGTTTTTGGGGTCAATCAAACCAAAACTGAAGTCCATTTGATACCTTAAAGTCTAATTCAAGTCAATTTTCAACCTTGGATTCCGAAAGAACAGAACATTTTACGTTCAAGTACGATTTTTACTCATTTTTTTTATCACATCTCTGCAGGTCATTTCAATATTCTTATATTTATACTATGCTAGACAAATAGGAAATTAAAGTCATTTGGTGACAGGTAGTCTAAACACGTAGAATTTTTGACAAGTAAATCAAGTACAATCTATAAAATGCAGTAATTGCAAGTTAATTGATATAATTTTGACTAATCGTTTTATAACTTAACAGCTACACTAGAAGGTAAGGGCACAGTACACTACAAACCTTATGATTTTATTCTTTCTTTTATTTTTTTATCTTTGAATGTTCGGAGAAGAGGATTTCTCTGTTGCTTCTTGCCGTCCACAAATATTCTCTTTTCAACGTGTATCATATTTATGTCCCACTGACTCTGGTATCGCTGTTCCATTTCTTTAATATCTTGGTGAAATCGATTCCCTTATTCTTTGCTACAATTTACAATATTCTGTGGAAAGTAGTTTGAGTGTGAATGCAGAAAATGTAGTTTGTAATTCATCAAGCAACTCAAACTATTGTAATTTTTAAGTAGGTCATCAACTAGTTCCTTGTAGTTATCCCTTTTGGGGTTACCTAAAATATTTTCGACTACACTCTTAAAGCTAATCCATCTGCGATTTCTTTATTGTCTATTATATGTATAACAGTTTCATTCTTTCATAATGTACGGATTTGGGAACCATCAAATATACCTTCTTTTAATTTAGCATCAGATATTCCTGGAAATTTTATTCCCAAGTACGAGAAATATTTACCTTCTTTATTCAAAGCTTTAGCAAGTTGTTTCATCAAACCAAGTTTGATATACGCAGGAAGAAGAAGAACCTTGGATGGGTTTACTAGTGGCTCGTTCATGATATTATTCTTAGCGAGCTCGAAAATTGATCTAGTAGGCCATTCTACTCTTATATAATGACTCTTATGATACCTAACATGATGGTGATGATTTTAAGATGAAAAATGAATTTATCGTTCGGTGATATGTGTATAATATGTATAATATATAATATCGGTTTCTCCGAACTAAATACTTTATTTTAGAATAAAGCAGGCCCATTGTACTCTTTGTACATTATGGTTGATGGAATTTCCCAGAGCACCGAACGATAAATTCATTTTTATTTTAAATAGCTTGAGACTCGGTATAATACGTCGCATTCTGGCTGGTGGTTTTTCCCATCGCTAGATGGAAACGACTATCTCTCTACACTCGTTGGAGAGATCGTTGTCCCTTATCTATATACAGCCGCAGAATGTCTTGCTAGCGTCGCGGTTCATCTTGCGACAGACGTCTAGATTGACAGTTCCTTACTGAGTAGTCCAAGCTGGAGATCGAGGAGAAAACGCCTTTAATTTTTTTTAAAGACCGTGCTCTGGGAAATTCCACTAACCATAGTGAACAAACAGTAAATTCATTTTTATGTTATATCATTTATATTATTGATAACCGTTGAGCCGCGTTGCCCTATACCGCGTATATAATTAATTTATTATCGCAAAGTTGCCGGCAAATATCGATCGGATACGTTTGCTGGGACGCACGGTGCAGAGGATTCGGGCAATTTTCCTTACTTCGAATGCGATTTATATTAAATAATTAATATGTCGCCCCGGCATACTCGACCACGCACCTGAGTTCTCACACACACACACACATTCGGAAGGGGGGGGGGGGCACGATAACACTAAACACTATTTACCTGGAGGCGCCCCGTGGATGGCCCAGCCGATCCCTTGGTCCTCAGCGACCTCCTGGGCAATGGATGTCGGACGTTGGCTGTTGGTGTAAGGCGGCCCGATGCCGTGCCTGTACTCGCGCACGACCCCGTCTTTGTACACAACACTCAATGACTCGCTTTCACTTACGAATATAACTGGTGCATGTCCGGACCCGCGTACTCAATCCTGCTTCGGCAAAACCGTGCACAGGGTCTTGTATTGACTGTGCGGCGATGGGCACTCACTGAGTAGAACATCCGGGTATTAGATCCTAATCCACCTCGATCGGTGTACAGTTATACACTAAATAGGCGATCGCCTAATTTTCTGAAAAAAGAGATGAGAGTGACATACCCACTCGCGCTCTCATCCCTACGTATAGTTGCGCGCGTAATTATATACTAGTAATAAAATAAACAAGGGTCGCCAGTTGGCCTTGACATACCAAAGGCTCCGACTGTTTACAATTATCGTGAATTTAAATACTCTATTCGTCGTTAATAGATTGTGTGACGATTTCCGTCACAATACAAGTTACGGTGTTATTATATTAGAAGGTATATTTTTTTTCAATTTTATATTATTCAAGTTTTACTGTTTTATTTAAAAATAAAATGGCATTGGCATTGATCACCGAAACGTTACAAAAAGAAAAGAGTGTGTTAAAGCTTTTCACCTTTCCTTTACACGGGAAGATCAAAAATTGTCAACAATGAATACATTCTTTTTCAATTAGTCTATTAGTTCCTTAACATCATTACAATATACGAGATCAGTGTCTGGAGAGAAATATTTTATGAAGGATTCTTCTCTATTACGATAGTAAGAACATTTTGTATCTTTCATGAATAAACTTTTTCCTATTATTTTTTTTATTTTTAAACTTGTGTATAAGCGATGTGTATGTTGTTTGTAGTTTACTAACATCTTCTTTTTTATTAATAGGTTCTTCTTGCAAGTTAATGTATAAAGATTCCGATATAATTCTTTTTCTCCAATTATTTTTCCTGCCAAAAAGACTTATACTATCAAAATCAAATTTGTGACCTAAATTGTTAATGTGATATACAATTTATCGGGCTTTGCGAACGAATATGCTTTATTGAGCGAGGCTTTTATAATACTATTTGTCCACTACGGTTGGTGGAAGTCCCAGAGTAAGCCTTTAAAAAAATTATAAATTGGCGTTTTGACCAAAGCACTCTAGCTTTGGTCTCCTCAGTAAGGAGCTAGCCTTACCACGCCACGTGGTACCAGAACGAGAAGCATAAGTGGCACTCCTGGCAAGATTTCGTGACTTCGGCCAAACGTTGGTACGGGATGAGTCAACGTTTCCAACAGAGGATCATCGCCGAGTCCAACGCACGGACTCAAGGACCGGATGAACCAGTTAGGGACTACATGACGTGCTCCATCGCCAAATGCGAAAGATAGTCCCTACGCCGACCGGAGCACAGCAGCTTGATCATTTGTATCACAGCTTCAACGGCTGTACAAAAGAACGGAAGTGAGCTGAATTGAACAGATGATGTACCTCGCCATGGAAGCGGAGCAGACGATAGAAGAAGAAAAAATATATCGTCCACCACCTACGGAGGAAGGGTCTTTGCTTCCAGAGATGGCGAATAAGCCGAAGCAGGGAAAAGGTTCTCCAAAGGCTAAGGTAGCGGCTGTTGAAGTAACCTCAGTCAAACCAAGCGAGCCTGACGTCTTCGACCATATCGCCAAGGTGCTGGAGGATGCGCTGCGGCCCATCGTCTCACAATTGTCGTCGAGAGCTCGGCAGTCCCGTAGGAGAAGCTCAAGGTCCGGCTCTCCGAAGAAAGGCTCGCCGGCCAACCGATCTCCAAAGAGTAGGAAGTTTAGCAGGCCTAATGGCCCGAGCAAGAGCTCCGGACACAGGCAGGAGAAAAAGAGTGCTAGTCCACCGAGGAAAAAAGGGAAGGAACAGCCGAAGAACCGAATGGGCTCGACTTTCGACCCGACTAAGCCTCTTACCTACGGTGGCTGCGGGAAGATTGGTTATTCCCGCAGGTACTCTCTGGTGTGCTCGGGAAACGCCAAAGGGAGCGGTTAATCGGGACGAAAACCGCGACCCAAGAGCTTGAGTCCCTGCTGCCCCAGGTGAGTTCGAGACAGACCCGCTCCGACCGAAAGGATGGTCCAGAGAGGAGCGAAATTGGGCCTCAAAAGGAAGAACGATTCCAAGAAGCCAGCAGACCAACCTCATCCTATAAACTAGAAAATGAGAGTCGTTGGTGGCTTCTCGTGGAGATTAAGGGCTTCCGTATAAGAGCCTTATACGACCCCGGACCTTCACAACCGTAATGGGACCCAGCGGTCAGCAAATCGCCGCAGCATTGGGCAAGGAGCTCATTGTGGCGAACGCAGGACGCGTCAAGATGGCGGATGATAGTTACCAACCACTAAGCGGTCACGTGCTCTTACCTTTCACTGTCGGAAATGAGACACGTGAAATAAGAGTAGCGATCATGTCAACTCTTGACGCCGAATGCTACGTAGGAGTAAACTTCCTCAAGGACAGCAAGCAGCAGATCCACCTTGAAGTGGCTGGTATAGGAGGTATGGCCACCCTCTTATCCGCTGGGATAGCGGACGCAACCGAGGCGGAAAGAAAAGAGCGAGAGCTGGTAAGCAAAGTCCTGTCCAATACTTCTCTTAAAATCGGACGAACCCAGCTCATCGAACACTCGATTGACGTGGGATCAGCTCGCCCAATAAAGCGGAAGTATTACCCGGTGTCGGAGAGGATCCAGAAGCAGGTGCACTGCCAAGTCCGAGAAATGCTAGATTTAGAGAACATAGAACCCTTGGACAGCGGTTGGTCAAGCCCCGTGGTGATGGTACGCAAGGAAAATGGATCGCGTCGGTTTTGCATTGACTTTAGGAAAGCTAACGAAACCGGACGCTTATCCCCTCCCGTTCATGCAGGATATCTTGCGTACGCTGAAAAGATGTCGGTACAACAGTACCCTGGACATGAACTCAGCGTATCATCAAATACCTCTTCAGAGGGAGTCGCGCCCTTATACGGCTTTCACAGTCCCGGGAATGGGACTGTATCAGTTTGAGCGGATGCCATACGGAATGGCATACACTGGGGTGACCTTCCAACGCATGATTGATCAAGCCATTGGTCCTGATCTCGAGCCAAATGCCTTTTCTTACCTTGATGACATTATTATAGTCACCGAGACATTTGAAGGGCACAAGAAGTATCTCGAGACCGTGCTGAAAGACTGACCGAAGCTAACTTGACAGTGAATAAAGACAAGTGTGTCTTTTGTCAAGATGAGGTTAGATATCTTGGCTAGCTGGTTAACAGGGATGGAATTCGTCCCGACCCAGCTGAGACAGAGCCTCTAAGGATTTCTGCGGCTCCCGAGAACCTCAAACAGCTTCGACGGTTTCTCGGCATGGCATCATGGTATCGGCGTTTCATGCAGTATTACGCCACGATTGCCGAACCACTGACCCGTCTCACGAAGAAGAACCAAGCGTATGTGTGGTTAGATGTGTGGTTAGTAAGTTCAGACTTTACATCGAAAGGTACCACTTCAAGGTGATAACGGATTACAGTAGTCTTCGCTGGTTGTGTAACATGAGAAATCCAACCAGCCGACTAGCGAGATGGCCTCTAGAGCTTCAAGCTCATGACTTTGTCGTTGAGCACAGAAAAGGAGATCTGCATCACGTTCCCGATGCCCTATCTCGTATGTATGAAGACGGCGAGCCTACAATAGCAACAATGTCGTGGGCTCAAACGACTGAGGGTCCTTGGTACTTAGACTGGATCAAGAACGTCTCCGACAGACCTCGTGATTTTCCCGACTGGAAACTAGTCACGGGGAATCTATATCTCTATCGTCCCGATAAGGAATTAGAAGAAGTGATGGATGACGAGCAAGCATAGAAGCTGGTCATACCCGTACAGAATCGTCACTCTATTCTGAGAGAGTGCCACGATGACCTCTCAGCTGCTCATCTTGGAAGGGAAAAGACATTCGCCCGCGTGGCCCAGAATTATTATTGCCACGGTTCTACGCAGAAGTTGCGGATTACGTCAGGCGATGTCAAGTGTGCCAACAAGGCAAGGTCGAGCAGCGTGCTCCCTCAGGGTTAATGGGTCACCGTCAATCGGACAGACCATGGCATGTGGTAGCAAGAGATATCACCGGCCCACTTCCACGCTCTAGCCGAGGATACGAATACATCCTAGTATTCCAGAATTTATTCACGCGCTGGATTGAAGCAATCCCGATAAAAAAAGCTAACGCGAAAACAATAGTCAAGTAGACAAAATCAAACAGTTGCCAAGACTGCACGAAAACGTGAATCGTTAGTCGGCTGTCAGTAAGGCCCGGCAAGCCGAAATCTTCAACTCGCGGCGAAGGTCAGCGGAATTCGAGGTAGGAGATTTGGTGTGAAAACGGAACAGGATTCTTTCGTCCAGCGCATAAGGTATTTAGGCAAAGCTTGCTTCAAAGTACACAGGGCCATATCTGATCATCAGTAGGAAAGGCCTGAACACATATATTTTACAAGATGATCAAGGGGACCAAGAAGTATCATACATTGAGCATCTGAAGAGATACGTCCCCGAAACTGATGCTGAGTCAACCGATGAAGAGCAATATGAGAGATCTCAACCGCCGAGGGACCAACAGGCGATGTGCGACCTGCTTGTAGCGAGCGAGACCTCTTCTGCGAGGGAGTATAATGCGAGCGAGTCACCCGGCAAAGGGACTCGGTGTAATCCACGCGAGACGTCGTGTACGTCTTTAGATAGGGCCCGCGCTCCCAAACGACCCCGTGGTCGTCCCCGGAAAGCAAATGCGACCGTGCAATGCCGATCCCCAGTAAGGCAGCATATTAATTTACAGCCAGAAACGGTTCCCCTAAGACTAGGACGAGGGCGTTCTCGTAGGTCAAAAGCCAAGCAAAAATGAACGATATCGTTTGATCGGAAATAATTAACAACAGCGTGCTGAAAATTGAAAATTGTCGATGAACTAATGCTTCGGCGATCGTTACTGCGATCACGTCGGGTACGGGTGTCGTCACGTAGTATTTTGAAAGGTTACATGGAATGATTAATATATTATTGTTATTATTTCGAGATCTGGGGAACAGTCCCACAAGATTGACCGATGTAGATTCTATAGACAAGTATGGAGTATCTATTATATCTGTTTAGTTTTAACGCGTACTAATTTTTTTAGTTGGCAAGTTAAACAATGTCTAATAAAATTTTGCACATCTTTTTTAGTATCAGGCTAATAGAAACGTTGTTTTATACATTTACAGGGTTTTGTTACTCCTTTATGCCCTGCACAAGCAGACTTTCAATTGTGCATTTCGCGAATAATATTTTCCCTATTACTTTCTTCATACATTTTATAAACCCTAAACATATAATTATTTTTACTTTAATCTTTTGTAGAGTAATCATTTTTTGTAAAATTTTATTCCCACAGAATTGTCCATAAATATGTCTACAGCTGGAATGTAATGAATATCATCAGGATCGATCTCGATAATCTCCTCATCGAAATTTAGTTCACATTCTAATTCAGACTCTCCACTACTACTAGCCATTTCCATAATATGGTGAATATAAATAGTCTGCTCATTCTGACTTATAGTTTCCACGAAGTCTTTTTATTTGCGAGTATTTTCTTAGTGAGTAATCACCACTTAGCGGGCATGTACAGACCACGTGACCACGTACATACCCAATAAAAGTTTGAGTAAAAAATTCGAAAATGTAATTATGTAGTATACCGGGTGTATTCTTGAAAACTTTCTACCTGAATATCTCAGAAACCACGGCGTGGATTGAAAATCGACGAAACACGTATTCCATGAATTTGAGAGGAGGGAGGGCTTAAAAACTATATAATTAGTTTTCTACCCAAAGTAGATCCATTGCTCATATTAGTTAACTTGATTTTTTAAAATGGAAATCTAATTCTTTATTTTCGCTGCGTGTTCTACATGGAAAAAAATAATCATTTTCCCCCACCTCAATATTTCGAGTTATTCTTGCGTGGAAATTTGAATCCTAAATTGTGATTTTTTAAGAAATTTCCAAATTAATATCTCAGTAATCGTGGAAAATAGCCATTGACACTGAAACCGAGATTCAAGCGAATGCTTCCGGGATTTCTGAGATATTGCGTTGGCAATTTTGCAAAAAACCACAATTGACGATTGAAATTTTCCCGCACTAATAGTTCGAAATAGTAGGGGTGGAGAAAAGTTTTTCCTAAAAAAGTTAATTTTTTCCACCCAGAACAAGTTGCGAAAATAAAAAAATGGAATTCCCACTCAAAAAAATCAAGTTGACCCCAATATGGGCAGTGTCCCCACTTTGGGCAGAATACTATTTATATGGATTTTCGCTCCCATCAAAATCATCTAACACGTATTTCGCCAATTTTCAATCACCGTCGCGGTTTCTGAGATATTCAGGTGGAAAATTAAAAAAAACACCCGGTATAGTATCAGCTATATTACTTCAGCCATTTTTATTTTTTTAATAGAATCATGTTCAGAAACCTAAATAACCCTTGAAGACTCACACAGGTGTGCTTAATTAATGAAAAAACTATGGCGCCTACATACCCATGACTGCACTTTTTTATCATTTATTTGTAATCCTTCCTTCATTAATCCATTATAATTTTCACTTGGTATCTTTATAATCGTCATATAACTCTTGTTCTTTTTCACTCTGATTGTATAGGTCTTTGTCGTTACTATTTTGATTTCTTTCATTTCTTTGTTCTTGCTTGTAGTTTTAATACGATTCGTTTGTGTCAAATTTTATAAACATTTCATATTTTTCATGTAGTCGAAAATTACTTGACGTTTCTGACTCACTATCGATATAACTACAAAATCTTGAATTTTTCATGTTCGTATAATCATTATTTTCCCTTGCTTTTGTCATATATAGTATTGATCTTCGATCATTATTCCCGACTTCCTCCATTACATACATCGATTAATCCGTTTGCGTGTGATTTATATTTTCAAAGGAAAGGATTAATCAGTTAAATTCTTAATTTTGTTCCGAATATTTGATTTTTGCATCGTTTCTACAAAAGAAATCTATGCCTAAAATTCCGGCTTGTTGTATAGAGAACGGACGAAATTATTAAACGTACTTGCAAATGTTTACACCTTCGCAGAAGGCGTTTTTCGATATTTAACGTTTGTATTATGTATTAGATAAGTTTTGTTTGAATAAAAAAATTAAATATAGTAAGCCAAATAATTGCAGGCCGTATACATTTCTGAAATAAATGGGTTATTTTTCTACAGAAATACTTGTCGATTCCATTTTGATATTATATAATTTGTGATGGTGTCATCATAAAGGGGCACTTAAAAAGGAATAGTAAATATTAGTAGGTGTTATTATAAATATATTACAATTGAAGGTAAACTTACCTGGTTCGTAGGTTATCCAGGAACAGTAGTTGTGATGCCGTCGAGGAGTTGTCGGTCGGCTGCTCCGGGGTTTTATGCTGCAGGAATCGGGGTTCCCGGTATGGTCGGCTACACCAAGACACCAGCATCTGTAATAGAAAAATATATAAATATTGGGTGTTAAAGGGGGAAAAAGGATAAGGAAAATCAGTAATTAATTATTGAGGAAATATAAATTAAAACAAGGTAACGGAGGAATTTGGTGAAAGGTTACATTAATACTTACTAATTCTGTGAGTTCTGCATCATTGTTTATTGCAAATATGCAATAAACAATGATGTAAACATTACTATCCTTGTTGCGGGGAGTTCCTCGTGGAGCGTAGGTGGGGGAACTCGTCGTTCGTCCTCGCGCACGGCGTATACACGCGATTATACGTACGCGCACACACATTACACTCGCGCACAACACCCGCGGAACGATTGATCGTTGTCCCCGCCGGTGGGGATCGCGCGCACGCGGTGAACCGGTCGCAAAGCACGTTGTTTACGTACCGGGTCGAACTCAGTTGCGTCCATCATGAATCGATCGAGATTTAAGCGCGCGCATAGTAACTAAAAGGTCCGCGCTTTTATCGTCGTAGGGATTTATGTATCGATACGTAGGGAGTTTCGGAACACGTGTAGTGGGGATCGATCGGGTCTATATATTATACGTGTATGATATATAGAAGCAAATAAGAGATTCAAATCTCGCGCCAATGAGATTTTGTTGACATTACTAAATACTTCATAGTAGGGACGATGTGTCGTATATGGGATTACTGTATAAAATGGTATTATGACAGTAATTCTGTAATACACGTATATTCACTGTAATAGTTGGGACAGTGATAACTTATGCAAATGAGTTGTCATTTTTGAGATTAGTAAGTACTATACGTATCAAATAATGACTTATCTCCCGCAGGTGACACGAGAGAGATAGGGAAACGGGACAACAAGTGAGAAAAGGATAGATTGTTTATTTTCGGTTACGAAGGGTAGTTTCCGGAAAAGAAGAGTCTAGCATCAGTACCCAGAGTGAGTTGTTGTGTTTTTGAGAATATTGTAGCAGCCATTGCAGTCAATTATTTTAGAATCAAATAAATGTGGATTAGATGTGGGAGTAGATTGATTCTTGCACAGGATTATTGGAGGAGTCATTTTTTATAGTAGTTGGAAGCGGATAATAAGGGATATATAATTATCCATACGTTTATTTTCTTGATTTAGTAGATTTTACGACGAATTGGTAAGCAATGAAATTAGTATTTTGGCATCCGATAGATCTATTAAATTACTTTAAATTAAATTGGTCAAACGGGGTTATTCGGGAGTGATTTTTGATCGTTGGGTTCGTGGGGTTTATTTATTAATTGTGTCGCGTTACGTTGGGTTTTTCGCGCGTTATTATTAGATAATATTTCCGAAAATCTCTCTCGTGGTAGTGGTGACAGTAGGTTCCGTAAGGAATCCACTTATTAATTTATTTACGTCAACTAAAAATTACTGCAGGTTACAGTGGAAACCGGTCCACTGTAAATTCAATGGAATCTCCTTTGAGAGAGTCTGCCGTGCAGGGTTTTATTTTATTATAATTAATATTTTCGGCGTTTCCACCGGGAACCAAAAATTTGGTAAAGTCGCAACTTACCAAAGAATCGAACTCATATACATTGGCTTTATAGAAAAAAAATAGTTTTAGCAGCTATAATACGATTGGAGAACGATAGAGTTCAATTAACTATAACATTGTGTTTCATTTTAAATTATTTTGAACAATCTGACTATCAAACATTTATCTTACTCAGCGTTTAAATAAAAGTAATTCTATACATGTCAAATTTACAAAATTTCTGAATAACTTATAGGTTGCCAAAGAACTGACACATTGGTTTTATTGAAATGTTAAAGGAGGTATTCAATAAGTATAAGTATAGACAACAATAACTTACCAACATAATAAACATGATTTTTATAAATTATTTAAGTAAATGTATAATTATAAAACATTCATTTCACCTAAACTTGAAATAAAAAAATCCTATACCCATTACGCTTCGTATAATTATTAAATATTATATAGTTGCCAAAAAATCAAACATATGTATTGCCTTTGTAGAAAATAAATATGGTTATTCAGTAACTTTAATACGAATGGAGAAATATAGAGTTATCACTATAAAAGTTATAAAAGTTACAAAATTACAAAAAAGACTTTTCCACGTGTCAATGAATCAAACACATATGTTGGGTATATATAGAAAATAATAAAAAATTGTTTCAAAGTAGTTATAATCAGGATGTAGAATGATAAGATCACTTGATTATACTATATATTTTTTAAATTGTGTTAGTCAATGTGACTATCAAAACATTCATGTTACACAGCATTGGCATAAAAATAATCCTATACGTGTTATAATTCATGTAATTATTAAATATTATGCACTTGCCAAAGTATCGAACACTTATTGGCCTTATAGAAAATAAAATGATTATTCAGTAACTTTAATTAGGATAGAGAATGATAGAGCATCCACTTAAATGTAACATTATGTTTTTTTAATTATGATAGTCAGTGTCACTATCAAACATTCAGGTCACACGGCACTAGAATAAGAATCATTATATACATGTGAAAGTTACAAAATTATTAAATGCCTTTTACACTTACCAAACAACTGACACATTGATTTTATTTAAATATTAAAAAAGGTATTCAATAACTATAAGTAAAGAGAACAATATCTTATAAACATTCTTTTAACCCATTAACGCCCAAACGACCAACATTTTTTTTCTTTTTTCATAGTCATTATTTAATATTTAAATCATGCGCTACCATAGTACTGATTTTTTTCGTTATAGTTTTGGATGTGTTCTTTCGAATGCCGTCGGTAAAATTGACTTAACCCTTTTTTGAAAAAAGTTATGATTTTTTTAATTAAAAAAAATACAGAAAATTTGTCGCTATTTTTTGATAATTAATTTTTTTTCATATTATAAAATGTATTTAGATCGTTCGATTCATGAACAAAAGTGCATAAAATAGTTATACTTTGACCCTATATTTTTTGTATTTTATTCTTAGATAGTCAAAAATTTTGATTTCAATGTAAAAACACTCAAAAATAGAGAAAAATGAATAAATTTGGTTATTTTTCGTGTATTTTCATTAAAAATCAAAATTTTTGACTATCTAAGAATAAAATACAAAAAATATAGGGTCAAAGTATAACTATTTTATGCACTTTTGTTCATGAATCGAACGATCTAAATACATTTTATAATATGAAAAAAAATTAATTATCAAAAAATAGCGACAAATTTTCTGTATTTTTTTTAATTAAAAAAATCATAACTTTTTTCAAAAAAGGGTTAAGTCAATTTTACCGACGGCATTCGAAAGAACACATCCAAAACTATAACGAAAAAAATCAGTATATGGTAGCGCATGATTTAAATATTAAATAATGACTATGAAAAAAAAAAAAAGAAATGTTGGTCGTTTGGGCGTTAATGGGTTAAATTGAATATATCGTAATCACTCTCCATGGTGTTAATCAACAAATCATTTGACGATCGATCATTGAATTAAAGCCTGAAGAGGATGGCAGACCAAGCCAACGAAAAGTTGCTTGCATTAAAAAAGTCTGTCTTTTTAAGATTTTTTTTCCTTTGCCTCCGTCAGATCGCATAAAAGTTTGAAGATTCTTTTAAATTATTTGAGTCAGTATATACAACTATTAAGCAATCATTTCACTTAACGTTGAAAAGAATATCATCCTACATGTGTTATAGTCCATATAATTAGTAAATATTATGTATTTGGCAAACTATCGAACACATATATTGGCTTTATATAGAAAATAAAATGATTATTCAGTAACTTTAATTAGGATAGAGAACGATAAAGCATCCACTTAATTATACTATATTATTTTTAAATTATTTTGGTCAATATGGAAACATTGAGATATCATGAAGGATTTATTATAAAAATACAAGCATAAACCCCTTCAAATAATATAAAACTTAAAGCAAACACATAAAATTATGTAAATAAAATTAAATAATAATATAATAAATATAATTAAAATAATGCAATAATATACATTTATTTTTTGTACAATTCTTATATTATAATTTAAAAAACGTTATACATGAAAATGAAAACATTGTTTTTATGGTTAGATGGTTAGAATTTTATCCATGTTTGTCTCTCTCTCTCTCTCTCTCTCTCTCTCTGGGCAGCTTATCCCAATTTATTCAGAAACAGACTTAAGTGAACTTACGGCTAATAATAATAATTCCTCTCCTCCGAAATGAAGGTTGTCCGGCCAGACGTCACTACATTCGCACAATTCCTTCTCCATTTTTCATGTTAATATAAATCGTTTGAAAACTCATTTTGCATCCATTGAATCTTTAGTCCTTCCATCAAATCATGATATCATTGCCTTATCTGAAACCTTTCTCACGGAACATGATTCCTCCAACATGTTGGGCCTTCCTGACTACACCTTGCACAGACTTGATCGAGTTGGTAAGGAGGGGGGAGGGGTGGCGACTTATTTCAGGAATAATCTTAATGTTAGGCTTTTGGCCCACTCCGACCCCGTCTTTTCCAACACTCCAGAGTTCATGATTTTCCACGTTAGTAACAATACCGGCTCGCTGTTGTTCTGTGTGGTGTACAGGAGACCCTCAGCGGCCTACCCGTCTAAATTTTTTGATATTTTGACAAATTTTTTACATACTTGCGACCAGTTAGTCATCACAGGCGATTTTAATGTTAACATGTGTACTAAAGATGGGGCGTCCGCCATGTTGGATTCTTACTTAAATTCATTAAACCTTTTCCTCATTAGATCTGACCCTACTCATCATACGCACTCATCTCATACATGGTTGGATCTATTTATTACACGTAATCCTCCGCCAGCTTACTCTTATTCTAAGTCGTCAGTTCCCTTTGCAGCAGGACATGACTTTATTGTTCTTAATTTGGAGTTTACCAAACCATTGCCGGCTGTGAAGAGGATCTACTCGCGGAACCTGGTTCAGATTGATCCACCGGAGGCTGCCGCCCTTTTCACCAATACACTTTGTCATCTTTCATCTATTCCTAGTACTTCCACTGTATTGTCCACGTCATCTGCTTCTCATCCTTCATCGACGTCGTCTGGCCGTTCCCCTCCTTATTATTTTTCTTTGCAGGATACGCAAATACCATCATCTTCATCCTTTACTCCCATCAGCACTCTACTTTCAAACCTCGTCACTGCCATCCTTCATACTATTGATTCTCTCGCTCCTGGATTACACCAATCATTAAACAAAGAATTAAGTCTCGCAATATGGCGTTTAAGAGATTCTTGACCACTGGCCTGAGCTCGGACTATCAATGCTACAAGGAACTGCGTAATCTTGTTAGAAATAACATAGATTCCAGTAAATTTCTGCATTTTAATAATAAGATAGAATCTGCATCTAACTCGTCTGGCTTGTGGAAAGAGCTCAGGAACATGGGTCTCACGTCTAAATCATCTCAATCACCTCTCAACATTTTTTCACTTGATCAGCTCAATATCCATTATGCATCTGTTTCTTATACACCCCTTCCTTTCTCATTTGATCAACTTCAGTCCCTCGTCTCGTTACCAGACATCCTGCCCTTGTCCTATCCGTCAATTTCATTCAACTTCGTCCCTATCACCTCACAGAAAGTACTTTCTATTATTTCCAGGGCCACCTCCAGGGCTACAGGACATGATGGTATTTCGGTTCCGATGCTGAAACTTTTAGCTACACAATTGGCGCCTTGTTTGGCCGAGCTATTTAATTTATCCCTCTCTACCGGAATCTTCCCTAAGCCTTGGTCTAGGTCTCTTCTTTTCCCGTTAGCAAAGTCGAACAAGGTAATCTCGCCGTCTGACACTAGGCCCATCGCAAAGCTCTGTGAAGTCTCTAAAATTCTTGAAAAAATAGTTCACGAACAATTTACAGAGTACCTTAACTGCAATAATTTAATTATTGAGAGACAAGCAGGCTTCCGCCGGGGGCATAGTACTCAGACGGCTTTAATCGGGGTCCTGGATGATATTAGGAGAGCCATAGACAAGCGTAAGATCACCATTCTTGTTTTGTTCGACTTTTCAAAAGCCTTTGATTCGGTACCACATGACTTGCTGATTCACAAGTTACGCTCCCTGGGGTGCTCGGATACGGTTATCACCTGGTTCTACCACTATCTGGTAGGTCGCTCCCAAGCGGTATAGTGGTATAGCGGTATAGCGGTATAGTGGTATGGGTGGATGAGCTGGGGAGGACCTCGGCCTGGCTCGACACGTCTAGGGGGGTTCCTCAGGGCAGTGTCCTGGGTCCATTGTTATTCTCTATTTTTATAAATGATCTTCCACGTGTTTTAAGTCATTCAGACTACATGATCTTCGCTGATGACACCCATATCTATCACTCGTTTTACCCAACCGAACTCGATCAGGGTGTACAGAGAATTTCGGAGGATGCAAATGCGGTTAACGACTGGGCGAGGTCGAATGGACTGAATTTAAATGTGGGGAAAACGAAGGTGATGATCTTGGGTAGTCAGGCTTATATTTCGCGCATTGGCTTGGACACTGCCCCGAGGGTTACTATAGGGAATAGCTTTCATGAATATGAGACGGATGTCAAGTCTTTAGGCGTTTGGATTTCGCCTACCCTGGATTGGTCTCGCCAGGTCGCGTCAGTGTCACAAAGGGTTCACGGAGTTCTTCACTCCTTAAGATTTTTTAAGCGAGCGCTCTCACGTCGAAACAGGAAGAGGCTGGTCGAGGCTTTAATCTTCCCGCATTTTGATTACGCATGTGCGGTTTTTCATGACCTGGATGCTACCAGGAACTTAAAGCTGCAAAGGCTATTAAATGCGTGTGTCCGTTTTGTTTGGGGAGGGATTCCGTGGCGGGAGCATGTTACGCCTTACCGTCTTAAACTGGGGTGGCTGTCGGTCGAGCTTAGGCGATCCTACTTCATTGCCACTTCCGCTTATAACATCATCTCTCATAATTCCCCCTCTTACATAGCTCGCCATTTCACCATTCGAGACGCTTCCTTTCCTTCCCGCTCTTCCTCACGTCTCCCACCTTCGTCTCTTTTTTATCCTCCCCCTAGAACGGAAGCCCTAAACAACTCCTTTATCATCACTGCCTCTCGCCTCATCAATCACCTTCCGTTCACCAATTTCGACCCTCTCCTCTTCAGCTCATTTAAATCATCCTTATCATTATACCTTTCTGAGCTCGACCGACAGGCTTGGGAGGGGAGGGTTAGGTGTGAGGGGTTAAGCTGCCCTTCTCTGCCGGAGGTTTAACTGTTAACTATTTATTGTTAATTTATTATTTGTTGCGTTTTTTGTATCAATTTGTGAATTATTAATTTATTGCGTGTACAGTACCATTGGGTTTTTATAATATAATTTGATTATTCTGTTATCATATCATAATTTGATTACTCTCGTAATTACGACATCATAATTTGATTACTCTGTTTTTCTTTTTGGCGCTGCGTATTTTTATTTTTGTTACGTTTTTATTGTTATTTTTACTACCGTTATTTATTTTATTGTTATATTTTATTTTTGTATATATTTTTATTTACATTCATATTCATATTCTTATTTTTATATTTATTGTTGTATGATTTTATTATTGTTATCATTAATGTGCGCAGTCATTTTAAAGTGTATACGGGGTCTTACCCCTCAATACCCAATAAATAAATCAAATCAAATCAAATCTCTCTCTCTGCATAGCCGGGTTTTACATGTTACGCTTCGATATTTATGTATTCTGTCTAGTCTTAGTTTCATCGTACGGTATATTCATTGATTTTATTATGGCCTATTCACTTCTTTTAGCATTATTTAATTATTTATTTGTTATATACTTTAGTCACATGAACATGTTATTTTTGCGAACGTTTTAACCTTTAGACTGCCGGGATTTGAAAGAGCATATCGCCCTCAGAAAACTGGTATATAAGGTATATCTTATATCAACGATTGATCATGCACAAAGTGTCGATCAGGGGGTACGTCAAAATATTGATTTTCCAGCAGTCTAAAGGTTAAATATTGTTATCTATTTTTAAGTATTTATTTATTTATTTTGTACATATTTTATATTATTTTTATTCCATTGTCTTACCATCTTCGTAATTTTATTTTTATTTACTTTTAAGATTTTTTACTTTATCTTCTGTATTATTGTTCATATATAGTGCCTACGGGGTTTCTACCCCATAAAGGCCAAAAATAAACTCAATCAATCAATCAATCAATCAATCTCTCTCGCTCGGGCCCGACGATTCAGCTGTGACAAAAGTATTCACCTTAAACTATCTCCCTCTCACAGCCACGTTTTGACTTCTATATGTTTTTACTTCTTTACGCGTTCTCTCACGAACTGGAAAGCATTGTATCTCTTTCTATCTTATGGATTTCCCATACTATTGTTATCTCTTTTTGTTTCAAGTTGATTAAATATATATCAAAAGGGAGAAGACAAATATCGAGTAAATGAAATCGACATCCAATTTATTTGTCGTGGCTTTCCTTAATGTTGCGTGTATGAATTCGGACAAAAATTTAATGTACACAGAAAATAAATAAATAGGCAAAGCAATTTCATAGATTCCATAAAAATAATTAGAATATAATAAACGGTTATAAAAGTAAAAATATAAGGAATGAATTAGCTGTATATAAGGGTTACGCGCCCATACTTGCGGCGGGCGCTATTGCGCCCTTTGATATTTAGATAAATTCTTTGTATAATTTTGACTTAATTGAAATAGGGTCTAAATGGTAGGAGGGAAGTCTCACTCTAGGGTGGTTAAATGTACTAGATGTGCTAGGAATATTTCTGTATTGTTGCGGGTATGCGAGCATTGTGCTAAACTTTTTCACCTCGGCTGCACCTCGTTATGTCTGCAAAATAAGCCTGTATATCTGTGTTGTTTTAATAATCTTGAATAAGTTTGCCTATTCATAGGTCTGCGTATATTAGTTCTGTAATTAGTAAATTGGCGAGTGCTACGTCAATTGCGGCTCGTCATTCAGTCTTGAATTCCGCACGTGCTTTGGAACCTGAGTTGCTTTTATTAGTTCCTCACTCAGCATCTAGCTCGTCTAGCACTGTTATATGGATGGGTCTACCACGTAATTGGGAGTCCATTTTGCAGTCTCAGTAAATGGCAGTTCTTTTTCAGAGTTCTAGGGCGGATACCGTACCAATAAAGGTTAGACGATAATAAATCCTCGTTGGAGAATCGGGATGCTCTAGTGACTAGTATCCCTTCTTCTTATTCTATGTCTGCGTTAAATTTAGTAAAAAGTTTATTTGTCTGCTTAAATTTGAGTCATCTTGGTGATGATATTTGAGATGTACGTCCTCTTGTCCCCAAAAAGGTTGTGGGTGCAGCTGTTATCTCTTTGGATACAAAATCCATTGTTTTTAGGTTTAAGTCAACGAAGGAACGAAATTTTATCCTCGAAAGTGAACGTAAGCGTAGTAATATCAAATATGATGATCTTGTGAAATACGCTGGTGATTCTTGTAACAGAGTAATAAATATCTATGAAATGTTGCCACCTGCTGTTAATGAGCTTGGATTGCTTGTTAAAAGTAAGCTTAACCGATTCACTGGTATTGTATCATATATATACAACTTATTTTCGTCCCAATACTGGTAATGTATCATATATGTACAAATTAGATTTTTGTCTGATTTTGACAGCGGTTTGAATCCAAACTTTGTATAATAGGGTTTTTAGGTATGCTGAATCAGATTCTGAGGTCAGATTTGGAAAAATCAAAATGGCTGATTCAGAATGGTTACCCCTAAAGGTGCGTATGTGAAATAATGGATATATTATAAAAATGTAAGGGTAAAAAGTGATCACTAAAAAATGATAATTGTGAAAACTACAAAATTTCTAATAGATAATATGAACGGAATATCCTCGTATAAAAAAGTTATTGTTTTAAAATTTTGAAATTTCCATCTCCAACCCCTAAAATCTACCCCCTGATGGGTATGAAACTATAAATAATATACTTTTTACTATTTTATAAAAAATAACGTAATTTTATCGATATTTAAAAAATGACCAAAATCCATTTTCAACCCCTATTTTTGTAAAACAACCCCTTGGGAGGGTTGAATTAAAAAAACAACCCTCAAAATCGATTCAGCGACGTGAAAAACTCCTATATACCAAATATTGTGCAATTTCGTCAAAAAAATGGTCTACCAGTATTGAGACAAAAGCTAAAAAAAGCCGTACCAGTGAATCGGTTAAGTCTCTGAATTATAATTATATTTGGACACGTAGAAGTGTAATTTATATGAAAAAGGATAACAATTCGGATAATCTACAGATAAATGCGGTAGCTGATCTCGATAAATTGTTATGACTTCCTCACGATGTTCGGGCTGGTAATTTATCCGTCGCCCGTTCTTCACTTTGTGCTGCCCAGGTGAATGAAAACTCACTATTGAGTCATCTGTCAAAGGTAGAGCCATAGCTTACGTCAGAAGACATCGATATTTTATCTATTTCTGAGTCATGGTATACCCCAAATAGATCAAAATCAGTTTATAATGTGCCAGGTTATACGTTTGTCTGTAACGATAGGGGGTTAGTGTCTGTCACTGGAAAACGAGAATTCATGCAAGGGAGTAATGTAGCTTGTTATGTAAGAGATGGTCCCTCTTTTCGTTTAGTTGAGTCTCCTCAAATCGATAGTGTTAATGATACTGAGTTTATATTGTTGGAATTGCAACTTCACGGTATTAAGATTTTGATGGTTCCAGTTTATCAGAGACCGAAGGGTCATGTTCTCTCAAAATTTTTTAATACTATGCAAAACTATTTTCATCTTTATAGCAACATTATTATTGCTGGTGACCTCAATTCAAATTTGAGTCATGGATTATTATAATTCTCATTTGTTAGATCTTATTAAGGAATATTCATTGTATTTGCTGCCATTTAGCACAACCCACCATGGCGACAATTCGGATACCTGGCTACATGTTTTTATTGTTAATTCTGAAAACTAGTTGGAATTTACTAGGCGATTTTCTACTCCTTTCACTTGAGACCATCATTACATTATCATTGATTACTCCCTATATGTTTTGCGAGATAAGCCTAATGTGTAACGCCGAAAAAGTACACTACTATAAAAAATCCCACAAATTAAAATCTAAACGCACGAATTGGGAAAAATTTACTTCATATTTAGAAAATAAATATTACAACTTCTTTCTCTCACAGGAGATACAAAGTACGATTTCTTTACTAATATAATTATTGATGCCTTAATGTTCAGTACACCTAAAAAGAAAACTGTAAATCCTAAAATATATCGTAATCCGGTAGCGTGGTGGGATAACGAATGTGACGATATTAAAAAGCAAAGAAATACCGCATTTAAAATCTGGGAAAATACTAAAAATCTATATGATTTCATTGAATACAAAAGGTTAGTAGCTTTAGCCAGGAGAATATTTAAGAGAAAGAAAAAAGAAAAATTTATAGAATTTACCGAAAAAATTAACCTTCAAACCAATAATAGCTACATATGGAATACAATTAAAATATTAAAAAATAAATGGGTCAAAATTTCTCCATCCCATGTAACTGAAAACTTACAACTTCATAACAAATTAGAAACTCTTGATAAAATATGTCCTCCATGGGTCCCCACAAACCCCGAAATTCTACCAAAATGTAAATCTAACAGCTTTCTTGAATCTGACTGTACTTTTGCCGATCTAAATGCAGCTTTGAATACTCGAAACACTAACTCGTCTCCGGGCCTTGATGGGATTGACTACGAAGTTGTAATGCGGCTACCAATTAAACATAAACTTATACTGACCGATCTTTATAACGAAATGTATAGATCAGATCTCTTTCCCGATGCTTGGAAATATGCCTTTGTAGGTTTTATTAATAAATCTGATGGTACAAGTGTTCGCCCGATAGCCCTAACATCAACACTGTATAAAATATTCGAACTAATAATCAAAAATAAATTTCAATGGTAGATAGAAAATCAAAATATTCTCCCTCCTAATCAAAGTGGATTTCGCAAAGGACAGTCATGCATTGACAATCTTCTTAATCTAACAATAAATGTACAGCAAGCACTAAGAAAAAAAAATCCTTGTATGCAGTCTTTCTTGACGTTACCGGCGCTTTCGATAATGTAAATCACGACATACTAATTAAAAAATTAGCAAATATTGGTTGCCCACTTAAGTTAATCAAATTTGTGAAACATTTAACATACGAGAGAATAATATATTCAGACGAAACAAAAAGCTTCACGCATACCTACAAAGGAGTACCTCAGGGAGGGATTCTTAGCCCTCTCCTTTACTTAATATATGTGTCTGACATCACCCAAAACTTACACAAAAATATCACTATTTCACAATTCGCAGACGATGTAGCTTTATATGCGAAAAATCTTCGATCGTTGCAAAAAGCTGTAAATAACATAAGCGCAAACTTTTTTAACATTCAACTTGATCTTGCTCCTCACGAAACTAAACTGATTCATTTTAATAAAGGAGAAACAAAACCTGGAAATACCGAAATCAAAATAAATGATTGTACTGTTACCTCTTCAGAACATACCCGATTTTTAGGAGTAAACTTCGATTATAAATTAACGTTTCTACCTCAATTCAACAAAATTCAAAAGCGATGTCAAAATGCATTAAATATTATCAGATACTTACAAGGCATATGGTGGGGAGCCAATCCTCAATCCCTCCTTGCATTCTACAAGAGCTACATACGCTCTATCATTGAGTATGCTTGATTCGTTTATTTTCCGACACGCAAAGATTTAAGAAACAAAATTGAACAAATTCAATATGCAGCCATTAGACTTGCCTTGGTTATCGTAAAACAACTTCTTCTAACGTTCTTCTTGCGGAAGCATAATGAACACTCATGGAAGAAAGATGTAAATATTTATGCTGTATGTATCTGAGTAAAATATTGTCCAATGAAAACTTGTTAATTAATAAAACAATTACATCACATCATACCAAGAACAAAAAATGTAAAAAGAAACGAAAGAGAATGTATGAATTGTGCATCAATGCGGTAATGAAAAATATGCCACACTTAATTAAATTAAACAAATATTGCTTTTACCATTTTGATTACCAAATCATTACTTCCACGATACCAATTGCTAGAACCTCTTTTAAAAATATTTCTGAAAACACAGTAGCCCATGATACGCCAACATCATCAACGTATATAATATACACTGATGCTAGTAAAAGTGATCGAACACCCTCAGTTGGTACAGCATGTATAACAATCGACGAGAGCACTCGAGTACGTAGAAGCTTGAATAAAAAAACATCTATTTTCACTGCAGAGTGCATTGCGATTTCTGACGCCTTGGATGCAGCCCTCAAAAATCCAAATTCCAATAATTATAAATTAATATTGAATTTTGTTGGTCTTGCTGAGCAATAATTATATCCTATCAGACTCACTAAGCGTTCTTGAATGTTTACAAAATCCTTCCATAGGAGTTAATACAAACTATTATATTTTAGAAATTAAACATAAATATTTTTTATTCACACAGCGTAAAAGCAAATCAGGAAGCCTAAAAATCTGCTGGGTAACCGCGCACACAGGAATTGCGGGGAATGAATTGGCTGATCGAATAGCAAAAGAATCTTCTAGCTTACTCCAAGAAAACAATCTTGTTAAACTTTCTTTCACAGACTTTCGCGAATCGTATAAAAATGACATGATAATTAATACTAACCATGCTATCCTCGAAGCTAGCGCGAAAAAAGGAACCTTATATTTTAATAAATTCTTCAAACCTTCAAAAAAACCATGGTTTCACAATAGAAATCTTTCTCGCAAACTAATTGTAACCATAAATCGCTGCCGATACGGGCATTACAACTTAGCTGCATCGTTAGCAAAAGTCAATATAATAGACAATCCTACTTGTCCATGCTCACATGGAACTCAAGACATAAACCACATAGTGTGGCAATGTCCCTTATACAACATACAAAGAACGAACTTCTTAAAAGAATTATTCAAATTAAATCTCCAGCTGCCTCTGTGCATGGAAACCTTAATATCCGAACCAAACATAGCAGCGTGCCACCATGTACTAAATTTTCTCACAAATTGCGAACTGCTCGTTTAAATATTAAAAATAAATGTATAAAAGCGATAAAACTCTTTGTATGTATTAAATTGTCTCAGAAAACACTATGTAAAAATATTTTGTAATAACTATATGTATAGCGAATAAATCTGTAAAGATTTCAAAGCTTTAAATAAAAAAAAAATAAAAAAAAGCCTAATGTGTACACATTTAGAAACTTTCGAAATTTCAATCATGTAGAATTTTCCAGAATGATTGTTGATGATTTTGATTTGTATTGTACTGGCTCATGTTATTCTATGAGTGTCGACCATTTATTGGAGCGCATACACAACTCTTTTGTAGTGAATCTCGATAGATTTGCTCCCGTTACCTCTCGTTCGATACATTCCCGACTAGCCCCATAGATGTCTAAGACTTTGTTGGCTATGTGTAGGCGTCGTGATGAATTTTATAAACTAGCTAAGCGCCGGGACAATTTGTAGTTGCTATCTGAGTAGAGGATTCTTCGAATGTTCTTGAAATGTGAAATAAGGCAAGCTAGAGATCTATACTTTGAGCAGGAGTTGCAGAATAGTACAGATAATTCTTTTTTTTTTTTTAACGTCGCTCTTTTTATGCTCCCAGATGGGTGCTAATCAGCGACGGAGGTCATACGATGTCTTTGTGAAGAAAGCACTTGTTAAAAATACATTCTCTAGTTATTAATTAATTTTTGTACTATGCACATCGCGTTTGTTTTAATAGCTTTATCTATATCTTTATATTTGTGTTATGTTTTTTACAATTATAACTTAATATTGTTATTATGCGCACTATTTTTGTTTTATATTATATTTGCTAAATATTGTGTAATTTTCGTTAAGGATGTATCTTATCCTAGGCATTAATAAAACTTTTCAATCAATCAATCTCTCTTTCGATTTCGTTGCAGTATAGGACGTCTAGTCTGGTCGACTATACACCGTGCTTGTTTGTCTGCAGGTCGACTTCTTGTACTAAATCTACATACCGCGAATGCAGGATCGGCCTGCAGATAAAACGCACTCACACAAACCACGATTAAACAAGTACAATCGATGCAATACATGAGACATGCGGGAACAATAATGGTCGTGCAGCAAGACGGCTATATTACTCTTGTCTCTCTATTATTCGGGTGCGCGCGCGAAGACGATTTCGCTCGTGTAGCCACGAGCCGAATCTTGCCGGCTCGAGCCGATACGAACATTACGATAGTGTTCGCTCGTATTGCTCGAATTCGTCAAATGGTAAGGTAAACAATAACTAACCGTTACAATATATATATATATGGGAAATTCCATGTGAAGTGATACAGTTAAAAATAGAATTTTGTTTTAATATATGGAATCAGTAAAAAAACTATTTGAATAGATTGTAGCTACATTTTTAGATCCGAATTTCAGTTAGTACCAGAGCTGTATCCAATCAAAAAATTAAAGTTTTTGAAAAAACATGACTTTTTGTCCATTTTTATCACTTAATAACTCAAAATCGAAAAAGTTTATAAATTTCCAGAAGAATGTGTTAAAATATAAAACTTATATTAGTTTAAAACATTGATTATAGTTCTAATTAATAAAAACCTTTATTGTCAAAAAAAGGGTTGTATGATCAAAAATTTTTTATCCATTCAAAAATCTAATTCATCTATGATTACCTTCAAAATGATGCAAAGTTTGAGTGCGGCAGAGCATTCTGCGCAAAGTTATGGTATTTTTAGTCAAATTTTTTAAAAAAAGAGAGCGAATGCATTTTATGAAAAAAGCAGAACCGTATACTTGCATTCAAACAATATGGAATTATTATTCCTCAAAAACACTAAAATGTACTGTCTACTGTTAGTCACTGATACTTTTAATCTTCAAGCTGCTTACAAACACAAAACAGTAGGTATAATCAGTTATACCTATTATATAATTTGATAAATACCTGAAACTTTTTTTATAAAACAAATATATTATTGGCTTCCCAGGATGAATAATGAAGTACATGTGAACTTTTTGAAGACAATGGCGAGTCTATAATTACTTATATATAATATATACTATAATATATTCTATATAAGTACTAGATATATAAAAATTTTAAGATGTTTATCTAATTATATAACAGGTATAATTGGTTATACCTACAGTTTTGTGTTTGTAAGCAGTTTAAAGATTAAAACGTATTAGTGACAAACAATACACAGTGCATTTTAATGTTATTGAGGAATAACAATACCCTATTGTTTGAATGCATCTATACGGTTATTCTGTTTTTCTTTTTAATAAAATGCTGTCGCTCTGTTTTTTAAGAAATATGATTAGAAACACCAAAAACTTTGTCTAGAATGCTCTGCCGTTCTCAAACGTTGCATCATTTTGAAAATAATTATGCATCGATGAAGTATATAAATCAAAAAAAGGCGACCACGCCACAATCGATTTTGATCTAACACCGCTCAAAAGATCACATTTTTCGAGAGCTTTCGAATGGCGGCGGTTAGATTATTGGCCAAGACCGCTGGTGTAAGTTATGCCTCATAAACCTCATAAAATCACTAATTTTCATGTATTTTAGGGCATAACCTACAACAGCGGTCTTGGCCAATAATATAACCACTGCCATTCGAAAGCTCTCAAAAAATGTGATCTTTTGAGCGGTGTTAGATCAAAATCGATTGTGGCGTGGTCGCCTTTTTTTGATATTCAATATTTCCGGGCGTTCTATCTCTTCGACATTTTAAAATTAAGAATTGTAACCCAGGTAGATAAGTTCTAAAGATTATTTTGAACAAAAGTTGTTTGTAATGTATTTTAAAAAAAATCAATAGATTTTGAGATAAATGGCTTTGAAAATAGTAAATTCTCTAAATCTAAAAAATTGAAAAATTTCCATTTTTCATGGTGGAATAACTCTTAGGCAAATTATTTTTAACACCTAAAATTTTTTTTCTGTCTTCTGGAAGATATTTCCAGCCTGTTCTCAAATTTTGGAGCAATTTAAAATTTTCGTCGTACCACTTGACGTGAAATAGCCCATATATAAAAAGGGTGTTTGGCATAATGAACAAATTAACACTAGGCTAAAACACGTTCACTGGGGATCAGGGTGAACGGCTCCCTTACAATAAATAAATAACACTCTTTATTTGTAGCTAGAACTTTAATAAAAATGAAATCCTTATACAATAATAAAACGGAAATTTAGTCACGGTCGCCAGCCGCGTTCACGCGGCAAAATTTATATATCTATCGCGCGCGATTACCGCACACACACGCACAAATCACAGCTTCTTCGGGAAGCTGGATAATAGGAAATTGAGGCAGGAATTCTCACCTGCAAATGCTCGAAAAGAAACAATTCAATAAAAAGGTAACCACTCTCGGTAATAACTACGTATAATTTATAGTTAACGTCTAGTTCGACGGCCCGACTCGGAATCACCGAGTTCGTCGTGTTGAGCCGAGCAGCGAGTCCGCGCGCATGCGCTTGACACAACAGTCCCATCTCGTCCGCTTGACTCGGCCGATCTGACGCGCGTATACTGTGTGTATAGCGCAACTTCTCTCTTTTTCTCTCTCTCCTTCTTGCACCTTACAATCAACATGCCATTCTGGAAGTTCGACATTAATAACTTATACAGGAACAGCTTGAAAACCAAATAAGCGGTAATTGTTCCTTATATCAAACTCAAATTAATGTCGAATTTGTCCTTATTTTTAATATCTATTATAAGTGCGGCTTACTGGTAGAAGCTCGAGTACAAGAATGTACGAACTTGGTACAGCTCGGCGTTATATATAGCTAGTCATCATCTTCAAAGCTAGGGCTTCCAAAGAGCTAGAAGGACTACCAAGGTGCTAAAAGGATTTTCAAGGATCTGCAAGGTTTTCAAAGGGATTAGAAAATTTGCTGTAATAGTGTATGTGTGTGCTCGCATGTCAATAACTAAAAGTCCGAGCTCTTTCCTCACGGTCTGGCTTAGTTAGATTCCGAGTGAACGCTTCTTTATTCCTTATAAGCCACGGGACTTTGCAATGCTTTCTTATAACCAACGAATATAGTCTATAAGTGACATGCATTACAAACTGCCACGTCACAAGGCATAATGGAGATGGGAGATAAACGGAGGAAAAAAAAAGATTTTATCAAAATTGATTACTGAACGGAGAATTCTGTTGGAAAAATTAAGTAAAATAACCTCTCAAATAGCATCAATACAAACGTCGGATAAATTCACCGATTCAGATTCAAAATATGAGGAAATTTCTGATACTAATTTTAATAAAATAATATAGGAGAAATTTGATACATTAGTTAATTTTGTGGAAAAATTCAAAACCTGGCTATTAATAAAAATTATTAATCTAGTTCTATAATCTAGTAAAATAATCATAAGAAATGATTTAAACAAACACTATAACAAAGAATTTGAAAAATAATAGAACACCATATTTATTACAATAAATTTCATACGATTATTTAATTTTATATGAAACTAATAATATAAATCATAAGATAGGCACAGTGGAAGATTTTTCTCGTGTTTATAAACAACAGGTATGCTAACTGTTTTAAATCCTATAAAAAAATAAATAACAAATAAATTTTATAATTTTATATAACGATTCAGGATATATAAGTAATAATTTATTTAGATAAATAATATTTTTTGCATTTTTCTTTTACAAAGAAAGGTGCAGATAATAAGTAGCAGCAAAAGTATTAATACATTTCATGCACTACTATAAATTACTATACAGTGATAAAAAGCCTAAATTATAGAGCTTAGGTACAGCGTAATTTACGAACACTTTAAATGAAAAAGAAACCAATAGGAAGAGTTTAAAATATTATTGAAAGCCAATACACATATAAGCGGGATTGTCGATAGTGCGATGAACCTTTAGAGGACAGGGATTTGGGTTTACTGTTTTCTCTCACTTTTCTATAGAAATCGAGTTTTTGTGATGTCTCACATCTCAAAACTAACACTTTTGTAAAGGGTCGATCATGGGCATGGCCCGTATAGGGGCCATCCCGGCTGGAGGAGTAAAGCAAATGTTAATTTTTTAAGTTTTAATAAAAATTGATTTTTGAACTCATAAATGCAACTGGTTCGTACCCAATGAGTATAGAAGGTATCTCGAAGTTCCTGATTAGTAATATTTAACCGTTTTAAAATTCAAGATGGCATGTCCAAGATGGCCGACAAGATTTTTAAAAAATCAACAATGTCACATCAAATTTGGGAATAATTTTAAATGACTTCACGCCAAATTTTTGGGATTGTTGATTTTATGAATATGAAATCAGTTTGAGAATATTTTTAGATCCACGATGGCGGATCCTAGATGGCCGACAAGATTATCGAAAAATGAATAAATCCACGCATTACGGAGATGATTTCAAGTAATTTGATTGGATTTTGGATAATAAATATTAAATGATTTTTAGGCTATTTTCTACCTCAAAATGGCAGATCCAAACGCACCAAGTGAGCTAAACAGGAACTAAATCATTCCTTCAGCGTTACCCGGAACTAACGACGTGAACGTAGAGAGAAAGTAGTTTCATTTCTTTTGTATTTTGCTTTTTTTTATTTTTTTTTTGTATTTTGGTATTTTTTGTTTTTTTTTTGTATTTCTGTATTTTTTTATTTTTTGCTTTTTAAAAAAATTTCTTTTAGTATTTTCTTATTTTTATTTTTTTATCATGTTAATTTTTTTGGTGTATCATTTAATTTTTTATGGCAGTTCAGTCTTAGTATGATAGATCTGAAAACAAGGATCCATACATAAAGTAACCATGCATTTTTTGCATTCATATTTAGATTTGCGTACAACCTTCGACATGTAACATAGCACACATCTACGGTACTGATATTTAGTATTTGTAATTTCACTTGGAAAATGTCTTCCACTGAGTCTCAAGTGTGTTGCATTTTCATGAGAAAACGTTTCTAGTCCATTGATGTTTAGCAAAGTTTTTACTACGCACAATCGAAAATCTGGAAAAGATATTTTTTTTCCTGTCTTCATTTGGTATAAAACGCGAGCTTTACTCAACATTAGATCAACGAGGTGGAAAAATAATTTTCTATACCATTTCATGATTTTTCGCACACTTTCAGTCAAAGATAACTGCCTATCAATATTATCGATTCTACCCATATTTTGATTATAATCATGAATACAAATAGGTTTGATAATGTCTTCCTTAGTCTTGTAATTTACTTTATCAGTAGTGCAATACTCAACCTCATGAATAGTTGTAATCATAGAAACTTCTTTTTTGTCTTGCAATTTCATAGCTAACCACGCACTGGTATGTGCTACTTTACATTCTCCTCTGAGAAGCTTTGTTTTGAAAACTGGTAACCTTTACGATTTTTTTTTACGGTCCCACACATACCAGTGTCTCTATCATGCAAGAATTCAGCAAGTATTGGAGATGAGTACCAATTATCAATATACACAACGTGCCCCTTGTAAAAATAGTTTTTCATTATAGTCGCAGCTACATCTCCTGATACTCCTAAAGAGTACGTTTCCAAATCAGTATCAGAACCAGTATAAACAATTAGTCCAAGAATAAAACCAGTTTTACAATCTACTAACTCAAAGATTTTTATGCCAAATTGATTTCTTTTTAGTGGTAAGTATTGCTTGAATTTGAGTCGGCCTTTCCATAATAGCAAGCTTTCATCAATACAGACATTTTTTCCTGGGTGAATTGTATTAGCAAACTTTGTCTTGACTTGATCAATAACAGGTTGGATTTTGCGTAAACTTCGAGATGAACTTTCTTCATTGTTTGAAAAGTGAAGAGATCGTAAAATCTGCATATACCTGTCTCTAGTCATGACGTATCCAAACACTGGAGATGGCAAAGTAAAATCTGTAGACCAATAATCTTTTATATCACCTTTTCAGATATGTCCTATGTTTATAGATAATCCAATAAATTTTCGAAGTTCATCTTGTGTCACAGGTTCCCAATACTTCATATTTTAGATACCATAAAAGGCACTTGTTCTCTGTAAAGGTTAGTCTGTGTAATAATATCTTGAGATAAATTGACATCGAAGAAGTATTCCAAGTAATCACGTGGATCATTACTGTGTACACGAATATGCTCATGAATTTTTGATTGCCCGACAAAATCTTTTGTAGATGGATAGAAGTAACTATCATAAGTTATTTCTTCACAACTCCTATATAGATTCTCATTCATTTCTGAAAATAAATTTGAAGCACGAGTTACGCCTTTATCAATTTCTTCTTCAGGCTCCGATTCACCACTGCTGAAACACTCATTTTGACGACTCATGATTGCGAAATTCAAATCTAAATATTGAGATATATCACTGTACACCATGCATCTATTCCCTTTGAAGAATAACAAGCACTTTTTTGATGATAGAGTAGAGCGAAACAAAGGTCCCAAATCTAGATAAACTGTATTGCGGAAAGCCATGCGCCTCCTAGCGGTGCTTGATGCAACTTATTCGAGCAATGAAACCTATGCGTACTGCTGGTCGAACGAACGACAAGAGATGAGATCGCTTCACTGTGTTCTTTACTGGCATACAGCAAAAGTTCCGTGTAAGTAGAGTTTTCTCAGCTGAATCTAAATTGCTCGTTTCAAGCGAATAAGAAAAAACAGACAACGCGTGCACCACGATTTAAAACTTATACCAAAAAAAAAAAACTTTTTCGATCTCTAAAGGTTAAAACGATGATGTTGCACAAAAGTTTCTATAGATTGCGTTCTAATAGATACTCGGAAAAGAGCCGGTGATGAGAGACAAAGATTATCTAACGCTATCCAGGTAATGTCGCAGTAATTAATGGGGATATATATATAAATATATATATGTTTGAGTACTTAAGGTATATTTTTTTCGGCCATCATTCAATTTTCTAATATTTGTAAAGGCAAAACTGATATTTTGTATAATTTTATTTACTCAACCAACCGCATTTTGTTTATAACATTTCTTATTTGAATTGCAATTTATTAATAATAAATCATATTTTAAACTACATTTATTTATAATTCAACGGGACAAACGAACCCCGTAATGAAATCACTAAATACCTATGTTCAAAATGATGTGCAACCGACAAAATGGCAAACTTCGAAATTCTTAAATTTTTAGATTTATTTAATTATTATTATAATAAAATACAGAAAAATCAATTTAATTATTATACTTATTATTAAATAAAAATATTAAAAAATAAACTATTTTATCAAATTGAAACTATTTAATCACAATGAAAAAATGCAACAAAAGAAGCAAAATTTCTTGAATTTAGTTAGCAAATTTTAGAATGTTAAGTTGAATGAATTTACTTATTATTTACTTATTATTTACTTATTATTTAGATTGTTAGATTTAATTAATTTTAAATTGTAAAAGTAATTATGATTAATGGTTTAATTCAGTAGAATTAGATAACTTCAATCTATGATGAATTTAGATTAATTAATACAATTCAATTGAGCTTGAAAAAGATAATTATATTTCGTTCAAAAATAAAAAGTTACTGGGAAAAACCCTCTATGAGACATAAAAAACCCATGTGAAGAATACAAGTTTAATGTGGGGTTACCATGACAAATTAAAAAAGATTTTAAACAATACTTGCGTGAATAGATATACAAACGAATGGACTGCTACGACTGCAGTTTGTGTGTGTGTGTGTGTGTGTGTGTGTGTGTGTAAGTGTCGGTGTGAGCTCACTCTGAGGAGCCTCGTCTCCTCTGGTCTGTTTTTTGTAAAGTGGTCGACCTTAGACCTGCAGGGGTTTTATTAGGTGGTCCGCCGGTGTGCACTACCCGTGGACGTGAAACCTGAAGGTTTCCGGAGGAAGAACCTCCTTGTATGTGTGTTTATTGCTGAGCGGTGATCATCAACGCCTTCGCGCACGAAGTATTACCACCCGACGCACGAACTATCGTTTTGAATTAATGAATTTATTCGATTTCACCCACTAATCTTAAGCGCGCGTAATTAATTGATTATACCGCGAACGCGAGACTCTAGCCTCCCAAATAGCCCATGTGATTAGTCGCGGTCCAATTAGAAGTCGCGTGAGTATGGAAAATACCGTGAGAATCTCTACGCGCTCTCCTTCCCTCTCTCCCGGCTGACACGTGCCGACAAGTTCGGGAAGGGTATGTGTAAGTCGCAATGCATATCGATCGGTTTTTCTAGGAAATCCCAAATAATAATTTAGCGTTCGGAACACTGCCCCGGCTGCGAACGAACGAGAGCGTAAAAGTGTTGTCAGTATATAATGGTTGTGTTGTCGTTATACAATTAATGTGTGAATTGTCTGATATGATTATCTGGTACAGAAAATAAGTCCTGCTCAGGTATGGTTGAAAGTTTTCTACCAACTACTATATCGGCCGGTGAAAGTGCCGTTGGATCGTTAAGATCACTGGATAGGGTACAGATAGGTCTAGAATTTAAGATAGCTTCTATTTCAATTAATAATGTTTCTAATTTCTCATAAGTTAATAGTTGCTCCCCAATGACACGTTTAGGATGGTGTTTGAACGATTTGATGGCAGCTTCCCAAATACCTCCAAAATGAGGTGATTCAGGCGGGTTAAAACGCCATGAAATATTATGACGAAGCGAGAATAATTTGATGAGCAAAAGCCAACCACTTTGAGGATATGTCTTGAGGAAGCTGATCATCCCAACCTATTTATAGTCTCCAACATTGTTGCATGACCAATTTTGCATGAAAAACTATTGGACCTAGTAGGCCGAGGGGGTCAAAGATTTTCGCAATTTCCGAAAGAAGAATTCGTTTTGTAAATTTAACTTTGAGATCAATAGATTGTGATTTGTACACTAAAGAATCTGAACGAGAATTCCATGTCACACCAAGAATTTTTAATACGTCATCCGGAATTATAGCCACTTTACTACTGCTAATTTTGTCATGTATACCTTTTAATGCTCTCACGTCATTTGAAGCCCACTTCCTGATGTTGATTCCACCGCGCCTAGCCAACTGAATTAATTCATTTCTGATACTGACTTTTTCTTCGACTGTTTCTACGCCTATCGATATGTCATCGACATAAGCGTATTTCTTAAGAATCATACTAGCACGAGGAAAGGAAGAAGCTTCATTATCGGCGAGGCGATGTAGTGTACGAATTGCTAAAAATGGTGCAGCTGAAACGCCGAATACAAATACCGAAATAACAAATACTTTAACCTGATCGCCGGAGTACCAAAAAATTCTTTGGAAGCGCTGGTCTTTCTCATCTAATTCGGTTTGTCTAAACATTTTCTCCAAATCACCTGAAACCTCAATAGATGGACAAATAATTTTGGTTGTATTGTCGGACCCGTATACAAGACGTCATTCAAAGAGAGACCGTTTGATAATTTAGCGGAAGCGTCAAATACTACCCTGAGCTGAGTTGTTAAGCTAGTCACGTTTACTACTGCGTGGTGAGGAATGTAATAGCCTGGAGTCGTTTCGTCTAATTCCAACTTCATGTGCCCCAAATCTATCCATTCTTGCATGACCTTGTTATATTCAAATTTTAACTTCGGATTCGAATTTAATTTATGAGTTAAGGAATTAACTCTAGGAAGTGCTTGATCATGTGTACCACCTTATTATTTAAAATTAGAACGGAATGGTAACCTAACCTTGTAGCGATCACTAGGCATACGAACGGTCGTATCTACGTAATATTGTTCACATAACTCATTCTTTGAAGAATCCACAATACTATCACCTATTGCTTCTGCATTCATAAAATTCTCTAAATTTTGATATAATTCTGTAAAATGACAAGTAGCATTTTTTGAGCTATGTTTATCAGATAAACCACCTACTATGACCCAACCTAACTTCGTGTTTTGGAGAAATAAATCTGATATGTCTTAACTTTGCTTAATTTGACCTTACTGGATAAAAGAAACGGTTGCTCCACAACCTACTAATATATCTACTGGACGTAATATATTAAAATTTGGATCTGCTAATTTTAAACTAGATGGAACATCTACCTTATTACGTGGAAAAATGTCTGATGGCTCTAAATCTGATATATTCGGAAGAATTAAACAAGAAAGTGATTTTTGAAAATTATTGTTTAAAGATTTTATGCAAATTTCTATTTCACCTAATGCTGCTGTTATTAGAGCGTCTACTGCGCCGATTTGAATCGAACAGGCAGAAATTGGAAGTTTTAAATTTCTAGCGAAGTCAGAAGTTATTAAATGGGTTGTCGAACAGGTATCTAATAACACTCTTGCTTCAATAAACCTACCAAATTTATCAGGAACTTGAACTAAAGCGCTCATTAATAAGATGACGTTTGAATCATCGGGAGAGACTTTGAAGATAACTTCATCTAATAATTTCTGTTGTTGAACAGCTGGAGTGGTGTGATGGTCTACAATTGACATATCTTTAGTAAAGTGCAGTAACGTATGATGGAAATCAGGAGACTTTTTTCAGTGTGAACGAGAACAGCGACCTAGATGTTTTGCAAGACAATTTTTACAAAGTCCCTTAGATTTAATGAAACTCCATCCATCTGTAGTAGATAATTTAAGAAAATCTTCACAATGGTATAAACGATGATCCTTCGAACAATAACTACAAGTCACAGATGATTTAGTGATAAAGGAACGTTGAGTCTCACCGGACCTTCTAAACTTGTTGGTTGTAGGAGAATGCGTCTGTTTACGTTTTGAAACAAAAGAAGAACTATGTGGAGATATTATTTTATTCGGAATCGCTTGAAGAGAATGCATCTTAAATATTGTCTCGTTAACAAATTCAAAAAAATGATCTATTCTCGGCAAAAAATCTAAAGTTAGACGTTCATCCCATTTCTCAAGAAATGGAGTAGGCAATGCGTTTTCTAATGCGCGAACGACCAACTTAGTGTCGACTTCTGCGTTCAACATTTTTAAAGCACTCAAGTTTTGTCGTACGTCGTCTATCAGTCGTGATAAATTGAAACGGTTAGAAACTGAAATCTGTTGAATTTTAAGAATAGCGTCCATGTGTTTGAAAATTATAATTCTCTTACGCTCGTAAGTATTTTTTAGATGCTCTCATACAATCCTATAATTTTCCTCACTAACATGCAAATGACCTATTTTACTAGCTGCCTCACCCTTAACACAAGATTGTAAACAAGTAAGTTTAGTGATGTTGTCTATGTCTGTCCTTTTGTCAATCAAACTGAGGTATTTATTCGAAAATGTAATCCAAAGGCTATGATCTCCATAGAACTGTGGAAGAGTAGCAACTGGTAATTTAAGCAATTTTTGACGTTCTACAAAGGTAGTATGTCCGAACTGAGTACTTGAAGCAACTGAAGCAACGGGAGGAGTTGGAGGTAGTTGTATACGTTCGACTTGACTAACAAGCTAATGATAGGTTTCTTGAATTTCCGTCAACAACTCAAGTCCGGGTTCTCTGGTTCTATTATAGCGAATTTATCATGGAAGTCTTCATAAGCACTAAACAACTGTTTGATTCTAATTAATTTCGATTTAGCTTGACGAGGATCGACTTGTTCCTCTTCTAAAAATTGAGTCAAACTCGTTAATTGCGAATGAAGTGAGATACGTTTTTGTTTAATCAATGCGAGACGTACTTGCTTGTTAGGAGCCATAATGCAAAAAAATTGAAATGTTTAAGAGTTAGACAAATCATAATGTAAACACTTTAATTTATTGAAATGAAGTTAATTACATTTAGATTGAGTAAAAAGAATTAATTAAAACGTTAAAATTTCTGAAAACACGTATCGGCTCTGATCAAACAATGATTACGTAATGAAACAACAATGAATTCTAAAAAATGTCAATTGAATACACAAAACTATTTGAAATTGGTTTAATCACGTTAAATTTATGAAGACTTAAGAAATATTAAAATCCCTTGAGTTGTCGAATAAACGAACGAAAAAATCCACTAGATGTGCTATTCACAAAATGAAGCGAATCTGTCAGCTCTATCCAATAAATGAACTAGCAGTTTTAGTAGATGAACGACAAAGATTAATAAATTGACTCAATATATATAATTAAGCAGACTTTAAATTGTATTAATGGAATAAATAATCAAATTCAAGATTTGTCAAAAAACGTTAATTAATTCGTTCTAGTCCTTTATCAAAATTGCAAAAATAAAATAAAGTATTAACTCTTGAAAAATAAATGAATTAAGATTGAATGAAGTTAAACTATAAATCGAATAGATACTAATTGAATAAAATCTAAAAAGGTTTGTAAGTTAAAGATTAGTAACAACTAAATAATGAAAAAATTAAAATTCCAATAAATGTATAAAAGGTTATATAAGTAAACACCAAAAAAATGCAATGAATCTAATAAATAAGTACTGTAAATGAGATTAACTATTGATCGAATAAATGATTTGAATTGAAATTATAGGTCGTGTAAAATTTATTGAAAATGTTAAATTGCAATAATGAATTGAAGATAATAAGTTTGAGTGGGTTGAGTCAATCTAATTTCGAAGCAACGGATGAACAAAATCACAATGTAGAGAGAAACACGTAATATATGTGTATTTTATTCAATACAAAATTATATGAAATACTATAGTTACTACATATACATATATATATTTAAACACTAAATACAATACTTGTCTTGCACCGAAAAATTAGAGAAATTTTTTAGGGTGTCTTTATCGTATTGACCCGGAACTTTGTAGAATTACTTCTTATTTTATTACCTAGTGCTTCTGTATTTGGGTTATGCATTAAATTACATATTGTTTAAATAAATGCAATAATTGTCTCTTTTTGCTCGGTCGGTAACCCACCGAGTATGCCACCTCCTTAAGCTTGTTAAAATAGCATTATCTCCTTAATTAAGAATCAGATATTTTCATTGAAATACATAGACACTAAAGTCATATGCCAACCATTGAGTTGTGAGGAATGTTTCTTTGGCTTGTAAAGATCAATAAATTCATTTATCATATAACTTATAGTGTAAACAAGCAATAAATTCACGAATTTTTCTAATAGTTGGAAAATTCAAATTTTAAAATTATATGGCATTGGATCACAAATATGCCTTATGTAACAATATTCTGACGATTAAGACATTAGTTCTATGTAAGTGCGTTAGGGGGCTACCTGTTAATATGTGGCACTTATTAAAGTTTGCTATCGGTAGGGCATATGTACCCCATGTCTTCCTCGTCAGGATAGAGCTGGTTTTCAAAACTTTTTATATCTGTCATCTGTATCTAGAGACGAGATGCCTGGACTCTACTGATGAGCACACCAGGCATACTCAGGGCGAAATACAATTTTTTTCCCGTCTTATGAAGTTTTTATTAATTTTATACTACAATCAATTAAATTTTATATTTTTGTTGACTTAGCTTGTCTTAGTCTTTTTTCAAACACTCATCCTGTGAGGTTTCTAAAGTGGCTGGTATTAATACAGTCCGCCTTACTTGAGTTGTGAGGAATGTTTCTTTGGCTTGTAAAGATCAATAAATTCATTTATCATATAACTTATAGTGTAAACAAGCAATAAATTCACGAATTTTTCTAATAGTTGGAAAATTCAAATTTTAAACTTATACTAATTATTTAAAAATCAAAATCCTGACAGAAAGTTGACGATTCGATAGTCACGTAATTTATATTATAGCTACTTTTTTGTTATTAATATAGCCTTCGTTTAACAATTTCATGGGTATCTTACAGTTACTTTAAAGCCACTCTATAGTTAATATAAAGGATTCCGTAAAAAATGAAAGCACGCTTAACACGCGCACTAACACACATGCGCGCGAAGTCTTCTAAATATACCATAACCTACAAATCAATAAAAAATATATCAGTAATTTAAAGTCTACTATAGTTTATTTATAGATTTACTTTATAAATTCACTATATTTGAAAAAATAGTCGCTTTAAGTGAATGGCCATATATAATAATGCCAGAAATTGATTATTTTTTAGCGAATAGAAGCATAATATATACCTGTGTTACATAACCGTTCGTACGCCCTTCGCATGGTGCGTGCATCGGGATGTTGCCGATGAGGAAACCGTTCGACGTATGCGACTGCCGCTTGCGGTGCAGCATAGTCAAACGCACCATACGCACATATCATGTCTGCGTATTCTCGTAGTTGATAGAGAGGTCCGGCCATGTCGACACTGTTTATAGTACTAGATGTAGTAAAAGAACTGAAATGTTTAACAAGCGCACAAATAACTACTTATCTTAATATTGCTTCATCATATAGAAAGAACGTATATTGAATGCTGTAATATTATTTCAAGAATAAAGTTGTTGATTATACTGCATAAAGTAACCTAAAGATGGCATGTCGAATTCCATGACATAAGGGTACTCGTAATTTTAAGATGCACGTCAGAAATTTATGATTTCTCATAATTTTGATCATTAATAACGAAATAATGCTAATAAACTTAATTCTATCGATACAATCAGAATATATTAATATATGATAAAAATATTTTGTAAATGTAAATTTCTTAAAGCAATTTATACATATTAGAGGCAGATTAAATTCTAGATTATACCTAGACTATTGTCAGACTTTAACTAAACTTTATATAGACTTCCCTTAGCCTTCAGTAATGCTTGAGCTAAGTTTTATTTGACACGAACTAGGAATAATTTCATTAGCAATAATAAAACTAATATATTTTTCAATGTATGGCGATTTCAATAAAATTAATGTAAATACAAAAAGATTAAAAATTGTAATTATCTCATATTTATAATACACACATATCATATTTTAACTAAATAAATTAAGATTAGTGATAATAAAATTATTAGTCTGTGGTAAAGTTCAAGCTAGAGTAAAAAATATTACCTTGATTAAACATTGTATTCCTCTTATAATCAATCTCGTAAAATATATTTTGAGATTCTTTCGCTTTCGCGATATTTGCTTCTGCTGAACACATCAGCTATGTACAGTCTCCTTGGCCACTTCGCTCTTTCACCTGTTGCATTAACCTCGCACGGCAACGTCGTAAAACTTTCTTCTTTAATCTGGCCTATGATTGGTTTATTTAAAAAATTAATTACGCCTCTCCTAATTAATATTTTTTAAAAATCCCAACGCGGTTATACTCGAATTAAATTGCCGAACCAGAATATATGGGCTATTTCACGTCAAGTGTATGATGAAAATTTCAAATATCACCAAATTTTGAGAACAGGCTGGAAATATCTTTCAGAAAATAGAAAAAATTATTTAGATGTTAAAAATAATTTAACTGAGAGTTATTCCACCATGAAAAATGGAAATTTTTCAACTTTAAAAAAAAATTGCTATTTTTAATTCTATTTATCTCAAAATCTAATGATTTTTTTGAAAAAACATTACTTACAACTTTTGTTAAAAATAATCTTAAGAACTTATCTGCCCGGGATACAATTCTTAATTTAAAATCTCGAAGAGTTAGGACTCCCAGAAATATTGATTATTAAACAAGGCGACCACGCCACAATCGATTTTGATCTAACACCGCTCAGAAGATCACATTTTTCGAGAGCTTTCGAATGGCGGTGGCTAGATTATTGGCCAAGACCACTAGTGAAAGTTATGCCTTCAAATACATGAAAATTAGTGATTTTAAGAGGTTTATGAGGCATAACTTTAACCAGCGGTCTTGGCCAATAATCTAACCACCGCAATTCGAAAGCTCTCGAAAAATGTGATCTTTTGAGCGATGTTAGATTTTTAACTGGTATCAATTATTATTAATTAGATTCAAATATTAATTACACAGGACCACAAACTGAAATCGAAAAAGTCCTCTGATCAAACCAAGTGATCTACACATTTTGGGGTCGCTGAATCCGATTCTGTGGTCCGTTTGACCCCATCACGTCAGGTTCAAGGTCATTTGAAGGTCAAAGTGAGAAATATCCGCGTAAGCAGAGGAAACCACTACATGTATATTTTTTTGGGGTCGCTGAATCCGAACCTGTGGTTCGTTTGTCCCCATCACGTCAGGTTCAAGGTCATTTTTAGGTCAAATTGAGGAATATCCGCCTAAGCGGAGGAAACCACTACATGTATATGTTTTTGGGGTCACTGAATCCGAATCTATGGTTTGTTTGACCCCATCACGTCAGGTTCAAGGTCATTTGAAGGTTAAATTGAGAAATATCCGCCTAAGCGGAGAAAAGCTTCGCACCTGTAGATTATTAGAATAATGGAACTCGAATCTGACATCTGTTTGACTCTATCGCCTCCAGTTCAATTTCATTTCAAGATCAAAGTAACAAATATAAGCTTAAGTGAAGAAAATCGCTGTATGTATAGATTCTTGGGGTCGATGAATTCTATCTCCTCTGAACTAAGGTCATTTCAAGTTTTAAATGATCCATTTATTCAGAGAAAACTGCTATATCTACAGGGTCAAAAGAACTTTCCAAGCTTTTAGCATCTAGATTGAAGGAAAAAAAATGCCTAACTCCTGGAACTCGTATAACCTTTTACCGAAATCGAGATTGCTCATTCAGGAAGCTTTTCTCAAAAGAAACGAATTTGGTGTACTGTAACGATGTTGAAGGACTTATAAATGAATATAAGAGCTTTAAGTAAATGCCCCTGTACCCGTCGATCATTCTATTGCGTTAAAAGAGGAGTATCACAATCTTCATTTACTACTCGAGAAACTGAATTATAATATTCACAGGTGGCAGTCGATCGGAGATTTGAAAATAACGACCATTTTATTAGGTCAACAAAGTGGATTCACCAAATATCCATGTTTTATTTGTGAATGGGAAAATTTAACTCCAGGTAGTAAGAATATTATACACGAAAGTCTTGTCCCCGTAAATAAAGTGATACTTTCACCCTTATATATTAAACTAGGTTTAGTTAAACAGTTGATCAAAGCAATGAAGAATTCACCAGAGAGAAGCGATGCCTTTATGTATATCTTTGACAAATTTCCTAAACTTTCAGAAGCCAAGATCAAAGAAGGTGTCTTTGATGGCCCACAGATAAGGAAACTATTGCAGGATGAAGAATTTAAAAGAAGGATGTCAACTAAGGAACGAGCAGCACGGCAAAGTTTCAGGGAAATTCAAGAAAAATTTCTGGGAAATAATAAAGATCCTGATTACAAAAATATTGTGAACAGAATGTTGAGCAATTTTAAAGAAATGGGTTGTTTAATGAATTTAAAGATCCATTTTCTTCACTCCCATATTGATTACTTTCCGGAAAATTTGGGAGACTTCAGCGAGGAAAAAGGTGAGAGATTTCACCAAGACTTCAAGGATGTCGAAAGAAGATATCAAGGTTATTGGGACGTAAATATGATATCCGACTATTGCTGGTCTCTTAAAAGAGATACTACTACTTCACATAAAAGAAAACCTCTTTGTAGATCTTTTGCCACCAAACGAGTGCATCATTCGTAAATTTGTAGAACATTTTTATTCCACGTTTCAGATATTTCAGATATTTGAAACGGAAAAAAGCAGTTCAAAGAAGTTAAAAGAAGCTTATAACTCCACAACTGAATGGTTTTATACCTCCGTAAGGTTTCATACTTACGTAATATGTAAATTTCGATGAATACGTTTCTCAAAAAAGAAGTAAAAAAGAAAAATGTAAAAAAATGTAAAAAATGTAAAAAATTTTTTAAATACAAAAATTGTAAACAAATGTTAAAAATATATATATATAAAGTAAAACATGTCCAGAATGTAAAGGATATAAAAAAATGTTTGAAAAATGAAGGAATGTGAAAAAATGTCAAAAGTAAAAAAAAAAAGTTTGATATGTAAAGAATGTAAAGAACGTATAAAGAAAACCTTTTAATGATCTTGAACCTGATGTGATTCAAATGGACAACGGATTCGGATTCAGCGACTCCAGAAAACTGTCGATATAGCGATTTTCTTTGCTTTAACGGATATTTGTCAAGTTGAACTTGAAATGACCTAGAACCAGAGGCGATAGTGATAAACAGATGTCAGATTTAAATTCCACAATCTCAAGAACCTACAGGTGAAGTATTTTACACCACTTAAACGGTTATTTCTCAATTTAACCTTCGAATGACCCTGAATCTGACGTCATGGGGTCAAACGAACCACAGATTTGGATTGAACGACCCCAAAAACATATACATGTAGTGGTTTCCTCCGCTTAGGCGGATATTTCTCAATTTGACCTTCAAATGACCTTGAACCTGACGTGATGGGGTCAAACGGAGTACAGAATTGAATTCAGCGACCCCAAAATGTGTAGATCACTTGGTTTGATCAGAGGACTTTTCCGATTTCAGTTTGTGGTCCTGTGTTATCAAGTATAGTAAATAACACTTTTCGCTTAAGAAAGTAAATATAAACAATAAATAAACAATCCAAATACAATAGCAATCGAGGGAATGTCGTTTTGTCAGCACATAAAGAACAATCAAAATCAGTCAATTAATGATTTAATCAGCAACCGATCTCGTGTTGCTTACGGTTGCTACCGCCCTGACTTATGAGATATCTACGTCACGCACGTGTTCAATATGTGATGTGTCTTCCGCGAACTAATTATCTGCGTAATCGAGGGGGATCGGCGCGTGCGCGGAAGAAGAGGCAGAGAACGTTCCCTTATTTTAACCTTAATCACTTTAATCACATACGTGATGCACCACGTGCTGTTTGTATCCGAATGACGAGCTGGAAGTTCACCGAAAAAGGTTTCTCTATTTCTCTCTCTCTCTCTCTCTCTCTCTCTCTCTCTCACTCCTACATGAAATGACACCTCAATTGGTTGCTGTTGAATTGTGTGGAAAGAACCTCTTCACATTCACACAATAACACACACTCCACAATCAGTACCGATTTCTCTCTTTTTCGTTCCGTATCTCATTGGTAAAACACTTACCAATATACCCCCTTTCCAGATTTCGCGCACCCCGTATGACGGACTCTGTCCCTTTAAGAATTAGAAAGCGCATAAATGAGTTACACATAATTAGGTCAATAACCATATATTCTATAAAATATACAAAAAACTGTTTACACTACGGAAGAGAAGTCATTGTCTTCATTATCCCAATTGGTGGTCCTGCTTCTTCGACACCGCCTTGATTTCCGCGTGGGCCTTGAAGCGACAGCAATTTCTTCGGATCACCTACCCTCCTGTATCGGTGAAGCGGGCATTTCGGCTCCCGTGGACCTGTCGTCGCGCTCGTGGAGTATTGGGGCTGCAGACTAACCTCTATCTTAACGGCTTTTCTTTTGGCTTCTACCGCTTATTCCTAGAGTCGCCGGTCCTATTCGGCAGACTTCCTGTAGGCCGCGGCAGCTCTCAGTCAGCTGGCGCTTCTCCTTGCCCGCTCCTCAGGCTTGCGCTGCGCAGATCGGAAATTGTTTAGGGCCTTACGCTCCTCGTCAAGGTCCTAGACAGCGCTACCCTACACTCCATAGACAACAGGAGCCAAAGGGTAGGCATCCGCGAAAGCATCCTTGAAAGAGACCTCCGTTGCCGCTGAAGGCCCCGGTTGTATCTCATTGGTGTGTGGGCGACGGAGCTGAGCTCCGAAGTAGCGATCCGGAGTTGACTCCCACTACGAGACAATGGTTTCTCTTGCCATAGCGCTATAGTGCAAGACGGACACCTTAGTGGCGGTGAAGGGAGCGGTATAGTCCTTTGCTTGTCAAAGTCGGTCTATGGGGTTTGACGCGTAGAACGTGTCCTTGCTCTGGTCGTCGTCCGAAATCTCTTCGAGTGAGGAGTGTCGCTCGTGTCTGTATGCACGCTAAATAGTTCATCTACACTTAGACGATAACAAAGGGAAGCAGTCATAGTCAGGTACACTAATTGATAAATTTCGATCCGGATAAATCACACCAAGATATCAAACCTCAGCTAAACAGAAGACACTTGTTTCTTATTGATTATTTACACCCTCCATTATGTGTATGCAGATAAATAAATTTTTTGACGATCTTGAGAGGGTCAATATATTAGATAAATAAAAAACTTTATTTAACGTAAGCACAACATTTCGTCGGCTAGATTTGCAAACATCTTCAAGTGCTAATTTTGTTGACAAAAGAAACAATTAATAAAATGAATAACACAAACAATAGTCAAACAATAAATAGAGTTACCAGTTTTGCCGAACGTAATTAGACTAAGAAGCCCAAGATAGGCATTGTCGAGTAAACAGAAAATTCGAAAGCAGCTGATATATGTATATCAAAATAAAGATAGAGACGTACAAAAATACACATAAATACAAAGTCAACTTTTGAAAATGGGCTGCTTATATTCATTATATTTCTATATTGACGGCTTAAATATTGCGTGTCTTCTTTTTTATTCATCGTCGATTTACTATTATTGCTATGCAACATTTGAGAAACAATATGTTTTTTATAACTAGGTTTCCTGTCCAAAATTCTAGTATTAATAAAGTCAAATTCAGGATTTTTATAATTTAAACAATGAGCCATAACAACAGGTTCTGGGTTTGTATTCTTTTGATGCTCTTTAATCCAATCCTTTAGACATCGTATCGTTTCTCTAATGGGTAAAGCAGAACATTGTTTACACGTAAACTTATAGACTACACCTTTCACATCCCATTTATCTTGGATAATTACCAAGTTTTATAAAATTGTTTAATTTATTATCAATTACCGGAATTGTGTTAATATTATATTTTGTAACATTGACGAACATTTATAAAAGAATTGTTTATTATAAGGTAATGATATTGTACAAATAGAAGCTCGAAATTGACTTTTATTATTCTCATTTGTATATTTAATTTTACGTAGTCTATTATTGATTGAAGCATTTACCAATTTGAATTAATAATCATTATCTTTTAATAATGTTTTAACAATTTTAATATTTTCTTTATGAAAATATGAATTTAACAACTAAATTACTCCGTCCATTAAATTGTACACAATGTTTCTTTTTAATTGTATCTTATGGTTAGAATTAAAATCTAATAAGCGGCGTGAATTAGCGGCCTTTTAATACTTTTTTCTTGGAGTCCGTGGTAATGACATTTTACGCACAACCGGCAAACTATCCACCCTCGCAAGAGCAGACAGTCCACCGAGTGTGGGACTCAGTAGGAGCAAACTACTAATACCACGTCACCAGCCCGGGACTGTTATTCACATTACTTTAGACTGGGCGGCTGTCTTTGCGTGTCCAAAAAAACACATTCATTCTTTTACTCTTTTATCTCGAATCACATTCGCTCAATCTATCAGACATCCATCTGCTTTTTTGTTCGGCAATACATTCATAACGTAATTTGCGATCAGGCGCCAGTTGTCCGCGTTCGTCGTCATAAGTCTCGTCACGTTTTCCGGCGTGATCACTTCTATGTCCATTTCAAGCCATTGACGTTGATCTGCCCATCGCCTGCAGGCGAAGAACGTATGATCAGCGTCATCATAGTCCCATTTCAGCATTCAGGTGAAGCAAGTCTGCCCATCTTGTATAGTAGCCGCGGAAGTATTCGTGTCCAGAGAAAAATTGGGTGAGATAGAAGTTTACCTCACCGTGCTTTCGCCCCATCCACGGAGCAACCGCAGGGATAAATTTACGTGTCCATCGCGCATGTTGAGTATTTGTCCACCGGGTTTGCCAGAGTTCCATGGTTTTCGTACGTTCGTCTGTCGCAGCGTCGACCCGTCCCGTGTCCGCGCTTCGATCGTATATGCGCTTTAGTTCCTTCGCGAGTAGGTCGATCATTATTACGCCCGCGATAACAAGAACGGCGTTTTCCGACACCGTTCTGTACGCGCACGCGATTCTTAACGCGCCCACCCGCTGTACGCTAGTCATCGCTTTCGCCCGTCTCCTAACGTGTAACGCGTCCGCCCAGATTTTCACCCCATATAGCATGATCGAGTGGGTAACGCTCATAAGTAGTCGTTGAGTGCTCGGTCTCGGTCCGTTCATATTAGCCATGAGCCTGCTCAAGGCTTTTGTCTTTTCTTGTGCCTTTTTAGTCACCGTGCGTATGTGAGGCCAGAAACTCAGTTTCGTATCCAGAGTCACCTTTAGATACTTGACCTCGTCTCGGACCACCACGCGTTCGCGTCCGACTGTCAACGGTATCCCCGTGTCGATTCTTCGTCTAGTTAGAAGCACAAGTTCCGTCTTTCGTAACGCAAGTTGCAGTTCGTGGTCTTTCATCCATCCAGTCACTCGACGCATAACCTGGTTCAGCTTTAGCTGAATCAGGCGTGTGCCACGGGCCACGATAATGGCCGCAACGTCATCAGCGTGAGCGACGAGGTATGTGTCCGTCGGCATCTCTATTCGGAGAAGACTGTCATACAGTACGTTTCAGAAGTCTGGCCCCAGAATGGAACCCTGGGCGACTCTTGCTGTTATTCGTCTGTCTTTTCGTCCGTCAGTGGTCTCGTAAGTAAGACGTCGGGCCCTCAAGTAGTCCCTCAGAACTCGGAGAAGGTAGTCGGGCACCCGAAATGCTGTTTCCAGCGCTTCCAGGATATCCACCCACCTCGCCGAATTGAAGGCGTTCCTAACGTCCAACGTAGCCAGTAAGACCAGAGGCCTGGTCGCGTGGCACCTCATGGTATGTTTCTCGAAAACGGTTTTCACAAAGGTTATCGCTCCGATGGTTGAGTGCCCTTTTCGAAACCCGTGCTGTCGCTCTGATAAGTCCCCTGCGTCCTTTATCGACTGTAGAAGCCTTGATCTAAGCAATAACTCGTACAGTTTTCCGGTCGTGTTAAGTAGGCTTAGGGTCCTGTAGGATGACGGATTCTCAGGGTCCCCCTTATTTTTACTAATGAGAACCAATTGAGCCGTCTTCCAATGTCTGCTGAAAACGCCCTCCACCAGGCATCCGTTGAATGTGTCGAGGAGCACCGACGGTCGTCGCAAAACGACGAAACGTAAGATTTCCGACAGCACACCGTCATGGCCCGGTGCCTTGTTAGGTTTTAACGAGTTTGCAGCTCTGGCGAGCTCCGCACTCGTGAATGGAGGGCATTCGTCGTTTGTACGTTCAACGGTTTCCTCCCTCCTCACGGGATGAGTTGGAAAGAGACCGTCAACGATTTTGTCCATCGTCTCTACGTTCTTAATTATCGGCGAAACCCGTCTCTCCAGTTGGTGAGTCATGCCAGCTTTGCCATGAGCTTTGCCAGCACTTTTTTTTGCTGTTATTTATGGCGTACCGCAAACGCCTCCTACTCTGTCTGTATTCTTTGGAGAGAATTAGTGCGGTTGTCGATCGCGAGCCCGTTGGGCCTTCCGTCTGAGTGCTAGGCAACTACCTCGTATGTCCGCAATCTCGGCTATCCATCAGTATGTCTCTCGTTTATTGCGTGCGTAACGTTTCCGCGGCATAGAGGCTTCACACAATTGTCGAAGAAACTGGGTTGTTTCCTCGGCAAGCGCTTCAGCCCTGTCTCGATTAGTCATTCCACGTGGTTCCACCTGTGACAGTGGTTCCCCGCGCGTCATTTGTCTGTCGAGTTTGTCTAAGTCTATTCGTTTCACGTCCCAACGAGGGGGACGAGTTACCCGAGTACTGCTCGTTCGCGATTCGTCCATAAGACCGAAGGTGATGTACTGATGATCGCAAGCTGTGTAGTCTTCGATCACTCTCTATGCCCTCAGTCTTTGTGTCATCCTGTCCAAAACAGGGGTCACGTCGGGCACAGAATCACCAAAGCCGGGTCGTCTGTACGTCGGCGTGTTTACCTCATTTGCCACTGTCAGTTCAAGCCTTGCGGCCATCTCGAACATCAGCCGTCCGCGTCTGTTCTTCTCGGGCATTCCCCACTCGACCGCGCGCGCGTTGGAGTCGCTCGCCACGATTTTGTTGCCGGGGATGTCTGTCACGGCGTCTTCGAGAGTATCCAGCTTCTCCGCATATTCGAGTGCGCTATAATTTGGGCTAAGGTAGATGTTGACGTAGGTGACATCGCCCACCGTTGTGTAAACGCAGCTCTCCCCGGATCCGCGCGCGATGATCCACGTTGCCCATTCCCCGCGCACCCATAATGCCGCTGTACTCGTGCTGCTAGCGAGCCAGTTCAGCGGTGTTAAATCTCGGTACTGTTCGCTGATGACGAGGATGTTTGCGTTCAGCTCTGCCGCAATCTGAGGGAGCAGCGCGTGCGTCACGCTATTCCGATTCATATTGCATTGGAGAACAGTTACCGGCATTTTATTATCTTGGTCTTCGTCGTCGTCAGTGCTGCCTTAAATGCTGCATACGAACCCGAACCAGCAACGTATGCGAGGCATTTGTTGTCCTTCTTAGGACAGAGGAAGCACTCAGGTGTGTTTATGCACGCCCGTGCATCGTGCCCCTCTCGGCCGCATCGCCAGCAGCATCGGTGTCTGTCCGGTCCTTTGCAGTCTTTTTTTATATGCCCATATCCGAGGCATTTGTGGCACCTAGGTACACGAAGCCTAGGTCTCACGCGGCAGTTAACCCAACCGATTTTTATTCTTCTTTTTTTAAGGATCCCGGTCGCATTCCTTGCGTCAAAACCAGATACCGCAAGGGCCAGGCCTCGAGAGTTGGACCCAAAGACATGGACCCTTCGTTCTGCAGTTGTTCCGAGTTCCCGGTTAATCGCGTCTTTTACGTCGTTCTCGCTTGTAATGCAGTCTAGGTCATGGAACTCTAGCGTGTCGTAGCTGTCAGATCTTTTACCTGGGCACTTTCTCTGAGGGCCACCTGTAAGGTCCGTTGGAAATCCTGCCGCGACTCTTGTTTACCGAGTCGTAGCAGAACTCCACCCTCTTTCGTTTTGCAGATCTGTCCCTACGTCTGCCCCTCCGCCGGTTTGATCAGGATCGTGCCTCTTCCCTGTTTAGGATTTGGCCGATTCGATTGCCGCCTTTATTGGGCAGTAGATGGCCCAGGTTGCGTGTGCGCTCGTGGGTTGACCGCGGCCGTCCACTTTTTTTTCTTTTTTTTGGACGACCGTCGACCAACTTTCTATCTGGGCTGCGTCTTTGTGGTGAACGATAGCTTGTTCAGGTGTAGGGGTCTGATTTACCCGTTTCCGCTTCTGTTGTTGCTGAGGAGTAACTGCAGCCATGCATACGTCAGCGTTTGTGATCGTCGGTTTGCGGAGCAGTTTCATTCATTGCAATTCGTACATCGTGACTTCAACCGATTTATTCATTTTACTCATTTCGTTAATGATTACGCGGCTTACATTTTTTTGGACATTCGTTCTCTCGGTCATCTTAGCCAGGCTACTGCGTATGTTGAGCAGCTGTTCGTGCAGCTCACTCTCGGCAGCCTCCCAGCTAGTTGGCGACCCACCAATGTGTCGTTTGAGATTTCCTGTAGCAGTTTCCGCCACGCCAGTCAGGTTACCTACCGGCGTGATGGGGGAGCTGGGAAGCCCCCATGACTCTCCTGAGTTGGATGGCGCAGGCAGCACTCTAGTACCTGCAATTTTAATAGAACTTTCCATTATATTTTATTAATCCCCGTCCCCCTATATGTGTATGTCTGTGTAAAGTGGTCAGATAGTCACCAGGCGGTGGCTTGCGCGGTCCGTCCTAAGCTGTCCCGATAACTTAGCTCCCATACAGTCCGGTGGCATCGACTGTTCCTCCCCCACGACTCGCAGCAAGGTCCCATCCGATCGCCAGTCGGCATTACTACGAGAAGCGAGATTTGCGCCGTTTCTGACGTTTACCACTTTAAAGGACAGCCTCCCGTGTTGGCTAAGCCGGGTTCGGGCCCAAGAACTAGTGGCGGTCCAGGAGTGCGATACTGGTGTTAACGGCAGTACCCTCCTGAATGGACGAGCCTGTAGTCACGAGAAAGCTCCCGGTTGATCGCTCCGCTACCCGGCTGATAACACCTGCTGTGTCTCCGCTCTCCTCAGCATAGAACCCAGTGCAGTCATGCCGCGTTCGAAGCACACCCGTTTATAGGGATCTCCCCATTCACGCAGGTTTATAGAGCCGCCTTTCAACCATATCCCGCTTGGAAAATACCCGTTTATAGGGCTTCCTACTACCCATAGGCTCAGCTAGCTCGAGCGGTAGTGTACGTGTGTTTAGTGTATGAGTAGATGTCAAAACAACAACTTACCACTATCAGCTACGTTGTCTCCCACTGTCCGCGGTCGCATATTCAGCATATTAGCGACTGACCAGAGAGACTGGTTATAGTCTTCTATGACCACTACTCTCTCTGGTCGTTCCACTCTCCGCAACCTGTGGACGTGTCCGGTAGCATGGAAAAATGCTTTGCCCTCCAAAGGGAGGTTCCCGGAGGCCTTTTCATACTAGTTTGTTGTTTTTTCTTATTATTGTAAGATCTAAGAAATTTATAAAATAATTTTCTTCTAATTCATGCGTAAATTTTAAATGCTCATTATAATTATTAAAAACTTCTAAAACCATTGATACGTAATCCTCCTTTATGCACAAAATTGTATCGTCTATATATCTATAACAAAAAAGTGGTACACAATTGTAGATATCTTTTAATTCTCTTAAACAATAAATTTCAAGATTATCCATACCCATATCAGCAAATGCTGGTGATATAGGTGATTCCTTAGGTGAATCGAAAATTTGTTTATATATTGAATTATCAAAAGTAATAAATGTAGTATTAAATAAAAAGTCCACTATATTACTAATGTCGTTAAAAGATATTGAACATTTGTTGTAAATAAATTTAATTCGCCGATGAAGTTTATTAAGTACTTCAATTACAGGAAATATTGGTAAATAGTAAACTGATGTCTAATGAGAACAAGACATATCCAGATTATATAGTCACATTATCAAGCTTTTCTATTAATTGAATTTGGAATTGGTATAACGTTTTTTAATTTATTATAAACTACTTTTGTAACTGTAGTTATTATCTATCTACAAGGTATATTATTATTATGGATTTTTGGGAGCCCATATGCTTTTGCTAAAATCGTATCTGTTTGAGTTCATTGATTATTATAAAATTGTTTTTTAATACTTACAATTAATTAACACAATTACTAATTTGATGTTGTAAAACTATGAGAAATTTTATTATTGTTATATTTTTATGCGTATTTATTGTATTATACAAAGATACCGTATAAAAATTGTCATAAATATTTCATTGTATATTTTATTGCAAGTGCAACTTGCCTTAAGGATAAATTTTTCCTAGGCAATAATGCAGCTTTTTCAATCTCTCTCTCTCTCTCTCTCTCTCTCTCTCTCTCTCTCTCTCTCTCTCTCTCTCTCTCTCTCTCTCTCTCTCTCTGGTAATGGTCCTGGGTAGTCAAGCCTTTATTTCGCTACTCGACTTAAACAGTGCCCCGAGGGTCTTAATTGACGGTGTATCTCTTGAATATTAGTCTGAAGTGAAATCATTAGGAGTATGGTTGACCCCTACCCTAGATTGGACTAAACAAACTATGTCCATCTCTCAACGCGTCCATGGTGTTCTTTACTCACTACGCTACCTTAAAGGAGCTCTCTCACATAAATCTAGAAAGCGCTTAGTAGAAACCCTAATTTTTCCACACTTTGATTACGCGTGCGCTGTTTACGATGATCTCGACAGTACTAAAAATCTTAAACTCCAGCGCCTTCTTAATGCTTGTACGAAATTCGTCTGGAGTAATATTCCGTGGCGGGCTCACGTAACGCCTTACCGTTTAAAGCTGGGTTGGTTGTCGGTCGAGCTCAGAAGGTCATTCCTCATCGGTTCACTTGCATTCAAAATATTCATTAATAACTCCCCTTCTTACCTATCTTAACATTACATCCTACGCAACGCATCCTTCACTGCACGTTCCTCTTCTCGCTTGCCTTCAGTTTCTCTTTCATACCTCCCTCCTAGGACTGAATCATTAAAAAGATCATTCATCATCTCAGCCTCTCGCCTCATAAACCAACTACCCTTCGTTGACTTCAATCATGTCTCATTATATTCTTTCAGATCATCTCTCCTTAATTACCTATCTGGGCTCGACAATTCAGCATGGGTGGTGGGGGCTCGTCGCGAAAATATAGTCTGTCCTCCCTTGTCTGATCTAGATTAAGCGTATTTAGTTTAAGCGTTTTATTATGTACTCGTCATCACTATACTTGTATCTTCACTTTATTTTACTTTTGTTATTTTTACCTATATTGTTTTTATTGCATATTGTTTATATAGTATTATACTTTTGCTATTTTATCTTATATATTTCTGTAAATTTTGTTACTACTATTGTTACTATCACTTTTTGTTAATTTATTGTTATTATTATTACTTTTATCTTGTGACATTGTAGTTATACTACATGTCACTTAGAAAATAAAATAGCGAGACAAGGTATAGTATAGCACCTGTCAAGCTTACTATGCGAAGTAAGCGTGCTATACATACCAATCAAGTCCTAATAGACACACATATGCGAATGTGTGAAACCGGAATAGGCTGACAGTGCGCAGTAAGCAGGAAAACTCGAAGCAAAGGAGATGCGACTCCTGACTGCGCACAATTGTACACACACACAATGCTCCGTTGATCCAGCATCCTAATGCCTTGTCCAGCACCAGGAATGACCCGTACCGTATCCCCAGGTCCCATCCAGCCTTAAATGCCCTCTCCAGCACCCAAGAGAAGCCTCTGATGTTAAGCAGCCCAGGTGAAGACTCCAGGCCTTGGAATGAGTGTAGCGCCCTTGCGCTCAAGCAACGATGTACTGTCAACCAGAGTACCTGAAACGGTAATTAATTACCAAGTTGGTCGACTACTAAGGAAAAATGATTCCTTCGTTCGTTATAATAATAATAAATTTTCATCGCAGCAATTTAACAAAGAAGATCGGGGAAATAATTCTGGGACTCGCGGTGTGCACGAGTCGGTTAATTCAACTTCCCAAGAATCATGATATATGAATAACGAATCAAATAATAATATAAGATCATCGGTTACTTGCTTCCATTGCGGAAAACCCGGCCACGTAAAACGCGATTGTTATAAATTACAAAGAGAAATAAGAGAAGGAAATCAAAATTAGAGAGAGGCTAAGAATCAAATTCCCTCTACTTCGAGTGCGGAAACCCGCTCAAACGTCCCCTCCGCATCGCGAAAATAAATTTAAGCCTACAAAGTTCAGCTAAAACGTCAGTTAAAACGTCTGTTAAAATTCTTGCTAGATACAGGAGCATCGGTAAGTCTAATTAAAGAGTCAGAGGTAGACTCTGGCGTGAAAATTGACGAAAATGATATTATATTGTTAAAAGGCATAACTGACCATTCATTAACTACTTGTGGCAAAATTAAAATAGATTACGAAGGATCTCCCGTGGAACTCAATTTAGTACATGATTCGTACCCTCTACAATAAGACGGAATCTTTGGCACCAATTTTTTTGTAGAAACGATGCATATATCAATTATTTGGAACAATATTCAGAATTTAACGGATTAATCCTTCATTTTGCAAATGTAAATAATACGCAAACGGATGAATCGATTTATATAATAGAGGAAATCGTAAATAATGATCGAAAATTAATACGATATATCGTCGTTCCGCGATAAGAAGGTGCTACCTCGGAATCCGGTTATAAAAGGTGCTACCTCGGAGCCCGGTTGTAAAAGGTGCTATCTCGGAGTCCGGTTATAAAAGGTGCTACCTCGGAGTCCGGTTATAAAAGGTGCTACCTTGGAGTCCGGTTATAAAAGGTGCTAACTCGGAGTCCGGTTATAAAAGGTGATAACTCAGGAGCGAAATTTCAGTCTATGATTTTAAGTTGGTACTACTGCAAATGTAAGCTCAGCAATAAGATTGACAATTGTTTTTGGCAATTTTATAAAAGATTATTTTTATTTATCTATTAGTTATTTATTATTATTTAGTAGTACCTATGCGTAATTCAGGTAAAGTTATTATTTAGTTTGAATATATTTTAAACTGTTTCTTTTTATATTTTAATCTCCAAAATAAGAAAATTACGTCGACATATATATGTACTAAACTTTGATAATTTCATATATAGATTCAATAGATAATCATTGATAAATTATAAAATTATAAATTATACTACTGCAAAAGTTAAAAAACTAATTATGATGAGTAGTAACTGCAGAAAATACATGGTAAATAATAATTATAAGTATGTTTAAATGATAAAAATATAAGCTAAATGCGTAAATTTTAATAATTTCTCGCAAACTGTCATTTTTCGCAATTTTAATTTTAATTTGACAAATGTAATTTAACACTGATACCTCTTAAACAATTTTAAAGCATGTCAACTATTCAATTTTGGCGGTTGTATTCGAATCATTTTGTACCTTATTCCATTTCTCTCCCTTGTTTAACTCTAGCGAAAAAATCTCACTCCGTAAAACAGAACCTTCGGCAGTTGTGTCGAAATGTGTTATAAAAATTGAGTTATTTAAAACCAACAATTGACTAAAGTGTATATTTTATCTATTTTGTTTTAATTATAATTATTATAAACATTATGTTATAATATTAAGTTTTACGATATATTGTTGAATTCCGCATTAAAAATAAGAGTACAACGTTAAATAATAGATAAATAAAAATAATCTTTTATAAAATTGCCAAAAAACAATTGTCAATATTATTGCTGAGCTAAACCGGCAGTAGTACCAACTTAAAATCATAGACGAAAAATTCGTTCCTGAGTTATCACCTTTTATAACCGGACTCCGATTTAGCACCTTTTATAACCGGACTCCAAGGTAGCACCTTTTATAACCGGACTCCGAGGTAGCACCTTTTATAACCGGACTCCGAGGTAGCACCTTTTACAACCGGGCTCCGAGGTAGCACCTTTTATAACCGGATTCCGAGGTAGCACCTTCTTATCGGGGAACGACGATATGACAAAACCAAGGGAAAATAATGATTATACCAACATGAAAAATTCAATATTTTATAATTATACCGATAGTGACTCAGAAATGTTAAGTAATTTCTAATTGCATGAAAATGATGAAACGTTTTTAAAATTTGACACAAACAAATCGTATGAAATCTACGAGCAAGAACAAAGAAATGAAAGAAATCAAAATGGCTACGACAAAGACCTATACAATCATAGTGAAAAAGAACAAGAGTTATATGACAATTATAAAAATGACGAAATACAAGTACCTCAGATCGACGAGGAGTCGGATATAAAGAATTACAATACAAGTAAAGCAAGTGAATATTATTATGGATTAATGAATGTTGGACAAAAATAATTGGACAAACACGGATTCATTCGCCGAATCCCCCACCCTACATCAGCAGCGCCCCCAAGAGGCAAAGGAATGGCGCGTTACCCCCCCATTTTTTCCTTCTCTTCATTACTACGACGGAGTCCGAACAGTGAGGACCCCCCGGAATAGAGTTTTCGTCACACATAAATTGTTGTATCTTTTGTTCAGTTTTGTTAATAAAGTTAATAAAGTTCACTAACATTGTGCCAAGTTAATTTTTCTCAGTTTACCTACAAATCAAGTAAGTATGCATGATATCTTGTGAATACAAAAAACATTTGGTCCTTCGAGCCGGATTACCACGTGGCGGGCGGCTTCGCGCCAAAATGCGCAGTTCGCCCCCCTCTTTCGCTGTGCATGCAGAACGTTGGGCGGTTTCGCTCAAAATTGCGCGGCCCCCCCCCCTTTTTGTCTTATGATTTGAAAAATGGCGGGCGGCTTCGCGCCAAAATGCGCATTTCGCTCCCCTCTTTTGCTGTGCGTTAAAAATGGCGGGCGGCTTCGCGCCAAAATGCGCATTCCGCCCCCCCCTCTTTTGCTGTGCGTTAAAAATGGCGGGCGGCTTCGCGCCAAAATGCGCATTCCGCCCCCCCTCTTTTGCTGTGCGTTAAAAATGGCGGGCGGCTTCGCGCCAAAATGCGCATTCCGTCCCCCCTCTTTTGCTGTGCGTTAAAAATGGCGGGCGGCTTCGCGCCAAAATGCGCATTTCGCCCCCCTCTTTTCGCTGAGCGGTCGCAACAACAGGGGGTCTCGCGCTTAAAGGGCGATGCTTGCCCCTCCTTTCATGGATCTGAGGACCCCCCTCCCCCTTTCTGCGACCAGGTTGGTCGAACACTCCAAACCGATAGTTTCATTTATTATTATACACAAATTAAAATTGCGTACCAGAACGCATGTTTGACGTCGACCCCTTCAAGCCTTGGAAATCTCAGGGCCGTACAGTAGGGGTTCGAGATCGGGACGCTTCAAGCGTCGGGATCCGAGTCCAATTTTGCAATGACGAACAGTATGACTAGAGTCAGATCGGGTCGAGCTTGACAACGGGATCTGACTCTTACTAAAACTAAGTAAGTTTGGATCGGGACGTTACATACGTCGGGATCCGGCTGCGTGCGAAACGATGGCGCACGACCTCGGATCGGTACGCATCAGGCGTAGGGATCTGATGGAGGCAAGCGCATAAAATACCTCGTATACACATGGATCGGGACGCAGTCTGCGTCGGGATCCAGTGAAATTTACGATCTGTAATCTTCCAGGATATGGCATCATCGATCCTTCGAGCTCAACAGGCCTTATCTAGGATCCTAAATCAAAAGGAGACGGAGCTGGCTCAGAACACGTCGGAGCGATGGTCAGAGGGGAGGACAACGAGCATGCTTCAACTTTTGGAATCGTACTGGAGTGACTTCACGAGTAACCACCTCCAATTGCTCCAAGATCCAGAACTGACGAACGATGCGTATTTCAAGGACGACAGCTATAGCACGGCCGAGGCTAGCTATATCAAGGCACGGGGCTATCTTTATGATTTGCAGCCGCACTGCGGACCTTCCTCCGAATGCTCCAAATCCGAAAACCCAACCGGGTCGAAGCGCAGCGCAATGAAGTTGCCGCGGGTACAGCTGGAGCTCTTCGACGGGTCAAGCGACAAATGGGAGGCCTTCCGTGATATGTTCTCGTCCTTAGTGCACGACGATCCCACGCTATCGAACGTGGAGAGAATGTTTTATCTCAAAACCCATGTCACCGGGGAAGCAAAGCGATCCCTCGATCACCTCCAAGTCACCGAGACGAATTACAAAATTGCGTGGGAAACGCTTTTGTCTCGATATGACGAGCGCAGAATGCTTATACAAGGACACTTGAATGCTCTCATCAATCGACGCCCAATGAGATCGGAGTCGCGAAAGGAGCTCCTAAGCTTGGCTGATCATTTTGAGAGCCATCGAAACCAATTACTCGCTTTGGGCCGTCCTGTCAAAATGTGGGACGACTGGTTCACATGTTTAGCATCATCAGCAATGGACCCAGTCACCAGACGAGCTTGGGAGGAGGAGCAGGCGGAGGACGATATTGACACGCCGCCCACATATGAAAAGCTGGTAAATTTTCTGAAACGCCGCAGTCGGTCTTTGAAATCGATCGAATCCGATCGCCCTTCGACCCCGTCGGCGTCTGTCCGATCTAGAAGGCTCGGAGCTTTTGCCACGAACTTGGACCCTCGATGCCCGATGTGTTCTCAAGCACACTCTATATGGCATTGCGATGCCTTTGAAAAACTTCAGCCCTCCGAACGCAAGCAAAAGGCGCTTCAATTCCGACTCTGCTTCAACTGCCTGCGTGACGGTCACGCCGTCAGCACTTGCCCATCCTCGTTCTCATGTCGGACCTGCGCTCGGAGGCATCACTCTCTCATCCACGAAGCATCTCTGAAGCGCTCGGGACCCGCCTTTGACACTGAAATCCCGGCAAAGAAAGGCGCTCCGCGTACTGCGAAGGCGCGGACCTTCACCAGCTCTACAGCCTTTGATGAAGCCGAATCAACAAGAGGAGAGTCATCGCAATTATGACTATCAGTTTTACCAACTGCCAGGGTGGTTGTAGGTGACGGGAGGTGTCGGCGGCAGGAGGTGCGAGCTCTATTGGATCCATGTTCCGACACCACACTAGTCTCCACCCCTTTGGCGCGAAAGCTGGGCAGCAAGCTCGAACGCATCAATATGCTCGTGGCGGGCGTTTCTGGGGCCCCAATCAGCTCAGCCAGACTGCGCACTTTTATCTACTTACACGATCCCACCCAGCCGCAACCGCAGAGAATTGAGGTCTATGCGTTGCAAAGAATTGACATCATCACCCCTGCACAGGACATCGTGACCCCAGCCTTGCATGACATCGAGATCCACTATGCCGATCCGGAATTCCGAACACGGAAGCGAATTGATATCGTCCTAGGAGTGAATGTCTACAGCCAAATTCTACGAGCAGGAATGATACAAGGACCCTCCTTCGTCGTTCAGCAAACCTGTTTTGGCTGGACCGTCACAGGAGCCTTCCCTGCAGCAAACAAATTTCTCAACGCCGCGTCCACAACAATGACCGAGTACCTGGAAAGAGATGACCACGAAAAGCTTATAGAATTGGTACGACGATTTTGGGCTGTCGAGGATGTCCCAAAGGTCGTAAGGCCCTCGCGATCAGATGTCGCGAGCGAAGAAATATTCTCGCATCACAAACGGGATCAAAGCGGACGCTACGTTGTACCCCTCCTTGTTGATACTGACAAACTCTCCCTACTTGGAGAGAGTCTGTCCCAGGCGCAACTGATGCTGTCATCGATGCACAAACGGATGCGGAAGGACCCAAGACTCGCGGAGGAATGCAAAAACTTCATGAAGGACTACATCAATCTGAACCACATGAGACTTCTTGCCCCGGAGGAGCTCAAGGGATCCAACATCACGGCTAATTATCTTCCGTATCACGCGATATGGCAACGAGGTGATGAGGGGCCTAAACTACGAATAGTTTTCAACGCGTCCCAACCAACCTCGACTGGGCATAGCCTTAATGATGTCCTGCTGTCCGGGCCAAAACTTCAAGGTGACCTGGCAGCCATTCTCACCAGGTGGAGAAGACACCGCGTTGCATTCTGCGCTGACATCAGGATGATGTTTCGCCAGATAAGGATCGATCCACGACACGCTCACTTGCAGAGGATCGTATGGGCCCCCTCCGAATACGAGCCAGTGTCTCATTATATTCTACAGACAGTCACGTATGGTGAGACTTGCGCACCCTATCTCGCTCTGCGAACCCTAAGACAACTGTGTATCGACGATGGGGCGAGATTTCCAGAGGCAGTCGACGCTATACAAAACGCGTTGTACATGGACGACTTCCTGACCGGGGCAGATGACCTTCCCGCTGCCCGAGACCGTCGAGATCAACTAATTGGGCTCCTTTCGGCGGGCGGGTTCAACCTAAAGAAATGGGTATCGAACTGCTCAGAATTACTCGACGAGATACACCCAGACGACAGGCTGCGCCGAGAATGGCTTCAGTTTTCCGAAAGCCCTGTCAACGAACTGGGTGTGTCGTGGAACCCGATAGAAGATAGCCTGGTCTTCGTGCCTCCCCGAGCTGCAGCCAACGTCGAGCTGACGAAAAGAAGGGCATTAGCGGAACTGGCCAGAATTTTCGATCCTGCTGGCTGGTTGGCCCCCGTCACAGTCGTCGCCAAAATGATAATACAGGACCTTTGGCGTGGTCACTACGAATGGGACGACGCTATCCCACAACCATGGCTCGATAAATGGATGAGATTCCGAAAGAGCATGAGCGACGTGAGTTCGCTACAGATTCCGCGATGGATCGGACAACTCCAAACGAGCCATCGCCAACTTCATGCATTCGCGGATGCAAGTCATAGGGCCATGGCGGCGACCGTCTACAGCCGCATTACCGACGCATCGGGGAAGGTCATCGTCAGATTGTTATTGGCTAAGACCAAACTTACCTCCGCGAGGGGGCTGCGCCCTCCTGTCAAAGGCGCGACCCGGATGACTATACCGAGACTCGAGCTAAGAGCGACTCTGCTCGCCTCAAAATTGCTGGAATTTGCAGCGATTCAACTCAAGGTTCCGTACCATGACTGTCATGCTTGGACAGATTCACGTGTGGCGCTACATTGGATACGATCGGAAGGGCCCGTAACGAATCACCTTATAGAGAACTACATCTGTCACATCCAGGAAGTGGCCACAGGGGTCACCTGGCACCACGTTTCGACGACAGAAAATCCGGCAGACGTAGCTACCCGTGGGACGGATACGCACAACCTATCCAGAAACAGCCTCTGGTGGAATGGTCCTGATTGGCTTAAAGGGGCGCAAGAGAAATGGCCATCTAGGGACCCCCTTCTGGAATATGGCAGCCCGACCGAGACGGAAGTGACACGCTGCTTGGTGCAAACAATAGCCGAGATCAGCCACACTACGTATGGATTTTCTAACCTGGACATGCTGCTGCGCGTTATGACGCGGTGCCGACGGCTCTTTCTTGCGCGCCGATCAGCTACTGCGCCACCACCGCTCGCCCCCGTCACTGCAGACGACATGCATCGGGAATTCCTAACAGCAGTTCGACTTAGTCAAAAAGGTCATTTCTTGCGCGAAGCTGTGATTCTGCAGAAAGAAGGACATCTCAAATGCAATAAAGCCCTACGACCGCTGAACGTATTCTTAGCCGATGACGGACTAATTCGAGTGGGGGGGCGTTTGGAACACTCAAACCTTAGCTTCGATGAGCGACATCCACCTATCCTCCACGGCAAGAGCGATCTTGCCAGACTTGTGATTAGATGGGCCCACGAAAAGAGCTTGCATGGTGGATTTCGAGTTACCTACGCTCGAGTACTCCAGAGAGCCTGGATTGTTGGCGGAAGGGTTGCTATAAAGGCTTTCACCCGGGGATGCGTCACCTGTGCTAGAGCAATGCCAAGACCGTCGCAGCAGATTATGGCTAACCTACCGGAGGCCAGAGTAACGCCAAGCAGACCATTTAGTCGCTGTGGAGTCGACTATGCGGGCCCATTCCAAATTTTGAGGTCGAAAGGTCGAGGGACAGCATCTGCGAAAGGGTACATAGCACTCTTCGTTTGCCTATGTACGAAGGCGATACATTTGGAAGCTGCGGGAGATCTGAGCACCGAAAGCTTCTTAGGAGCCCTTATTCGCTTCATTGGGCGCCGGGGAAAGCCGACCGAGATTTGGAGCGATAACGGACGGAACTTCCTTGGAGCTGATCGAGAACTCAAGAAACTTCTACGCGAGGCCAAGATGGATTGGGGACTTATTGAAAGCAAGATGGCTCAGGAACAGATCGTCTGGAAGTTCATCCCTCCAACAGCTCCTCATTTCGGCGGCCTCTGGGAAGCAGGCGTCAAATCGGCGAAAGTACATTTACAGCGTGTGATCGGTCCACGAAAACTCACCTTTGAAGAGCTCAGTACGTTCCTTGCGGAGGTCGAGATGATACTCAATAACCGCCCCCTAACGCCGATTTCGGGAGAGCTCGATGACATTGATGCCCTCACGCCTGCCCATTTCCTCGTTGGCGGCTCCCTCACGACCATTCCACGTCCATCGAACGGAGGATCAAGCCTGGACCATCGCGCGCATTGGGACCTCGTACGGGGCCTTAGGGATCATTTTTGGGGTCGATGGAGCAAGGAGTACTTGAACACTCTGCAGCAACGAGTAAAATGGTCGAACCCAAGGCCAAACATAGAAGTCGGAGACATCGTTGTGTTGCTCGATCCCTCGTTGATTAAACCTGATGGAAGATGGCCGCTCGGGAGAGTGGTGGAGACTCACCCAGGGTCCGATGGGCACACCAGAGTCGCGACAGTGAAAACTTCCATCGGTATTTACAAGCGACCAATAGTCAAGTTGTCTCGGCTGCCAATCGCGCTTCAGCAAGGCAAGTGACGGAGGATTCGCAGAAACAACCCGCTCGTAACCCGTGTCGTTCCAGGAACGAGGCGGGCGGCATGTTGGACAAAAATAATTGGACAAACACGGATTCATTCGCCGAATCCCCCACCCTACATCAGCAGCGCCCCCAAGAGGCAAAGGAATGGCGCGTTACCCCCCCATTTTTTCCTTCTCTTCATTACTACGACGGAGTCCGAACAGTGAGGACCCCCCGGAATAGAGTTTTCGTCACACATAAATTGTTGTATCTTTTGTTCAGTTTTGTTAATAAAGTTAATAAAGTTCACTAACATTGTGCCAAGTTAATTTTTCTCAGTTTACCTACAAATCAAGTAAGTATGCATGATATCTTGTGAATACAAAAAACAATGAAGGAAGAACGATTACAAATAAACAATGAAAAAGCGCAGCCACGGGTATGTGATGTGACTGGGCCACATATTAAAGAAAAATTTGACATTACTGAAAATTATGGTATTACTGAAGCACCATTGTTCGACAGGATGGCTGAGAGCCCATCTTGTACTATTTATAAAAAAGAAGTTGACCTAAAGTGTGATATTGAAAATGAAAGAAAATATGAAGAAAATTTATTGGATAAGACAGTTAATAATTGTCAAGTACAAATGGATTATGAAATCGAGGAGGACGATAAATGCGGACCTTGTGAAAATAAGGAAGATTTGGTTGACAAAAAGATGAATTGTCAAGTACGAATGGATTACGAAATCGAGGAGGGCGATAATTGCGAACCTCGTGATAAAAATGTTAGTTATGTTTGTATATTGAATAACAAAGTATGGGTTATGTCGGCGGAAAAGTTAGATATTATGCCGAGAACTGAAATATTATAAATATTATATGATAAACAAACAAGGAACTGAAGAAACTAAAAATGAGATAAATTATGAGAATTTAATAAACATACAGAAAGAAAAGGAACAGGATGAGGACCCTAGCGATTTTTTATTGAATGATCGAGTTAAAAACGAAAATTTACGAAGTGAATTTGTCGACGAGACACATGAAAACGAAATGAATAACAGTTATTTCGTTTATTCAATAAAACCTTATATTAACATTTTTTATAGTTATGAAAGTGAAGAGGTCATCTACACGACATTTCTGACAATCGATCTGAAGTGAGGATACTTAACATAACAGAGAATACAAGTGCACCTAATCGTAATAAACGGTTAAAAGAAGCCTTGTATTTTGAAAAATAACGCGACCAAACTACAATAAAAAAAGAGTAAAGCGACCCAACAAGTCAAATATACCAAAAGAACGAGTCAAAGACCTTCCTATAATACAAGAAGCCCCCGAGGAAATTGAGAAAAGTACGGAAAATCATGTATTTTCGGTGCAGAAATTTTATAAGGTGTCCTTCATGTATTGGCCTGTAACTTTATAGATCGATAAATTATTGAATTACCTAGTGCTTCTGTATTTGGCATTGCATAAAATATCGTATTTTATTAAATAATTGTAATAATTAAGTTTTTTTGCTCCGTCGGTAACCAGTCAGATGTACCACCCCCATAATTTCTCAATGTATTTTTTCGATGAATTTAGTATCGCATGTATAGTGTTCGCTCTACACCGTTTTTTCTGATGTAGAGCACCTTATATCTTAGTTTTCGCCAACATCTTAAAACGCGGTGATCGGGCACTTGTTTTTCAAAGTAACGCGCATGCGTTTCAACGATGAATTTAGTCACGCGGGTACAGTGTTCGCTATGCACTGTCTTTTACAGAGAAAAAGTCTCGCAGTGTATTAATAGTACTAGTGGAATAGTGGATAAAGCGCGCTACGCACGTCGTAGTTTTATGGATGGATATTATGGATGGATATTCGTATTCGTATAGGCAATTGGGAATATGTATTTGTTACGAAGCCAATAAAGTTATTTTAATCGTATAGGCAGTGAAGATATATTTATTGGTATATGTGGGCGTAAATTCGAACTATACAGTTACAGTATTAACGATTCGACGAATAATGTATTAATTGCATTTTAAATATTAGATTATATTTTCCAGTCTAATCTACATTCTTGTCTAAGACGAGAATCTTTTTTATTATTTATATTATTAACAATAATAAATTTAAATAATAAACAGAATATTTTCATACGGAAGTAAAAATTATTTTCATTTTTTTATATCGTCGTGATTTACGAAGACCAGCCCATCTGAATGCTTTATTAAATGTAAACGTGCTAGTCTTCTTAAATACGACGATATAATTCTTCAGCAAAAATTATTTTACGAAACCGCGAAAATATTTAGATAAAAATTTTCTAATAAGAAATGCCGAGAGTTATTGAAAAGGTATTAGGTGATTAGATGAAAATTTTTAGAGTTTAAGGTGCTGTCACGATTTTTAGTGAAACAAAGTTGACAATTTAATTGGAACCTTCTTGAAGAAACATTTGAATTGGAACCTTTTTGAAACGAAAATTTGAATTGGAACCTTTTTGAAACGAAAATTTGAATTGGAACCTTCTTGCACTCAGGCGACGAAATAGCCGAGCAAAATAATTTGATTTGACTCCTATAAAATTTTTAAATATGTCATACTGATACTTATATTATGACTAGTTGAATTTTCGACATGGCAAATTGAACCGTACTACGTATTTATCATAGATTCAATGTAAAAGGAAACGTACTGCTGCAAGAATCCGGCATATCTATCGATCGACCCAAGGGAGCGGATCAAAAATCGACTTGCGAACCGTGCTCCGCTCCCTTGGGTTCTGCTATCGTTGGTCTTGAGTGTAATGTCGTATTTTTTCAGTATGTAAAAAAAATAAAACATACATAACATTTATTATATATGTATATATCGAAATATATCTTATAATAGATAATAGAAAATGCGTATAAGTGAAATACGTTATTTTTAAATTTTTATATTGGAAAAAAATAGTCACACTATTTTTATTATGATGCTATCGAAATAAGTGGCGCCATCTACGATCACTTCGTTTACGACTTGCCATAGATGGCGCTCTTGATGATAGTTATCATTTCTTATATATAACCAGCATTACCGGCGGTCAGAACGGTAAAATCGCAGAATTGAGTATGAGACCCCCTTAACAACGAATTTGACGAGTCCTGGGAAGAAAAGGATGTTCACGAAGTAGCAAACGATGAAAAGAAATTCATTGAAGTTAAAGAACAACTTTTTATGAGAAAAGATAATTACATTTATTTTATAACTACAACAGGAATGCCTTTAGACGAAGAATCCAGAAATTTGGCTTCAAAATTATTATTACCTCATTTTTCCAATTTAAATCCGGAAGAAATAAGAATCAATAACAAAAACGGAAAAATGCATTTTGCTATGGTTTTACGTGACGAAGAGCGACTGAGTTCTTCAGAAATTATTAATAATCTAAAAACGAATCTATTAAATTTGAAAAATATTATATTAAAAGAAAAATTTAAAAAGTTACTTACTAAAATATTAAAAAGTTACTTAAGGAATGACCTTCACCTTTTTTAAAAAAGCTTTTACCTGGAATATTTATTGGGTGTATCGTTACTTTTAGGACACACTGTATATAATTTACAGTTCTAAAAGGTTCTGAATAGAATAATCTTCTATCTTCTATATTATATTCATATTCATCCGTTCTCCGGTGTCCGGCGGTGGTGTCCGGTGTCCAGTCACCTGTTGTAAGAATTAAGAGTATGTTTGGAGTGGAAGGGTTATCGCTGATATTTCGGAAATTTCAGAATTATTTCGGAATAAGTTCACTAATTACGGGATTTCCTAGATATTTCGGGAATTTTTGAGGTAATCCGGGATAACTCTACCAATTACGAAATTTCCTGGATATTTCGGGACTTACTTTGATATTTCCGGATATATTAACTAACTAGGGATTTCCTGGATGTTTCGGGATTTTCTGATGTATTCCCGTATAACTCCACCACATTCGAGATTTCCTGGATGGTTCGCGATTTTCTGTCGTATTTCGAGAAAAATCCACCAATTACGGGATTTACTGAATGTTTCGGGAGTTTCTACGTATTCTGGGATAAATTCCCTAATTTCGGAATTCCCTGGATGTTTCGGAATTTCCTGTGGTATTACGGGATAAATCCACCAATTTCGGGATTTTCTGGTTGTTTCAAGATGTTCTATAGTATTTCGAGATTTTCTGTGGTATTTTGGGAGAACTCCACTAATTTCGTGATTTCCTGGTTTTTCCGGGAATTTCTGAGGTATTCCGGAATAGAACCACCAATTTCGGTATTTCCTAGATATTTCGGGATTTTCCATGTTATTTCCGGATATATTAACTAATTCAGGGGTTTCCTGGAAATTTCGGGATTTTCTGACGTATTCCGGTATAACTCCACCACTTTCGGTATTTCCTGCATGTTTCGGGATTTTCTGTGCTATACCGAGATAAATCCACCAATTACGGGATTTCCTGAATGTTTCGGGAGTTTCTACGTATTCTGGGATAAATTCCCTAGTTTCGGGATTTCCTGGATGTTTCGGGAGTTTTTACGTATTCTGGGATAAATTCCCTAGTTTCGGGATTTCCTGGATGTTTCGGGAGTTTTTACGTATTCTGGGATAAATTCCCTAGTTTCGGGATTTCCTGGATGTTTCGGGAGTTTTTACGTATTCTGGGATAAATTCCCTAGTTTCGGGATTTCCTGGATGTTTCGGAATTTCCTGTGGTATTTCGGGATTTATCACCAATTTTGGGATTTTTTGGTTGTATCAAGATGTTCTATAGTATTTCGTGATTTTCGGTGGTATTCTGGGAGCACTTCACTAATTTCGTGATTTCTTGGATTTTCCGGAGTTTCTGAGGTATTCCGGAATAGAACCACCAATTCCGGTATTTCCTAGATGTTTCGGGATTTACCATGTTAATTCCGGAAATATTAACTAATTCAGGGGTTTCCTTGATATTTCGGGATTTTCTGACGTATTCCCGTATAACTCCACCACATTCGAGATTTCCTGGATGGTTCGCGATTTTCTGTCGTATTTCGAGATAAATCCACCAATTACGGGATTTCCTGAATGTTTCGGGAGTTTCTACGTATTCTGGGATAAATTCCCTAATTTCGGGATTTCCTGGACGTTGCAGAATTTCCTGTGGTATTTCGGGATAAATCACCAATTTCGGGATTTTCTGGTTGTTTCGAGATGTTCTATAGTATTTCGTGATTTCCTGTGGTATTCTGGGAGAACTCCACTAATTACGTGATTTCTTGGATTTTCCGGGAATTTCTGAGGTATTCCGGAATAGAACCACCAATTCCGGTATTTCCTAGATGTTTCGGGATTTACCATGTTAATTCCGGAAATATTAACTAATTCAGGGGTTTCCTTGATATTTCGGGATTTTCTGACGTATTCCCGTATAACTCCACCACATTCGAGATTTCCTGGATGGTTCGCGATTTTCTGTCGTATTTCGAGATAAATCCACCAATTACGGGATTTCCTGAATGTTTCGGGAGTTTCTACGTATTCTGGGATAAATTCCCTAATTTCGGGATTTCCTGGACGTTGCAGAATTTCCTGTGGTATTTCGGGATAAATCACCAATTTCGGGATTTTCTGGTTGTTTCGAGATGTTCTATAGTATTTCGTGATTTCCTGTGGTATTCTGGGAGAACTCCACTAATTACGTGATTTCTTGGATTTTCCGGGAATTTCTGAAGTATTCCGGAATAGAACCACCAATTTCGGTATTTCCTAGATGTTTCGGGATTTTCCATGTTATTTCCGGATATATTAACTAATTCAGGGGTTTTCTGGAAATTTCGGGATTTTCTGACGTATTCCGGTATAACTCCACCACTTTCGGGATTTCCTACATGTTTCGGGATTTTATGTCGTATTTCGGGAAAAATCCACCAAGTACGGGATTGGTGAATGTTTCGGGAGTTTCTACGTATTCTGGGATAAATTCCCTAATTTCGGGATTTGCTGGATGTTTCGGGATTTTCCATGTTATTTCCGGATATATTAACTAATTCAGGGGTTTTCCTGGAAATTTCGGGATTTTCTGACGTATTCCGGTATAACTCCACCACTTTCGGTATTTCCTGCATGTTTCGGGATTTTATGTCGTATTCCGAAATAACTCCACCAATTTCGGGATTTTCTGGTTGTTTCAAGATGTTCTATAGTATATTGTGATTTTCTGTGGTATTCTGGGAGAACTCCACTAATTTCATGATTTCCTGGATTTTACGGGAATTTCAGAGGTATTCCGGAATAGAACCACCAATTTCGGTATTTCCAAGATGTTTCGGGATTTTCCATGTTATTTCCGGATATATTAACTAATTCAGGGGTTTTCCTGGAAATTTCGGGATTTTCTGACGTATTCCGGTATAACTCCACCACTTTCGGTATTTCCTGCATGTTTCGGGATTTTATGTCGTATTTCGGGAAAAATCCACCAATTACGGGATTTCCTGAATGTTTCGGGAGTTTATACGTATTCTGGGAAAAATTCCCTAATTTCGGGATCTCCTGGATTATTCGGAATTTCCTGTGGTATTTCGGGATAAATCACCAATTTCAGGATTTTCTGGTTGTTTTATGATGCTCTATAGTATTTCGTGATTTTCTGCGGTATTCCGGGAGAACTCCACTAATTTTGTGATTTCCTGGATGTTTCGGGATTTTATGTAGTATTTCGGGAATAATCCACCAATTACGGGATTTCCTGGATGTTTCGGGTGTTTCTACGTATTCCGGGATAAACTCCCTAATTTCGGGATTTCCTGGAGTGTTTGGAATTTCTGTGGTATTTCGGGATAATTCACAAATTTCGGGATTTTCTGGTTGTTTCCAGATGTTCTATAGTATAACGTGATTTTCTGTGGTATTCTGGGAGAACTCCACTAATTTCGTGATTTCCTGTGATTTGCCGGGAATTTCTGAGTTATTCCGAGATAACAATCCGGATCCAATTTCCTGTGGTATTTCGGGATAATTCACAAATTTCGGGATTTTCCTGGTTGTTTCAAGATGTTCTATAGTATACGTGATTTTCTGTGGTATTCTGGGAGAACTCCACTAATTTCGTTGATTTCCTGGATTTTCCGGGAATTTCTGAGTTATTCCGAGATAAATCCACCAATTTCGGGATTTCCCGGATGTTTCGGAATTTCTGTTGTATTTCGGGATTAATTGACTAATTCCGGGATTTCCTGGATGTTTCGGGATTTTCTGTGTTATTTCCGGATATATTAACTAACTAGGGATTTGCTGGATGTTTCGGGATTTTATGTAGTATTTCGGGAAAAATCCACCAATTACGGGATTTCCTGGATGTTTCGGGTGTTTCTACGTATTCCGGGCTAAATTCCCTAATTTCGGGATTTCCTGGATGTTTCGGAATTTCCTGTGGTATTTCGGGATAATTCACAAATTTCGGGATTTTCTGGTTGTTTCAAGATGTTCTATAGTATATCGTGATTTTCTGTGGTATTCTGGGAGAACTCCACTAATTTCGTGATTTCCTGGATTTTCCGGGAATTTCTGAGTTATTCCGAGATAAATCCACCAATTTCGGGATTTCCCGGATGTTTCGGAATTTCTGTTGTATTTCGGGATTAATTGACTAATTCCGGGATTTCCTGGATTTTTGGGGATTTTCTGTGTTATTTCCGGATATATTAACTAACTAGGGATTTGCTGCATGTTTCGGGATTTTATGTCGTATTTCGGGAAAAATCCACCACTTTCGGGATTTCCTGGATGTTTCGGGATTAACTATGGTATTCCGAGATAAATCCACCATTTTCGGGATTTCCCGGATGTTTCGGAATTTCTGTTGTATTTCGGGATAAAATTAAAGTAATTAAATAAAGTAAACTCACAAATAATATCAATACACATGTCGGATAAAATGATCGATTCAAATTCAAAATATGAGAATATTTCTAATCTTGATTTTAATAAAAAATGCAGCAAATTTGATAAATTAGTTAATTTCGTCGAAAAGGTTCAAAATTCAACTATTAATAAAAATAATAATTACAATTGTACAATTTAGTGGTTATGCCAATGTAGTTCATACTAGTGTTCAATCTAATACTTTGTTCATAAGTAAGATTTAAACAAACAATATATATAAAAACAGTTTAAAAAAATAAAACAACATTTATTTTTATACGATTAATTCCATACGATTATTCAATTTTTATATAGAATTAATATTATAAAACCTAAGACAGGCACATTAGATTTTCCTCTTATTTATAAATAATAGGTATGCTGATTGTTTCGAATGCTATAAAAAAAATACATAACAAATAAATTTTAAAATTTTATAAAACAATTCAGGATGTACAATAATAATTGATACAAATAAATAATATTTTTCGCATGTTTATATTACCAATAATACAATGTATAGAAAAAAGAAAAAATATACAAAAATAATATAACTAGTAGTAAAATTCTGGTGTATTTATTTAATTATTATTCAAAATTAATTTTCTTTCGTTTGGAACTAACAAGTAAACAAATTCAAACGATTTTTCTTTATTTACTTGAACATAACAAATAAGTTTCTACAGTTATTAGTTTGAATAAAATCAAGAAAATGGTGAATATTTAAGCTATTCCTCAAAATATAAAAATAAAAAGAGAGTAAATTAGTCATTTTAAGGTGAAACATAATGGAATTAAGCGAATAAACGGACCATTTATTCAGTGTAGTTTACTCTTTCTCCCAAGATATAGGAGCATGGTCCTACATGGACCTACTTAGCCTACTCTATTTTCGCTCTGTCTCTTATGTACTGCTCATTTTATTTTTTCACTTGTATCGATTGTATCTTTTTCTTATGAAACTGAATTAACTATTTCTCAATTATATATTATATTATATTAAAAGTGAATCTTTGTTTATAATGGCTGAAAAGAAAATTCTAAACAAAAAAAGTCAAATAATTGAGGAGCTGGATGCAAGAACACGCCGAGCGGGGCGAATGGATAGAGGAAGCGGAGAGAAATTAAGAAATTGACGTCACCGTGACCAAATTTTTTAATTTGCCGAATTTGATTTAAAAAAATATTGTCGTATGCAGAATTAAAAGACGCAACTTTTTTCTATTTAATGTTTTTCTGTACGATGTGCAGATCAGATGAAAAAAATTAAGAACTGGAAATTTAGAAAACGGATCTTTAATCCATTTTTCAAAATTGAATCGCTGTAACTTTGACAAATATTAACAACACACTTTCGGCTACTGGATACTGAAACCGTATTAAAAGCTTGTTATTTACGTTCAGTTCAATTGTTGTATAAAATTTGTTTAAAGTAGAATTTTTTACAGGTTTATATTTATCGTTAGACTATATTAAGTATCTGTACGAAAAATCAGGAAATTTCATTAAGGTTTGTCAAAGTTACAGCGATTCAATTTTGAAAAATGGATTAAAGATCCGTTTTCTAAATTTCCAGTTCTTAATTTTTTTCATCTGATCTGCATATTGTACAGAAAAACATTAAACAGAAAAAAGTTGCGTCTTTTAATTCTGCATACGACAGTATTTTTTTAAATTAAATTCGGCAAATTAAAAAATTTGGTCACGGTGACGTCAATTTCTTAATTTCTCTCCGCCTTCTCTATCCATTCGCCGCGCTCGGCGTGTTCTTGCATCCAGCTCCTCAGTTATGTGTTCGTTTTATTTTGGTGAGAGAGGGGGAGCGAAAAAAAAATTTTACTTCACTCCTAATCCTTTTATAAAAATATATATAAATATATTATTAAGCATATTAATATAAGATGTACTAACAATGTTCAGATTGAAGGGAGAATCTATATTGCATAAAAAAAAGAAATTTTATCTTCTCTTTAACAATTCATAATAGTAGAATTATTAATTGAATAAATATAAAAAAAGTAAAATAATATATAACTCTTTTGTTTAACTTTTTAGAAAAAAAACATATATATATATATATATATATATATATATATATATATATATATATATATATATATATATATATATATATAAGTATTCAAATATTATCGAAGAAAATTGTAAATTTGTAAAAGAAAATGTGGCTTCGAGAAAAAAAATAATAATAACATATAATTTTAACATGACTCGATGTATACTAAAAATTAGGAGTAGAAAGTAAAGTTAAATAAATTTTTTATTTACAGAAAATACATTTCATAATAATTATACAATTTTTGGAAATGTCTAGAATAAAAATTGAAATTATAAAACCCTTTTTTTATTAAGTATCTATTTTTATAGGTGAATTATGTCAATACTGTTAAATTGTTTGAAATAATGTAATAGAAGTATGTAAAATTATAACAAACGAAATGGAACTACGAAATAAATAATTGTAGTATGGTATATAAAATTTGTCATAAGAAATGAAGACAAATTAATCGAAATAATGTTTATAATTTAAAATTAAATATGATATCTAATGTTAAGAGAAATAATAACATAATAATAATATTGATCAACGACAAGGGCGTCGCTTTTCAAAAGGGGGGGGGGGGGGAGTTGTCGTCAACGAGTATAGTCGTCTCCATCTAGCCGTAGGAAAGGCCACTAGCCAGAGTGCAACGTATTAGACCGATCTATATATATATATATAGCCGTATAACATCTTGCTGGCGTTGCAGTTCATCTTGCGACAAGCGTCTAAGGTATGATCTCCAGTTCCTTACTGAGGAGTCCAAACTGGGGATCGAGGACGAAACGCCTTTAATTTTTTGTTTTAATTTTTTAAGAAGGCCTTTACTCTGGGAAATTCCTCCAACCATAGTGGACAAAGGGTATAATGGGCCTGCTTTATTCCAAAAATAAAGCATTTAGTTCGGAAAGACCGATAATTATATTATATAAATTATTATCGAACGTTAAATTTATTTTGTTTTTATAGTAATTCTCATGTTGATTATTAATTAGTAATGTTTGCCATTCAATTGTTTATATAATCAAAATTAAAATTGTTATTAAACTTGAATAATTTTATGCAATTATTTATAAAATATGTAATTTTACGTGTGTTTTTGTCCATTAAAAAGCAAGAAGAATTTAGTTACATATGTTCATTTAAACAGAAGAAATTATATAATTATGTTAACCAATTTAAATTGTGACAATGTGCTTTGCACATGTCAAGAGCGAGCGACTGAACCCCTGACAAACACCTACCTACCCGGATAAGCTAAACGAGTCCCTAGCTATACTACCTACCCATATACTATTTCCTAATTACCTACCCGCACATTAACTACGTCCTACCTACCCTCACAGCCTAATAACCCCACCCCAAGCGCAACACACACTTGCAGCCGAAGCACTAGGTGATCCTGGCGAGGAAGTCCTGGGCGAGCATAGAAATCAGGAGGGCTCCTTCGGGTCTAACTCAACAGCATAGATGGATCAAGGGAGGCTGTCGATGAATGAGCCTAGAGGACACTCCTCAGCTCTACAGTGCAGCAGTCAGGGCGATGAGATGGTACCCAGGCAGGAAGCCAAAGAACCTCCAACGCCAAGCAAGATACAGCTGTAAAAGAGATGTTTATAAGAACAAAAACACAGCAATAGGGTAAGGAGCAAGGAAGAGGATAAATCGCCATAGCCAAGAAGACACAAGACAAGGGAAGATATGTACAGCTGTATATAATTACTACAGCTGTACAAGGAACAGTATAGGACAAAGAGGTTAGGTTGCTGTACACAAACAACGTGTACAACAGACCTTGTAAAATACTATACACCTGAACACGCACACTAGCGTGACCCCAACACTGAATGAATTACCTGGAGTAGTTGAAGACCTGGGACCGGTCGTTCTGGTACGTCGTCGTCGTGGAGAGATGATCGAGGCGGCGTCGGGCAGCAATGCAGCGGCGGGTGAGCTTCGTACCTGAAACTCACGCCGTACCAATGAGTTGAGATAAGCAAGACGGAACGATGTAATAATTACCCAGGAGGAAGTCCTACAGCATCGCCGAGAGGTACACCGCACCAGGTCAACAAACGCCATACATCTGACTGGTAACGATACAGCCTGAACACTGCGGCACTCGACACGCTCGCACGACGCGAGATCGAGGTGCCGCGCACGAGTACGTACTGCGCAGGCGCGCGGTACGAACACGGGACTCTCGAGCACGCCGAGAGTCAGAGCTCTTCGGTCCTTCGTCCCGTACGATAGCGAAAACCGCCAAACCGCCGTAGCTGCCAACCATCGTGTGAGATAAGTGCGAGAGAGAGATAGCGAACGAGTGATAGTGAGATCCCGACAATCTTCCGGCCCTCGCCGTATCCAGGTTGGTGATCGCTACATTTTGCTGCTATAGGTATCACCGGGTACCTGTGTTGTGTGTGCGAGACTCCGTCCCTCATTCCCTTCCCCTACCCCCTAATTTTCGTAGTATACAGCGTACCGCGAGGTCGGCAGCGGAGCCGACACCCGGGAACTGAAATCGGGATAACGCGGCTGGCACCCCTTCTCCTGTTATTATACTTGTTGAATAAATACCGAGTCGTGTTATATTGTTTTAAAAAGCTGTAATTATTCACGTGCACCCTGATCCCCAGTGCACCGTGACAAAATAAATAATGCATGATTAATACGAATAAAAAATTTTATTATTTTATTATCCTACATTATATCCTACATTATTATCTCTACTCTCAAAATAACTTTGCCCGCTACTCCCGGAGACGTAAGGGTAGTTCTAATCAAACAAGAGTGAAAGGAACGCGAATGGTTTATTAATCATTTGTCTTATTGTAATATTTTTATAGTAGTTGGTGCAAGTCTGGACGTGACACTGGATAGCCAGGCCTTTCTATCCCGTATAAACCTGAAAACTGCTCCGAAAGTTAGATTACGTGAGGACTATCTGGAGTATGAAAATGTGGTAAAATCACTTGGAATTATGATCACTCCTACGCTCGACTAGTCAAAACAAGTTATGACAATCTCAAGGCGCGTCCATGGGGTTCTGCACTTGCTGCGTTACTATAATAAGGCATTATCGGTAAAATTCCGTAAGAGTCTAGTACAAGCACTTATTTTCTCCCACTTCGACTATGCGTGTGCGGTCTACAACGATGTAGATCAATTCAGGAACCTCGAACTTTAGAGATTGTTAAACGCGTGCGTGAGGTTTGTATGGGGTAACATAGCGAGACGTGATCATGTTACCCTGTTCAGACTAGACTTAAAATGGCTGTCGGTCGAGTCCAGACGCTCCTATCTCATTGGTTCCCTAGCTTATAATATCATTGCTCATAATTCACCTTCATATTTGGCAAATCATTTCATTAAACTTAACACCCCTGGCCAAAATTTTTTTATTTATTTATTTATTTATTTATTTATTTATCTTGGCTTATTTGTTCTTATTGTTTTGCGAGCGATTTATTATTTGTTAATTAGTTTTAAGTACTCTTTGTATATATTATATTTTATTTGTCTTCCTATTTTTTGTTTTTTTTTACTTAGTTTCAAATTTTAATTTTAAGTTTAACTCTTTGCAGTGCTGGGAAAATTTGAGGTTAGTTGCGCCACTTTTCTCTCTCTCTCTATTCCTTCCCGTTGACCACAACGTGCAAATACCGTGACGACGAAACAAATTTTGCAAGAGACCACCAGATGGCACTTAAAGTTTCGTTAACTTATAGCGCTAATTTTTTGACGGAAAATTAAAATTTAAATGTTAGTATTCTTTAAATCTGTTCCATTTGTAAGGAAGCCTCGCGTAATAAAAAAACACTTAATTTTAATAAAAAAATATTAAATAGTGCAAACCGACACGGTGGCGGAGTGACGGAAACGCACCTCGGCCGGTCATGAAAGTTAAGCAGCACCGAGCGCGGTTGGCACTTGGATGGGTGACCGTTCTCGGGCTTAGCTTAAATGATCGGTTAGGTGTTTTTTCACATTCCACAACGTGAGCGGGAGGTGTGAGGTATTCGGTTTCGGTGTTAAAGTCTACGCAATGTGACCTTGCCACCCAAACAGAATTGTTCTCGAATACACCGCCCTTCTCGGAGGAGGTTTTCCTAAATGGCATTTATCCCAACGGGTTTGGCCACAGGTTTTCCCTCTCTCCACGGGCATAACCCCGGGCGAATGCGAGAAGGTGGGGTAAAGAGTGGGTAAAATTGGAAATGGAATAAAGGTGTAGGGGATACGTAAAAACCTGTAAAAAGGTGTACGTGAAAACTACCAAAAATAAAAAAATAATAAATATTAAATAGTGCAACAAAATTTAAACCAAATTTAAATATAAATGGGAAAATTAATAATTTTGAGAATAAAAATAAAAATAAAAATAAAAATTCAAATTTAAAAAAATACACAAATTTGATGTAGTTACAGAAATAGAAATCGCATTTACTTTCATCAATGTTGGGAAATAATTCGAAATCAAGTAAAGTAGAAAGGTTATTACCAATTGCGGAGGTACATGCGGGGGACTCCCTGTATGGTACGGTTGCAGCATTGCAGATGCCTAGTACATCGACTGCGGTAGAGAATATGAAAAATTTAGTTTTAAATCTTGAGTAGGAAATTATTTAACGAATAAAGGTGTCGCTGCCGTCGCAACACGGGCGACTACTACAAGCTTGTTTTCGGATAGTTTCTCGGACGTTTTAGAATATTTAAAAGTTTTTCCAGACTTTGAAAATAATTTAAAAAATATAATACAGATTTTGGGTGATGTTGTAGATAGAATGCATAGGCATGCCTTACTCATGACTAAATGTCTCTCTTCATGTTGAAATTTTGATTTTATCACTTGGTATTTTTTAATAACAGTTGAATAGAATTTATCGATCTTCCCAAGTCAGAGGTGAAGGTAAAAAAGAAATTTTAATACATTTTTCTTTTTTCGTAACGTTTCGGTAGACAATGCTACCCTCTTCAGACTGTATAAAATTTATTAATTTCGATTAGTACATCTCAGAATATATATAATGTAAAAAGGGAACGTAAATGAAAAAATTAAAAAATATACCTTCTAATATCAATATCGTACAATGTTTACAATATTATTTCGCCGCAAGTCGATTTAAATTTTCGCTTCTTTTTCCTCATTCTAAACACGAGGAAACGTCAAACAGATGTATACACGACGAAAATTTCTGTTGTATATGAAACAATACTAGATTCGCGCTTTCTTATATAGGTATAATTAGTAAGTTTGTGTTTATATTTTTTCTATTTATGACGCATGATCAAGGTTGTGTACAATACGTTTGATTTCAGATAAATTTAAATTTAAAGGCTTTTCATTCTATATATAATTTGCGAATACTGTTTATTTAATTTAATTGAGTCTTCTTGTTTGTTTATTGAATGTTTTTGTAAATTTATGTGTACCATTTCAGATGCAATTCTTTTTCCGTAATTCGGTTCTTTATCTAAAATCTGAAAATTTTGCCAATCAAAATCGTGTTGATTATTTTGTACGTGTTGAAAGATCATAGAATTTTTGTTAGTTTTATGTTCATTTATTCGGGTAATTATTTGTCTTTTTGTTTGTCCTACATACGAAGCATCACAATTGTTGCAATTTAATTTATATACTATGTTATTTTGAGTTTTTCTATCAGTTTTATCTTTTCCTTTAATTATGATATTACTTAATTTGTTTTCAATAATTGGAATTGTTTTTATTCCGTGTTTTTTAAATTCTGATGATACTTTTTCATAAAAACCATTTAAGTAAGGTAGTGTTATTGTTGTTTTGTGGTTATTGTTTTCATTTCTATAGTGGTTAGTTGTCTGTTGATTTAACACTGCAAGTCGTTTTTTAACGTATCTATTTATAAATTTTTTTGGATAGCTATTTTTTATTAAATACTCTTTTATTTTATTGATGTTTTGTTTGTGGTAATTTTTATCAGAAAGTTTAGTTGCTCTATCTACTAAGTTGTAAACCATCGCAATCTTTTGTGAAATTGGATGAGCTGAGTTGAAATTTAAAAACCGTGCCGAGAAAGTGGGTTTTGTATACCAGTTTGTTATAATTTTATTGTCGTTTTTTATTAGTAATGTATCTAAAAAGCTGATTTTATTGTTCTGTTCAATTTCATAGGTAAATTTTAGTTTTGGGTCGTAGGAGTTGAAAATGTGTAACATTTCATTAATTTTATCTGTAGGAATGCAGGTTATTATGTCGTCTACATATCTATAATAAAAAATGGGTTTAAAACTTAATTTGTTTAAACATTCAGTCTCGAGATCTTCCATAACTATATCAGCGAATAAACCTGATGTTGCTGCGCCCATAGGTGTGCCATCTGTTTGTTTAAAGTATTTATTGTTAAATTGAAAATAAGTATTGTTAATTAGGTAGTCAGATGCATTTATTATTTCTCTTATTGGTATTTCTGTCTTTTGTATAATTTGACTACACCTTCTTTCTATGCTTTTTCTTATTAATGAACAACTTATGTTTGTAAACAAAGATTGAGCGTCTAGGCTAACAAGAGAATATTCGCTCGGTATATTTATGTCTTTAATTTTATGTATAAATTCAATGCTATTTTTTATATATGATTTCGGTTTCGATATGCAGTTTGAAAGGATTTTATATAACTGTTTGGATAAAAATTCAGTTGGTGATCCTATTGTAGATACTATTGGTCTCAAAGGTACTTTTTCTTTATGTATTTTTGGCAAACCGTAACATTTTGGCAGTGAAGTGTTAGTTTGTGTTAAACGAGTAGAATTGTATTTTTTATCTAAGAATCCGTTATCATTCCATTTTTTGAGAAAATTATAAGAGCATTTTTGTAGAGATTTTAATGGATTTTTTTGTATAGTTTGGTATGAATTGTTATCTGATAGTAATAATTCCATTTTGTCAATATATTCTTTCTTATTCATAACAACGGTAGTGTTTCCTTTGTCGGCGTAAGTTATAATAATATCTTTGTGTTTTTTTATAAAATCTTGCTTTTCTTTATGTTTTTGTAATAAAATGGTATTTTTGATCGGTATATGTTTGGTTTTATTTTTTAAATGTATATCTATATTTTCAACTAAGTTTTGTCTTAGTGAATCAGCAAGTTCTTCATTTATTTCATTCATAAAAAGGAAATTTTCTAAAGATTTTATATAACTGACCGATATTTTATTGTTTAACGTAAATGGTAAACTAAATTTGCATAAACTAAAAATGCATCTGACTACCTAATTAACAATACTTATTTTCAATTTAACAATAAATACTTTAAACAAACAGATGGCACACCTATGGGCGCAGCAACATCAGGTTTATTCGCTGATATAGTTATGGAAGATCTCGAGACTGAATGTTTAAACAAATTAAGTTTTAAACCCATTTTTTATTATAGATATGTAGACGACATAATAACCTGCATTCCTACAGATAAAATTAATGAAATGTTACACATTTTCAACTCCTACGACCCAAAACTAAAATTTACCTATGAAATTGAACAGAACAATAAAATCAGCTTTTTAGATACATTACTAATAAAAAACGACAATAAAATTATAACAAACTGGTATACAAAACCCACTTTCTCGGCACGGTTTTTAAATTTCAACTCAGCTCATCCAATTTCACAAAAGATTGCGATGGTTTACAACTTAGTAGATAGAGCAACTAAACTTTCTGATAAAAATTACCACAAACAAAACATCAATAAAATAAAAGAGTATTTAATAAAAAATAGCTATCCAAAAAAATTTATAAATAGATACGTTAAAAAACGACTTGCAGTGTTAAATCAACAGACAACTAACCACTATAGAAATGAAAACAATAACCACAAAACAACAATAACACTACCTTACTTAAATGGTTTTTATGAAAAAGTATCATCAGAATTTAAAAAACACGGAATAAAAACAATTCCAATTATTGAAAACAAATTAAGTAATATCATAATTAAAGGAAAAGATAAAACTGATAGAAAAACTCAAAATAACATAGTATATAAATTAAATTGCAACAATTGTGATGCTTCGTATGTAGGACAAACAAAAAGACAAATAATTACCCGAATAAATGAACATAAAACTAACAAAAATTCTATGATCTTTCAACACGTACAAAATAATCAACACGATTTTGATTGGCAAAATTTTCAGATTTTAGATAAAGAACCGAATTACGGAAAAAGAATTGCATCTGAAATGGTACACATAAATTTACAAAAACATTCAATAAACAAACAAGAAGACTCAATTAAATTAAATAAACAGTATTCGCAAATTATATATAGAATGAAAAGCCTTTAAATTTAAATTTATCTGAAATCAAACGTATTGTACACAACCTTGATCATGCGTCATAAATAGAAAAAATATAAACACAAACTTACTAATTATACCTATATAAGAAAGCGCGAATCTAGTATTGTTTCATATACAGCAGAAATTTTCGTCGTGCATACATCTGTTTGACGTTTCCTCGTGTTTAGAATGAGGAAAAAGAAGCGAAAATTTAAATCGACTTGCGGCGAAATAATATTGTAAACATTGTACGATATTGATATTAGAAGGTATATTTTTTAATTTTTTCATTTACGTTCCCTTTTTACATTATATATATTCTGAGATGTACTAATCGAAATTAATAAATTTTATACAGTTTGAAGAGGGTAGCATTGTCTACCGAAACGTTACGAAAAAAGAAAAATGTATTAAAATTTCTTTTTTACCTTCACCTCTGACTTGGGAAGATCGATAAATTCTATTCAAGTGATAATAAATGTCTCTCTGCACTATCCAATTTACTATCTGAAAACAAACAATATAAGCTTATTTTCAATTTCAAAAACAACTGTTACATTCACAAAAAATATTTTATAACAATGTTTGACTAAAACTAGCTCAATTTTTTTAATAGATTGTAATACTCGTGCATAATTTAATACGCTATATACTGAACCGTGAAAATAATTATGTAGTGCGTCTCTGGGTAATTCTATGTGTGAGAGCGTGCGGGGGTGCCCAGAACAAAGCAGTTAGCAATTTCGTATTGTACTGAAAAGCTTCCTCCCTCAGTTACTCCTGAGCATTTTGCGTTGTTCTTGGCACGCTCGTACCTTCTATGCAAACCGAAAATATTGTATCCACTTGTACACTTTCGCGTGGTCAAATCAGAGATTATCCATGAGGTATCTCCGCTCTGTTAGTGGATCCTTTTGATGGTGACTCTTATGGGGGAATTTTTAGAGCGAAAAGTAGGCGAACAGCGTTTTGTACTTTTGATCTTGATAGCTCATTTTTATCATTGTTAACTGCCCTGCTCCGGTTTTCTATATATAACAATAAATTTCAACGAACTGAAAATGTCTGCCAGGAGATTGGGATTCAAGTATATCTGACATAAATTTGGCAATTTTTACGTTAAGGTACAGCAAGGGAAAGCTGCCCTTATCTTTAATAATTTGTCAGAGCTGGAAAGATTAGTTGAAGTAAATATTAAAATTGTTAAAGGCACGCAAAATGACGTACAAACTCTATATCACGAAATGGCAGGCGGGGACGGCGATACGGCTGCTATATTGGTAAATAAAAGTGAAAAAATAAAAGTAAAGAAAAAAAAAATAAAAACAAATTTACTAACACAAACAAGTTTGGTACCGTTCTAGCCGATTGCTTGCAAGTGAATAATGATGATAATAAAAGTAATAATAGTATGATGATAATGTCAAAAACGAGGCCTGCGATGACTCGGTCGGTAGGGCGTCGGGCTCGTAATCTGGAGGTCCCAGGTTCGATTCCCGGCCCCGGCCGATTGATACAAGCACCACTGACGAATGTATTTTTAACAAGTGCTTTCTTCACCAAGACATCGTATGACCTCCGTCGCTGATTAGCACCGGTTTGGGAGCATACAAAGAGTCACGTTAAAATAATAATAAAAAAAATGTCAAAAACAGTGATAATGGTAATAACAATGAACTTACTAAAGAGAATTGACTGCATGAGCGTGACATCGGAAAGTCGAGGGTTATCAATGTTGGAAGATTGCGAGCGGGCTTTCTCAATGTGGGCTCTCTCAGGGCTCATATTAATCATCAATTTCTTTTTGATTTTCCCTTCTATAACCTCTTCAGGGTGGCGGAGACTAGGCTTGACTTGATGAATGAGGGTACCATCATTTAGATAAAGGACTATATGCAGAGTTGAGCAAAAATTATTCGAATACGAAAAACGAATAATTATCTAAATATTTTCTAGGAATAAATTTATTCAACTAAAATCTTATTCGAATAGTTATTCGTTATTTATATCTATTTATTCGATTATGGATTATAACAAACCTGGGAGTGCCACAAGGGTCTGTCCTGGGACCCCTACTCTTCTGCCTATACATTAATGATTTACGTGACGTACTTCAGCCTGCGGGTGTCCAACATGTTTTGTATGCAGATGATCTGCAGGTTTACTTGCAACTCCCATACTCTGGTCTGGATGGGGGAATAACAGAGCTTCGGAGAGTCGCAATTGAAATACAGGTTTGGGCTGTGCGCGCCTCACTCAAACTTTACGCCTCCAAGACTCAAGCTATATTGTTTGGTTGCCGCAAATTTTGTTCGGACTTCTACAACCATGATAGTCGTGGCATTAACTTGGATGATGACGTGTACATGCCGTTAGTGGAGAGGGTTTTGAGTCTTGGTGTGGTTTTGGATTCGCAGCTATCTTTTAAAGTTACATGTAGATAATACCACAAGAAAAGTAAATAGAGTGTTGTATAGTCTGTGTTTTATTAGCAGATACTCTACCCAGGCACTCAGAAAGCGACTCATCGTGGCGCTGTTGTTTCCGCACACAGACTATTGCTCATTAGTCGTGCTGGATGCATCGCAGGAGATTAGAAACTGATTACAGATCTTACAAAATACTTTTGTGCATTACGTTTGTAGTATTAGGAGGGATAATTATGTAACGCCTCACGGATACTCTCTGGGCTGGCTGCGCATAGATTCTAGGAGACAGTATTTTATGGCGGTACTCATGTACAAAATTGTGCGTATGTGAGTTCCAGAGTATCTGAAGAGTCTCTTCTCTAAATGTGCTCCCAGAGGCTCTGGAAGGGGGGTTGCAAGAGAACCCGTACCTTCCCTGATGCGTACCGAGACTGGTAAACGCTTCCTACAAGTGCAAGGTGTGCAGCTATGGAACTCCTTGCCGACAGAGATTCGTGGCCTGGCCTCATTAAAGGGTTTTAAAGCCGCGGTTCGGAGACACTTTTTGGCACTAGAATAGGTTTAATGTACATGTACTGTTTCTTTATTTATTTGTTATTCTATATTGTACCATCCCATATATACATGAATGAAAGTATTTAAGGGATGTTAGTTGGCGAGAGGATGTGATGACTAATGACTGCTTTATTGTGTCGTCCAATTTTAAATTTTAAATTGTATTTAATATTATGACTGATAGATGTATTGACGGTTGTTTTATTTACATATTTTTTCTGCTGACTTACTGTGATATTCACCGAATTAGCGTTTATTCTGCGACTGTGATATTTTAAACTGTGATATCACTGTGGAATATTGTATTTATACAAACCTTTATAAAGTATTTATTTATATTTAAAAATTTGTAAATTTTGTACTATACTCAATAAACTTATATCTATCTATTTATCTATCTCTTCTACGTGGATTGCCGCTTCGGGCTTGCTTCCTTCAACGGAAGACAGGAGGCACGTAGGCGATTGGTTGCTGTTAGATTGTGTGTAAAGAACTTCACCACTACCACACAATAACGCACACTCCAATACAACCTTGTCGGATACGATAAAACTCTCACATTCAATGACCAACCTCTGTCGCACTTCTCGTACTGTTATGGGATCTTAGTCTGTTTGCCATGCAATCGAAATCAGTAGCGGGATTAAACATAACTGCCATACCCGCTTGGGTAAGTATCGTCAGAATCTGACTATCCATTTCTGGTTTAACTTCGGGGCCATCTCCTATCTGGTATTGGTTCATAGCGAATATTTGATTTTTTCGATATCATCTCTGGAAAGCATTCCCCGATCCACTACCTAGATATGCATCATGATGCAGGACCAGCAAACTCGACGCGGGTGTCTGTTTGAGCGTACGTGTGTATTGCGAGATGTTTTTTTTCGGAGTTAAGCCTACACAAAATAACTATGACATTAAAAAGAATATTTCAATACACTCAGGTTATCTCTAAGGTTTTTCTAATCCCTATTTATCCCACATGCTATGGACATAGGTTTACCTTGTTTGTCGGGCATAACCCTGAGCACATGCAAAGCACTTGATAAGCTAACTATAACTAAATTTATTTATTTATTTATTTATTCATCCAGAGTAACATATACATTACATAATTTTATACAATGAACTGTACGCAATTATTCAGCAGAAAAAAAAATGTTTTTCTGTACGCTGATCCGGACTTAAAACTAAAGTAACTAAAACTAAGTTAGAGTTGGTCAATGAGACAATCAAAAACCAACTCTTTACTATAAACTAACTTAACCTAAATTATGAAAATAAATAACCGTTTATAGAATTTAAATTTTACAACTGTATATATTTAATACAATAACGTATAAAAATTAAATTAGACTTGTATCAGTCTGTTACTGAAATAACAGGATCAAGTCCTTAATGTACTACATTTATTTGAAATATGAATTGAATAACTTTAATATTTCTACCAATATCTAACAAGCATTGATCTTGCCGTAGTGAAGGTCTGTGTAGTCGCATTTCTGTCTCTCGCGTATAATAATCTTTCCACATTGTTCAATCTGGCTGGGCAAGTTAATCCAACTGCGCACGTGACTCTATAGTGTGGGAACATTTCTTTATGCTGGTTCGATGAATCACATTTACACGAGGATGTGAAGACAATATCATCTATGACTACTAGGTCCTTATGTTTGGGTTGTTGTTTTAACGGATACATGGAATTAGTAAAAGTTTGAGTGCCACGAATACCTCTATAAAAATAAAATATTGCCTTATTCGATCCAAGATAATTAAGATCTCCATATGTCATACGATAACTGTTTGATTGCATTATTGCGCTTCTTGGATTTTCCACTATTTTACTATTCATTGCTTTAATATTATTCTTTTCAGCCATGTTATCAATCCTAGCGAAAACAGTCTCAATTGGTGCATATTTGTTTATTACCGGTTCACTCTTATGTTCCATTGTATTATTATTCCCTTTTACAAAATGTGTGTGTTTGAGCCCTTTTAGTCGCGCATTAATACAATAATCACAATTCGCTACAATTTCGTGTAGATTTTTGTTTTTTTCTACGAATATACCAGGTGTACTATGATTTTCCATTTCGCTTTGATTTATTAGTACATTTGCAAAGTGAGTAATTATCAGATTGATTTTTGTCGGTAAGTTTTTCATTTTTTTCCAGTTATATTCCGATATACGTCGATGCGATCGTTTATAATGAAGTATACAATTTCCCTTTGCGCATGTAAGAGTTCTAATATCCATTATTATTTTATCAAGTAAGGCATTAACATCCTCATGGACCTCCAATGTAGGATATGCCTCCCTGATAATTTTATTATTTAACTTACGTATTGTATCATGTATACCTATTAAATTCTTCTCTTGTAATAGTTGTTTTATTTGTTGGCAATCAATTTTTTTAACATTATTCATAGTTGTGCCTATATATTTGTTTTAATCCAGTGCTTCAATTTATTTTTTAGACTAATTCTATTCTTTATTACTTTTAATTCGTTAGGTAGTTGGTTAAAAATTCTGACAGCTGTAACGTAGTTATTTTTGTTGCCAATTGTTTTTGTGAATTGAGGAATTGGAATACTTTTATTCCTAGTTTTAGTACTTCTTTCTGTATAATTAATACTCATATTTGAGTAGTGATAGAAAACAGCTTCAAGGCAAAATGATTGTTCAATAGTTAATGGGTAGTTGTAAGTTAGAAATGTATTTTTACTAATTATTTTGAGTATTCTTGTTTGAGTTTGCTTTATTAAATTTAAACTATTTTTATAAGCACCTCCCCATGCCAGTATGCCATATGTTGCTATGCTATGAAAAATGGCATAGTACAAAGTTAAGAGATTATTTGAGTCCATGAAACTTGTAAATCTAGTAAAAACATATAGTAAGTATTTAGTTTTATTTATTATAAGTTCGAAGTGTTTGTCCCATTTCATGTTAAAATCTAAAACGAAGCCGAGATATTTATAATGTTCTACTCTTTTTATTTCTTTATTATCTATGTAAATATTCGTTTTATTAGGAACACTATCCTTGTAATTACCAAACGTAATGTATTCTGTTTTACTAATGTTTAAAGATAATTTGTTACATGCCAACCAGATATCGACTGTTTTAAGTTGTTTGTTCATATCCTCTTCAGCTTCTTTCCAAGTTTTACCTTCCACTATGATTACGGTGTCATCAGCATAAGAGAATATCATGTCTTTAGGTAGAGTTTCTAATAGATCATTAATGTATAACAAAAAAAGCAAAGGACCCAATATTGTCCCCTGAGGTACACCCGTAGTAATTGCACTTTCTTCACTCTTAATGTTATTTATTTTTACCAATTGTTTACGATTTGTTAGATAGCTTTTTAGTAATTTATATGCGCAACCTCTTATCTCGTACGAGTACAATTTGTTTAACAAAATACTATGATTAACTGTATCAAAAGCCTTAGCCAAATCAAGGAACGTAGCAATAGTAGGTTTACTTTTATCCAAATTGATATAAATTTTATTGGTCAGTTGATGTATTGCATCTTTAGTTCCTTTATTCTTCCTGAAACCAAACTGGTTTTCCGCTAATATATTATTCTTTTGTATGAAATAATATTATCTCTGGTGAATAATTTTCTCTAGTATTTTTGCAATGTTGGAGATCAGTGAGATTGGTCTATAATTAGTAGGTTTGTATTTGCTTCCAGCCTTGTGTATTGGAATTACTTCAGCTTTTTTCAAAGCTGCAGGCCAGGTTGCTTTTTCGATACATAGGTTAAAAATATAACTTAGAGGTTCAAGTATGTGAATTGATATTGCTTTCAATGTTTTGACATTAATATTGTCAACTCCTCCAGTTTTATCCTTCATGTTTATTATGATTTCTTGTATTTCTACAGGTGATGTAGGACTCATAAATATTGTTTTGTTGATAAATTTTAATTTTGAAGTATTACTTTCATGCGGAATTTTAATATTATCGCTGATCTTCGGTCCAATTTGACAGAAGAAATCGTTAAAACAATTAGTTATGTGTTCAGGAATGTCTATCTTTTTATTCTTTTCATCCAGTATATATTCTGCTACATTGTTTTTTCTTTCATTTTTGCCAGGTTTAGAATTTATCAACTTCCAAAGTTTTCTGGGGTTACTACTATTCATCATAAACCTATTTTTCTCATAATTAATCTTAGCCTCCTTGATCACTTTACATAATATTTTGTTGTAGTTCTTATATTTAACTTTTTTCGCCTGACTATTCGGATCATTTCTCCATGCCTTGTACAATTTTTCTTTTTTATTACATGACATTAAAATTGCTTTCGTTACCCAGTTATTCCTAGGCTTTAACTTATTACCATGATTATTGGTTATCACTTTACTAGACATTTCGATGCACGTACTTAACTTCTTAATTAGGATGTCTATTGCATTATTTGGGTCCCTTACATTTACAACATTTCTCCAGTCCAAGTTCTTTGTTATATTCACAAGCTTGTTATAATCAATTTTATGCAAATTATTTTTTATAAAAATGTTGTCAATGCACGTCCCTTCTGCAGGGTTATCATCGAAAGGTCTAGTTACGCCAGTAAAACTTGGTACATATGCTTTCTCTAGTAAATTGTTTAGTAATTCTTGGGTAACTACGTTATTATTTGCAAAGTCAATATTAAAATCACCTATTATTAGGTGATGTTTATATGACTTATTTGTATTAAGGAAACTATTCATATTATGTATAAATTCTGTTTTAGTCATATCATGTGATCTGTACAGCGCAGATATTACCAGAGTTGCATTATTATTCAATATTATTTTAGAGTTTAAAATACTCAGCCTTCCAATTACCAATGTCTCTGTTGTCTCAGGTATATCGTTTTTGATATACATAATGACTCCATCATTTTTATTTAATTTGCTATTATTGTAATAAATTTTATATCCAGGTATATTGTAAAGTTGAGGTTTTTCAACATTCCATGTTTCTGAACATACAATGATCAAAGGTTTCACATCCAAGCTTTCAATTAGGCTTTCTAAAATGGCTAGATTGGCATTTATGCTTCTAATATTTACGCTCAAAACTAAATTATCATTCAATTTTAATTCCCCATTAAAAGCTTGTATGCTATGTACAATTTTTTCGTTTATATTAAAGTTATTAAAGATATTACTACTAAAATGATTTTCCATATTACGGTGAATCAGCTAAACTATTTAATCGAGATGCCGTTGAAATTGTATCAGTACTTCTCTGTAGTCTCGTCTTAGTGAGAGTAGTTACCACTTGTTGATGATTTTTTTTAATGAAATCTACTTTACCGAGGTAACGCGGTAAGCTGGGTTTAATTACGTAGTCCGTTGAATTGATAGTTTTCTTTATTCTCGTTTTCAATACTTCACAGTTGTCACTATCCGTTACTACATGATTGGTGTTATATTTCGTACCATACTTGTCGTTTGCAAACTTGCAGTTTGCGCAACACACATGGTTCGCTACGTCACAGAGTCTAGTGACATGTGATCCTCCGCATTTTAAACAAATTTTTTCATTTCTGCACTTATTACCATTATGCCCAAATCTTCCACAGTTATAACACGGTATTACATTCAATATATCAAATACCTTACAGTTCTGGAAACCAATAAATAATCTATCTTTATTCTCTTTAATATGTTTATGAATTTCTGCTGAAACTTCCATAATTACTGAAGTTTTTCCATTAAATTTATTTTGCGAGGCGTGAATTATCTTTCCTTTCGTTTCAATTTTAGAAAAATTTCTGTTATTGATATCATTTTCAAGCTCAGTTTGGTCCATTTGAAATATGTTATCAATTCCAATTATCTTTATTATCGGTTTTTTTAGTTGTTCTTTTTCAATTTTATAATGTTTAGATAATTTTGCATCTAGTAATTTTTCTGCATTTTTAGCACTTTCAGCGTTCATGCAGTTAATAGTAATCTCATCTTTGTTCCTTAAATTTATATTTTTAGTTTGTATTGACTTATCTTTGGTTAGATAATGTAGTACTTTATCTTTCATATTAGATTTGTCTTCCTTGTTTTTCCTTTTGATCACAATTTTAGGAATACTTTTAGGTTGCGGTATTATATTACTATTCGCGTGGAACATTGACGTGGCTTCGGCATATGTTTTCTTGTACGCCTTCGGAGTCTCCTTTTCCTTTGCCAGCATTTCTTCTCGTAATTTATTTTTATCATTTATAGCTATATTGAGTTCCTTTAATAGTGTATTTTCTGTTTTTAAAGATTGCGCTTGTAATTCATCATCAAAATCAGTATCACTCACGGACTTTCTATTTTCGGTTAAAATTCCTTCATATTTATTGTTTAATTTTTCATATTCACCTTTTAAGTTCACATAACTTTTTTTTAAATTCTCAATTATTCTGTCTTTTTTTTGGAGCTTATTTTTTAAAGAGTAAAATATTACACTAGGATCATCACTTGTTATTGAATCAAGATCCAGTTCCTTATGTTCATCACAGATAACCATAACACTTGTCACATATTTAACATTACTTTTTTTATTAAAGTCACTTTTGTGAAATACACTTCCACATAGAACACAAAATACAGTTGTATTTAGTTTACTAGGATGACATTTAAAAGGTATATCAGGAGGGATCGCTTGCGGTTGCAATCCGCTCCCCGCCATCTTGGCGAACCTTTATTAAATATGTTAATATATTTATTTATACTATTTATATTCTATTAAATATGTTAATATATTTATTTATACTATTATTATTCAATATATAATATTTTATTACTTATTGCTTAATTCTAGATTTACAAAAACAGGCGAGACATCTGGAAAATGAAATAGATGGTAAATTAGTTTCTTTGAGTAAATTGGTAACAAATATAAACTCTATATATTCTAATGAAGCTTCGGTACCGCTATTGGATGAAGAACATGTTTTTGAATATATGACGTCAGAAATCGAATCAATTTTATCAAAGGTACTAGTAGTGATTAAAATATTATTTTCTCTAAATACATACTTTTTTATACACCTATATATCAAAATACGATCACTGGGGATCAGGGTGAACAAGCTTTCAAATCATAAAGAAAAACATCACATTTAAAACAAAAGCTAGAATATTTAATTAGAATAATACATTTTAAACAATACACTGTAATGTTACTCGAACGGTCACGGCCGTCAGCCGCGGTTTTACGTCAATATATATCTTTCTATAATATATAAATATTTCGCCGCCGCCGCCGCCGCCGTGTCTAAGAATTCAGGATTCAACATATATATATATATATATATATATATATATATATATTATATATGTTTTATATATATATGACATATACATATATGTTATATATATATATGTCATATATATGTGTGTGTGTGTGTGTGTGCGTGCGTGCGTGCGTGCGTGCGTACGTGCGTGTATGTGTGTGTGTGTGTGTGTGTGTGTGTGTGTGTGTGTGTGTTTTTTTTTTTTTTTTTTTTTTTTTTCCGAAGAGGTGGAGAAATGCTTAATGCACCATGACTGGAGCCATGCGAGACTCCCCGTGTGTGGGACTCTCCTACCGAAGGATGTCGATAGGCATACCCACTAAAACTCCACCTCTTTCCTTACCTTTATTCCTCCGCGGGAGCCGCCATTACTTCGCGGGGGGAGGCAACGGCTACACTAGCCCACTACCGCTGCCATCGCAACTCCTCTCTCCTCTTCTCTTCTGATGAGATCCAGCCTGTCCACTACGGACGTACAGAGGGTCACTACCGCGTTCCATCCCTCCTGGGAGTCAAGCAGGCACGTCCCGATGCTCTCAGGGGTGAGGGGACCGTTCCAAGTAACTTAAAACTGGTCCCGTTCCTCCCTGAAACGAGGACACCATAGGAGGACGTGTTCCACGTCTTCGTCCACCCCTGGACAAGTCGGGCACTCTGCGCTGCCGTAGACCCCTATACGAAATAGGTAGCTACGGAAGCATCCGTGCCCGGTCAACACCTGGGTAAGCTGGAAACTGACGAAGCCATGTTTCCTGCTCGCCCACTCCCGGATCCGCGGGATGATACGGTAGGTCCAGCGGCCGTCCCTGGCTGAGTCCCATCTCCGCTGCCACTCCTCTACGGTCCGCAATGACCATCGGTTATAGCAGCGATTCTCTTCTACGCGTCGCCCACCCTCACGGTGTCTTTCAGCTCTCTCGGCTGCCAGGAGGTCGAAGGGGGCGGTCCCCGCGATCACCGAGAGCGCAATGTCAGATACGGTTCGGTACGCCCGGGCCACCCTTAGCGCGGCTATCCTGCAGGCTCTCTGACACGGAGCACCAAACCTCTTGTGCCTGTTCAGGGCATCAGCCCAGATAGGAGCTCCGTATAAAATTACTGAGCTCACCACCGAGGCAAGGAGAGACCTTCGCGGTTGCTGGGGTCCCCCGATGTTGGGCATGATGCCCGCCAGCGCACGGGCCACCTTTGCCGCCTTTGAGCCTGCGTTCGCGAGATGGTGTTTGAACGACAGCCGCGCGTCTAGTGTGACCCCTAAATACTTCAACGTTTTCACCGACCGTATCCGTTCTTTACCTACCGTGAAGGTGGCGGTCCTCTCTTTTTTTGTGCGAGAGATGAGCACCGCCTCCGTTTTTTCCGCCGCCAGCCTAAGTCCGTGGTCTCTCAACCAAGTGGCGACCACTTCTATAGAGACGTCTCCGAAATATTCGATCTCTTCGACACTCTTTGCGACCACCACTAGCGCCACGTCGTCCGCGAAAGCCACCATCGAGACACCCTCCGGAAGTTACTGCCTAAGCAGGCCGTCATAGACAACGTTCCAGAGTAGGGGCCCAATGACCGAACCCTGCGGCACGCCTCCCGTGATGTTGTGGGAGTGCACACCGTCGTCGGTGTCGTAGAGCAGAGTACGGTCAGTCAGGTAACTCGAGGTGACCTCCCTGAGATAGAGTGGCACTTGGAAGTGCTGCAGGGACAGCATGATGTCGTCCCATCTGGCAGAGTTGAAGGCATTCCGGATGTCCAAGGTGATGATGGCACACATCCGCCTTGCACTCCGACCAGCATTGATGGCGTTTGTGGCTATGCCAACAACTCTGCCTACAGCATCCACGGTCGATCGACCCTTTCGGAAGCCGAACTGGTTGTCGGAGAGGTCTCCGGCCCGACCGATGGCCTCTGCAAGCCTGGCGCAGATCACCCGCTCCAGGAGCTTCCCAACTATATCCAGTAGACAGAGCGGGCGGTAAGATGATGGCTCCTCCGGGGGTTTGTTTCCCTTTGGTAGGAGTACCAGCCTCTGCGTCTTCCACTGGGCCGGGAAGCAACCTCCTCTTATGCATGCGATTATTACAATCCAGAAATTTAAAACTTCGTCACTCAACTTTTCTCGCTGAAGGTAAACGTACATAATTTTTATTTTTTCTTTTTAAAAAATCATCACATTTTTTCTTATCAATATTAAGACTTTTTATCAAGTCTATTACTCGCGGATATCTTAGGAGAAACTTCTATAAAAATTTCAGAACAAAATATTGAATAGAAAGAAAATGGTGGCGAGTAGAAGTGAAAAACGTATTAAAAAATAATTATCGCAAAAATCGCGTTTTTCGGTTATAACTCGAAAACAAAAAATATTTTTAATATTGTTTGAATACAAAAAATGTGTGGAATTATGTCCTCTACAAAACCCAAAAGAAAAAAATTTAATTTTATTGACGTGAAAAATCGACTCCGTGGACAATACTTATCCAGGATTTTCGGCTCACGCGCCCTTTTCGTTTCCGGCCCCTCAATTTTCAACGCAATAATCAGAATTAAAATACAGATTTAAAAATCTAAAAAAATAAAAAATTACTATTTTCGAGTCCGGCATCCCCTTAAAAAAAAGAATGAGAGTTAAGAATGTTAATAAAAACTAAAAGCTTATTTAACTATATAATTTTTTATTTAAAAAATATGTGTTTAATACATATTCAATTTTAATTATTAATTAAAAAAAAAAATTTAATCCGCAGCGGGTTTGAACCCCGAACTTTCAATTCGCTATACTGTCACGGCGGGGTATGCGAGCGTTTAGCGCTCACGACTACCGTGACAAATATAATTGAGTAAGTTTAAAAATTATATTTAAACTGTGCCCCCACTAGGGGCTAGGAGGGGGTATTCAGGATATATTTTGGGGTAAACTCCGAGTAACCAATCATAGCGCAAGGAGGTGGAGCAAATATGACACTGTTGGATCGGTTTTATAGATGGGTTCGCGGTACCTGGGATCGTGCCACAAATCGACGCTAGCGTCGCCTAGCTGTTGGGGACCCGAAGTACTACATAACAAGGCGACACATTTCCTTGGGGACCTGGCATTCTATACAGGTCTATCTTCGTTGATAACGGTTCTTAGTTCTGGCGCGCACATCATAACACGGTAACCGCAAATACTGAAACTTGTGATATTTCTGAATTGCTGCGTATTTTCTCCACATATAACAGGTTAAGTATGTAAAATATTAATTATAATAGTAATTATAAATACTCATCAATCATTTCCTTATACCATTTATTATCGTTTAAGTACTATTGAAGAAGAAGAATGTTTTATATTTACATAACCTAAAAATTCTGATACTTAAATTACTTTAAATTGTATACATATATTAATTTACAATTATTGTTAATTAAGTATAATATCAGTCAAATTATTATTTGGTTAGAATTTAAATTAATTGTTTATTAAAAGGCACAATTTTTTACTTACAGAGACCAACCAAGTAAATACCAAAAAACAATTCGCTAGTTTAATTTATAAATATGATATAGAAAGTAAAAGCTATAGTTTAAAAAAAATCATGCTATCAATTTAATTAATTTACTAGCTATGAACGCTCGCTTCGCTCGCGATTTACATATACTGATGGTATGACAAATATGAAAAAGTTTTACATAATTGTGCACAACCGTATAACGGAAGTGTCTTATATTTTTGTCATCGAAACAAGTGTTGTTCCTCAAATATCTCAAAAAGTTGTCCATCAATTTGATTGAAATTTTAAGGTTATATTCTTTATCATTTGGGAACTTTATAGTCCTATTTCCAGTTATAATGATATTTACAGGTTCATAAATACAGTTATTCTTCAACAACTCAAAAACTTGAGGTTCTACAAAAAAATTTAAATGGACGAAATATTCGTTTCAAAATTATAAAACATTTTCTATGAAATACTTTGCAATTGGAAACGAATTTCTTTAGATAAACATATAAAAACGCTTAAAAAAATGCTAAATGATCAATAATACACGTATTTTTGTAATAAATGAAAAACTTCAAATTCTACATAAAAACTTTATATAGACGAAGTGTTTGTTTTAAAATTCCAAAACTTTTTTCTATTGAACATTTTGCAGTTCGAAAAAAAATTTGATTAAATATCAAGTATAATTAATATAATATATATATCATATTAATATAACATAATATAATTAATATAACATATATATCAGTTATATGTTACTTAAATTCCATAATCAGTTTCAGCAATTGAAAGTTCTGAAATCAAAACAGACTAATCGATAAGTATTTTCTACTATCCCACAAATTTGTATTTTAATTAAATATTTTTATATATTAGGTACTTTATATATTTTTATATATGAGATCACTACATAACCGCAAAATATCGACAAAACAATTTGAGTCCGCATAAGTTCACACATATGTTTATATATTTATATATTATAGTTTATAAATTATATAAATAGTCAATATAATAAATTAATTATGAAGTAAAAATTAAAACAGTTGACAGTAAATTTGAATAAGGTTATTATATTTTAGGTTATTCGATAGAATAACGTATATAAAACCAATAACCCTATATCCAATAACCGAATATCCGGGCTAACCTCTCTACGGGGATAAATTCACTCTTACGTTATAATATTAATGGGGGATGAATCATTCTAAGATCATTCAAAGGACCGGAGGTCAATTAATATTATAACCTAAAAGTGTGATTTACAATTCTTGGCCAAATACAATTTTTGTCATTTGTACGCATAAGTACCTTATAAATTATTAAATTAAATAATCAATATAATAAATTAATCATTGAGTACAAATTTAAACAGTTGACAGTATCATAAATTGTAATTTTTTTTAATTTAATAAAATGATAAAAATGTTATATGTAATATATTTAAAAAAATGAAGGTCTCGAACAGTTTCTAACCCGAGACCTTTTGAATAACAGTTGCATATAGCGTGCGCCTTAGCGCTCACGGTTACCGCATCTATACGCTGTTAAAATATCAGAACTTGTATTTAAGTTGTGCCTCCTGGTGTGGGGCTTACGGTTAAGGATTTATTTTTTTTAATGTTACTCATTTGAATTTTGGCCTATTTATTAATTTAGAATTTTAATTAATTTTTTTATAATTTATAAATAAAACAGAATTTGTCAGATGTTTTGAATGTAGTCATATACTTATTGTCGAGTTCGTACTTCCCGCCGGAGTAGGAACTAACCTGAAGATAGTCGAAAGATTTCGCACATGCTTCGTATGCCAGTAATACATAGTCCATTTCTCATAAATGTTTTTTTAATCTTTTAAATAAATTTATGATTTTTTAAACATTTTAACGTTGGTTCAATTAAAAATAGAAAAGGTTCAATTAAAAATTTCAAAAATATATTTAGAAATACGTTGGTTAGTATTTTTTTATTGCATATAATTAATATTTGCAGGCTGGCGTAAGGGATGTCCGACAATATTTTATTATTTAACTAACTATTTATTAATTTTTCAATGCATTTAATGCTTGAGCAAATTAAACAAAGTCTTGATTTATCTTTTGCCAGCTTGAGCTATTTAAAATACGTATTAATTTCTTTTTCTTATTTATTATGATAAATACAATAAGAACTTAAATATTCCTAAAACTTTTTTAGGACTTGTTGATTTAACAGCTGATAATAATACCAATGAAAAAGAACTTGACGAATTAAAACATATTAAAATATTATCAAATTTAAAGGAATCAGAAAGAAAAAGAGCGTATAAAGAAAAAATGACAGATGAAATGAAAATAAAGGAAGCTGTAACAAAAAGAGAGGATAAGGTAAAAATGACCAATGAAATGAAAATAAAGGAAGCTAAAAGAAAAAGAGCGTATAGAGCAGAAAGGACATATGAAATGAAAATAAAGGAAGCTGAAAGAAAATGAGCGAATAGAGGTAAAATGACGAATGAAATGAAAGTAAAGGAAGCTGAAAGAAAAAGAGCGGATAGAGCTGACATAACGAATGAAATGAAAATAAAGGAAGCTGAAAGAAAAAAAGCACATAGAGCAGAAATGACGAACGAAATGAAAATAAAGGAAGCTGAAAGAAAAAGAATGAAATGAGCAGAAATGACAAATGAAATGAAAATAAAGGACGCTGATAGAAAAAGAGCGGATAGAATAGAAACGACGAACGAAATGAAAATAAAGGAAGCTGAAAGAAAAAGAGCACATACAGCAGAAATGACGAATGAAATGAAAATAAAGGAATCTGATAGAAAACTGAAAGAAAAAAAAAACGAAAAAAACAGAAATGACGAATGACATAAAGGTAAATGAAGTAAAGAAAAGTAAAATGTATTATAATAGTATGACAATACAACTAAAAACAAAACAAAATGAACATAAGAAATTGAAACAAAATAAAAGAAAAGCAAACACAGAATTAGAATATGATACGAAAGATATAAATTCAAAAATAGGTTTAATTGCAAATATAGCTTTTTTGAAAACACCATCGAATTAAATTTTTTAGGAAGTTTAAATAATCATTGTAATTTCTGTAAAGCAATACACTTCAAGAATGAAATCTCACATGATAAAAAATATACTAACTGTTGTCATAAAAATAAAATATTTTTCAATAATGATAACTCATATCCAAAAGAATTAAAAAATTTATTATTTCAAAATACTTCAATAAGTACAAATTATAAAAAAAAATATACGGGGATACAATAATTCTTTTGCATTCGCTAGTTTTGGGTCAAAATTAGTAACTTTTAATTACAAGTATTAAAGATATGTGGTCAAGTATACCATAATTCATATGCATTACATCCAAATAAAAATGAATTTCCAAAATATGGACAATTATATATAATCGACAATGAAATAGCAAATAAATATAGAGCGAAAGATTATAAAATAGATAAACCTGATATAAATTTATTAAATGAATTATGTAAGTTTCTAACAACAGATAATCCTTATGCAAAAGCATACAAAATGATGTATCAAATAGAAAAAGAAGAGATTAACAGAGCACAAAATAATAAATATTCTCAGTAAACATCTCGACCCAATGTTATATGTAATCCTACATGGAAAGAAATTCAAGAAAATTTGTTACCATATGAAACAGCTATAGATCGTCCGGATTTAATATTACGCGTTTTTAATCAAAAAGTTAAAATTTTAAAAAATGAACTTTTAAAAAAAAGTATTTTTGGAGAAGTTAAAGGTTATGTTTATGTGATAGAATTTCAAAAAAGAGGATTACCACATATGCACATGTTAATTTGGTTGCATAATGATGATAAATTATGAGATGTTGATCAAATTGATTCTCTTATAAGTGCTGAAATACCTGATGAAATTAAATATCCTATATTATACAATATAGAAAAAATAATATGATACATGGTCCTTGTGGAATGCAAAATAAAAATAGTGTATGTATGAATGAAGATAAAACACGCTGTACAAAAAAGTTTCCTAAACCATATGTTGAACAAACAAATTTTAATTCAGATGGTTATCCTTCTTATCGCCGAAGAAATAATGATAATAAAATTATATATTCAAAACATAGAATTGCAGATAATAGTTTTGTCGTGCCATATAATCCATATTTATTATTATTGTTAGAATGTCATATTAACATAGAAATATGTAATACAATAAAAGCTATAAAATATTTATTTAAATATTTTCATAAGGGTCCTGATACTGCTTTTGTAAAATTCACAATGGAAGTCATTAATGATGATATGGATAAAAATAATGAAGAGGTATATAATTATGATGAAATATCACAACATTTATCTACTAGATATGTATGTGCACCGGAGGCTATGTATCGTATCTTGGAATTTAAATTACATCAACAATCTTATGCTATTATAAGATTACCTGTTCATAAAGAAAATGAACAATATATATTTTTTCAAGAAGGACAACAAAATACATTCATTGATAAAAATATAGATACAACATTAACATCATGGTTTAAATTAAATAAAGATGACGAGAATGCAAAACAATATCTATATACTGAAATTCCTTATCATTATGTTTTTAATAAAAAAATTAAAGCATGGACTAAAAGAAAACAATTTAATAAACCTATTATAAGTAGAATGTATTTCGTAAATCCAAATAAACGTGAAACATTTTTCTTACGACTATTATTATTACATGTACGAGGTGCAAAATCATTTGAAGATATCCGAACTGTAAATGGTATAGTTTACGATACGTATGAAACTGCTTGTTTATCGAGAGGTATTATTAGTACTAATGATGAGTGGGATAAATGTTTAGCAGAAGCTGCAGTATTCAAATTTCCTAAATCTATGTGCAAACTATTTGCATTTATTCTTGTATTTCAAACAGCAATTAATGCTTTCGATTTATATAATAAATATAAGATTCATTTTATGGATCCAAATTTATCAGAATTTGAGGGTGAAAAAAAAGTTTTGTATAATATTGAAAAAATCTTATTGTTACATGTAATGAAATTAAATGATTTTCATTTACCTAATATGGATAATTATGAAGTAAATAAAGAGTATGATGATGAATTAGATATACATGATCATATTAATACCTTAGAAACTTTAATAAATTCTTTAACATTTAATCAAAAGAAAATATATGATTTAATCATCAATGCAACAATTAATAATATTGGAAATAAGTATTATTTCATTGATGGTCCTGGTGGTAGTGGAAAAAGTTATTTACATAATGTAATTATTACTTATTTAATATCAATGAATATTCCTTTTCTTACAATGGCTTGGACTGGTATTGCTGCTAATTTATTAATTAATGGAAAAACTGTTCATAGTACATTTAAATTACCATTAAATATAAATGAACAATCAACATGTAATATTAGTCCTAATTCAGAATATGGTACTTACTTAAAAAATATTAAAATTATAATTTGGGATGAAATTTCAATGGTATCTAGATATGCTTTTGAAACAATTGATAAATTTTTCCGAGATGCGTGTAAAAATGATCTTCCTTTTGGAGATAAAATTATTGTAACTTCTGGAGACTTTAGACAAACACTACCAATAGTACCACATGGAAATAGAACTAAAATTATTGAAACTTGCGTCAAAAGAAGTTGTTTATGGCCATATTTTTCAAGGTTATCATTGACTGAAAATTTAAGATTGCAAAAGCCAGATACTAGTTTCAAAAAGTGGTTACTTGATATAGGAGAAAATAAAAATTTAACAAAATATGAATTAAAAAACAATGTCAAAGAAATACCAACACAATTCATTTGTGATAACAATTTAATAACAGTAATCTTTGGAGATAAGATATATCCTAATGATCCAACATTAAAAAATAAAGTAATATTATCGCCTTTAAATTCTAATGTATTAAAACTTAATGAAGATATAGTAGAAAAAATTGATGGATGTAGTTATACATTTTATAGTGATGATAGAGTAGAAAGTGATGATAATGATACATTACAAGAATCAATCCCAACAGAATTTTTAAATTCATTAACACCCAATGGATTACCTCCACATAAATTAATATTAAAAAAGGGTGCAATAGTTAGTTCTTTGCGAAATTTAGATATCAATGGTGGACTATGTAATGGAACAAGAATGATAATCAAGGATATAAAACAGTATGTTATAACAGTAGAAATAATTACAGGTAAAATTGCTGGCCAGATAATATTATTACCACGTATTGATTTATATCCATTATCAGAAGAAATTCCGTTTCATATGATAAGAAGACAATTTTCAATAAGACTTAGCTTTGTTATGACTATAAACAAAGCTCAAAGTCAATCCTTTGACAAAGTTGGTTTATATTTAAATACTCCTGTTTTTAGTCATGGTCAATTATACGTAGCTTTATCAAGAACAACATCAAAGGATAATTTAAAAGTATTTATAGATAATAAATCTATTAATAAAAATGATAATATAATAAAATATAGAAATAAAAAACTTATCCTCAGTAAAAAAGCAAAAATTTATACAAAAAATGTAGTTTATTCAGAAATATTTGAATATTAATTTTATATATATATATATATATTATTTTTTTCATTGTCTAAATACATACATATATATAAATGTATTAAGAATTATAAATATACTTATAAATATGTTATTGACTGAATATTGGCTGAGAAATCGCCATCTTGATTTATTCAAACTTATTATTACATATAAATAATTAATAAATAACTTTAATATTAATTATTATAAATTGACTGAATATTGGCTGAGAAATCGCCATCATAATTAAATAATTAAAAAATAAACTTATTATTAATTATTATGAATTAACTGGATATGAGTTGTTTAGAAATAATTAAATATTGGCTGAGAAATCGCCATCATGATTTATTTAAACTTATTATATATTAGATGAATAATTAAAAAAAAAAAAACTTATTATTAATTGTTATGTATTGACTGAATATTGGCTGAGAAATCGCCAACATAATTTATTCAAACTTATTTTTTGAAATAAATAATTCAAAAATAAACTTATTATTAATTGTTCTAAATTGACTAAATATTGGCTAAGTAATCGCCATCATAATGAAATAATAAACTTATGATTTATTGTTATGAATTGACTAATTATGAGTTGTTACGAAATGATTAAATATTGGCTAAGAAATCGCCAACATAATTAAATAATTAAAAAATAAACTTATTATTAATTGTTATAAATTGACTAATTATGAGTTGTTACGAAATGATTAAATATTGGCTAAGAAATCGCCAACATAATTAAATAATTAAAAAATAAACTTATTATTAATTGTTATAAATTGACTAATTATGAGTTGTTACGAAATGATTAAATATTGGCTAAGAAATCGCCAACATAATTAAATAATTAAAAAATAAACTTATTATTAATTGTTATAAATTGACTAATTATGAGTTGTTACGAAATGATTAAATATTGGCTGAGAAATCGTCATCATAATTAAATAATTAAAAAATAAACTTATTATTAATTGTTATAAATTGACTGAATATGAGTTTTTACGAAATGATTAAATATTGGCTGAGAAATCGCCATCATAATTAAATAATTGAAAAAAAAACTTATTATTAATTGTTATAAATTGACTAATTATGAGTTGTTACGAAATGATTAAATATTGGCTGAGAAATCGCCATCATAATTAAATAATTAAAAAATAAACTTATCATTATATAACTTATGAAATCACCAACATGTTTATTCAAACTTATTATTAGATATATAAATAATTAATAAATAAACTTATTATTAATTGTTCTAAATTGACTGAATATCGGCTGAGAAATCGCCATCATAATTAAATAATTAAAAAATAAACTTATTATTAATTAGTTTATTATTAATTAGAGACATAACAATATTGTATTTTATATATATGAATTAACTAAATGTGACTAAAAATCGTCACAATATTTTATTCAAACTTATTATTAGATTTAAATAATTAAAAAATATAATTATAAACTTATTATAGGAATTATTATGAATTGACTAAATATAATTGTTACGTAATGATTAAATATTGGCTGAGAAATCGCCATCTTAATTTGTACAACCATTTGTAATGTGAGTGTTAATATTGATAATTTTACACATGAAATTCTCTCCTTCATCCACTACCTCTTCCTCTTGTGAATAATAATTATCATTATCGTTATGAATAATAACATAATAATTAAAATAATAATAATTATAATTATCATTATCATTATTATGAATAATCCGAGGATTTTGAAGAGTCCCGCACCTCGGCAATAAATTGATTTCCCTCCCTCTTAAAAAAAAAAAAATTATGATTATTATTATCATTATCATTATCATTATAATTATCATTATAATTATCATTATGTTTATCATTATGATTATCATTATCATTATCATTATTAATAATAATAATAATTATTATAATAATAATTATTATTATTATTAATATTATAATCATAATCCCCTCTCTCCCTCCCACTATCTCCCTCTCTCTGGCACGTAACAAAGCACACATGCGCTCAATACGTATCGTCTGACGGGGAGGGGGCGCGAAGCAGCCGGGCATATATAAACTCCGCGCGCACTCACGAGATCCAGTGTGTTCTGCACACTGACGAGTACCATGACTTATCAGTCATGGAAGCTCTCTCTCTCTCCCCCCCCTCTCTCCCTCTCTCTCTCTCCCTCTCTCTCTCTCTCTCTCTCTCTCTCTCACTCGTTCTCTCTCTCTCTCGCTCGTTCTCTCTCTCTCTCGCTCGTTCTCTCTCTCGCTCGCTCGTTCTCTCTCTCGCTCTCTCGTTCTCTCTCTCGCTCTCTCGTTCTCTCTTTCGCTCGCTCGTTCTCTCTCTCGCTCGCTCGTTCTCTCTCTCGCTCGCTCGTTCTCTCTCTCGCTCGCTCGTTCTCTCTCTCGCTCGCTCGTTCTCTCTCTCGCTCGCTCGTTCTCTCTCTCGCTCTCTCGTTCTCTCTCTCTCTCGTTCGCTCTTTCGCTCTCTCGCTCTCCCGCTCTCGGACGGACGGACGGACGGACGGTCGGTCGGTCGGACGGACGGACGGACGGACGGACAGAAACATGCTATCAATTTAATTAATTTATTTTGTATATTAGTTTCCATGAACATAGCTTTTGAGTTCAAATAAATTTTATGGTTTTTGTAGTATGATGATAATAGTTTTTACCAAGTGCGTATACATTAGAATATAAAAATTTATACTAAAATATTTTGCTAGAAAGAGTTTTTGTTAATTTATAGAGATACATAATAAATTTTTATATTTTTGAAAGCTTCAACACTGTATGTATAAATGTGTATACATATATGTATGATATATTCTCTTAAATATTGTTTTAAAGACTAAACATTTATATACATATTATGTATTTTATTTCTATACAGTTTTATTCGCAATTTCATCAGAGCAAAGGGATGTAAACTAAGTTTTAATATGACTTCATCTAATTCAAAGGACGAGTTGATCTTTCTGTGTGATGGTTTGATACTTTTTATTTGAAAATATTTCAAACTTATAATCTATAAAAATTGTATTTGTAAACTTTGTTTTAATTACTATTTTATAGTTTTATTAAAATTGCATTAATATAAAGATATTGTTCATAATATATACAATTAATAATTTGCTATAAATATATTAATGTTATATAACTATGTACTTTTAATAGTACATTGTTATAATGTACAATTAACATTTAATTTATATTGTATCATAGGATAAATTATGAACCAATAATAGCTTCAATACAAATAAATATTTATATTATTACAAAATTGTGATTTTAAACTAAAATAAGCTTTCTTATGTATTATAAGATAGCATCGATTCACAATATACATATACTATTACATAGTTTAAAATTGAATTTAAGTTTTATCTGGAGTCATAATTGAAATTGTTAAAATAAAAATTTAAAAAAACAACAAATATTACAACAAAATAGATAGGAAACTATATTACATAAATTAAAAAATTTATTTGAAGGTTTTTTTAGATAGAATTTTTGCTTTTAATAATTTCCTTGATTAATTTCCTTCATGATAATCATGATCATAATATTTTAAAAAAAATAGTACAAGATTTAGTTTAAATTGTATTTTTTCTTTACAGTTTCAACAGATACATGTGATAGCTTGGTGTCACATATTGCAGGATCTCCTGAACTACACCAAAACGATAGCATTAATAATATAACAATCCCTTTAATAAATTGTCAAAATATGCCTCTTGACCTAGAACGTACCTCAGAAATCACCTGTATTATGATTGATTCACCAAATGGTGTATTATCAGCAAAACCTATAGTATAAGGGAATCCAACAGTCTTTCCTTCTCACCAAGTAAATAATTTAATTATTTATCGTTAAATAAATATTAGAATAGAAAAAGGCAAAACTATAATTTTGTAATTAATCTTTATCATATGAATATTATAATAATAGTTTACAATCAGTATTCCTAAATATAACTTACTTGTTCCTTAAATAAATTTTTTTTCAGTTGTTCCTTCAAACAGTGATAATTATATACAGTTATATATACTATATATAGTTTAAGAAGAAAAAGATATTTCATAAGCAGCACAGTTCTTTGTAAAGGATATTTATATACAAAATCAAATCTGAAATACTGCAAATAAATTATATTTATATAAAGATTGTAATATAAACATTTATTAGTATTCGAGAATTACAATGCAAATATGTCTGTGATCACTTATACTGTATATTCTAGTTTTAAAATTATAAAATTTTCTACATTATTCGTTAAACAAAATCTATGATGAAATACGGCGTTTTCATTGTATTCAAAATTACATCAGTAAATTAAATTTGAATATTTCTTATTACTTTTGTAATATTTCATGATCTTAAGACTTGAAATTTCATAAAAATGCTGGATTTTGGAATATACTTTGCCGTAAATTCACCAAACAGACTTTAAGTTGACCATTTTTAAAAAACTGTTCATTTTTCCTTATTTTTAATTTCCTATCAGAAATTTCAATTTTGTCTATTCTATTATAATGTTCAGTTTCAAAATTTTAAAACTAGAAACAAATAAATATAAGTTATTAGAAACAAATATATATATATATACTATTTAATAGAACAGACTACTTACATGAAGCAACAGGGGGTTTTGCTTTCAGATTTGACATTTAATGTTATTAAGATTATATTTGTAAAATTGTTATCTACATTACTTTAACAAAAGAATTATTATATTTTTACAAAATGGAAGGTGTTATTAAAAAAAATGTATCTTCGCTTAATCACGTAAAATAATTGTTTAAAATAAAGATATAAAAAATTTTGGTAGTTTCCACGTACACCTTTTTACAGGTTTTTACGTATCCCCTACACCTTTATTATTCCATTTCATTCCATTTCCAATTTTTACCCCCTCTTTACCCCACCTTCTCGCATTCGCCCGGGGTTATGCCCGTGGAGAGAGGGAAAACCTGTGGCCAAACCCGTTGGGATAAATGCCATTTAGGAAAACCTCCTCCGAGAAGGGCGGTGTATTCGAGAACAATTCTGTTTGGGTGGCAAGGTCACATTGCGTAGACTTTAACACCGAAACCGAATGCCTCACACCTCCCGCTCACGTTGTGGAATGTGAAAAAACACCTAACCGATCATTTAAGCTAAGCCCGAGAACGGTCACCCATCCAAGTGCCAACCGCGCTCGGTGCTGCTTAACTTTCATGACCGGCCGAGGTGCGTTTCCGCCACTCCGCCACCGTGTCGGTCTAAAATAAAGATATATTTAATTCACCTGACTTATGTGTATATTTATGTCACTGTCACAAGTGAGTGATTTACAAATTTTTTAACAAAACTTTATCAGGTGTTTACATCACCAAATTTAACTTTTTAATTATTGAAATGACTAAAATTATTATATTAAGGGTAGCTTTTTGTCTTTTGACTTATATATTGTAATTTCAAGGTTCGACGTCATATATTTAAAATACGTGATTTAAAAATATGCTTAAAAATTTGTAAATTAGCCAAGTGTCCTGTTCAAAATAATCAAGGATTATATATATTACCTACTATAATTTAACAATTTCTTTAGGTAAATTTGGTAATATAATTAGGTAATTTAATCAGCTTTTTATTAAGTAAAGTAATTAGCTACAATTATATACCTAATTTTTTACATTACTTTTTAAAAACCTAGGTTTGTAGAAAATTAATTTTTCTTTCATTTGCATAGTTTACAAAAGTTTTAAAACTTCAATTGAAACAAAAACTTAATATTAGATAAATATTTTACCTAATAAAATCACCCGATAAAATTACCTAATTCTATTACGTAATAAAATCACCTGATTATTTTCTAATAAATAGTCATGCAACAAAATACTTGATAAAATTACTTAAATTTATTACGTACGTTTTTTAGGTTATTAATGTAATATATTGTTAATCATATTAATATTAAGAACACTATTTTATACTACTACATAAATTAATTAGATAATATTTTAAAATGATATATTTACGTATTTAAATTCATATATATAAGCAAAATTTCTATCAAAAAATCAAAAGCAAAAAATTTTACCTAAATTTTTTACCTAAAATTTTTACCTGATAAAATTACCTAATTTACTTAAAAAAATGAAACAAAAGTCACCTAAAATTTTCAGGTGAAAATTTTAGGTGAAAATATCATATGATTTTTTTCAACAGGGACACTTTTCCAAATATCTATATGTGAAATATATAATAAGTTAAAAATTGTATACATTAATTATTGCATTTTTAAGATAATTCTATTATAAACAGTAATGGCAAAAGAAAATTCAAATTTTAACAGTGACAATATAAAATACGAATTACATTTCAAAAGTTTTTCGAAAATTATTATTATAGTAGTATTTAATTTAAATATTATTTAAATCAAAATTTATGGATATATAAGTAAGTAGATTACGTATATTTATATAAAATAATATTTTAAATAAACAAGTATGTATTTATTAGAAACAAAAGGTTATTTAAGGAATGCCTTTGTTTATAATAATTAAAATAAATATATGGGCTCTGTAACTAAAGGGAAAAATAAATTGGATATACCCTGGTAGAAAATAGCGCAGATTCTGACCAGAATTTCTGGTCAACACATGTTAAATTGGTGTATATCTAGAAATTCTGCAAATTTTATGCAAAGGATTTCTAGCAATATCTTATTTTCAAAAATGTTTACCAGAAATTCTGACCATAAATAGGCTCAATTTTCTACCAGGGTAATTATGGATTAAAACGCAAATTTTGAAAGAGGGTGCAAATTACGAATTACGGGAGAAATGGAAGAAACAGGTTTTTATTTATATACAGCTAAAATGTTATAAATAATTCTTTAAAACTAATACAAAAATTAATTTAATTAAGAAGAAAGTTTTATTACTCTAAAAGTACAAAATATTAATGACATATAGAACTCTTGGCGATGACTTAACTAAATTAATTTTAGGAGGTAAAGTTCTATTTAGATCCGTTTAAAACAATCTAAAATTTGAATAGGTTTTTACTAAATACTACAATTAAGTATATGCACTTTACTATTTTTGGTAAGTTAATTTTTCATTAACACATATATATATATTATATATATTACACCGCTGGTGTAATTTATGTCCTAAAATACGTGAAAATTAGTGATTTTATGAGGTTTATGAGGCATAACTTACACCAGCGGTTTTGGCCAATAATCTAACCCAAGCCATTTGAAAGCTCGCGAAAAATGTGAACTTTTGAGATGTGTTAGATTAAAATCGATTGTGGTGTGGTAGCCTTTTTTTTTGATATTCAATATGTCCGGGTGTTCTATCTCTTCGAGATTTTAAAATTAAGTAATGTAACCAGGGTAGATAAGTTCTAAAGATTAATTTAAACAAAAGTTGTTTGTAATGTTTTTTCAAAAACATCAACAGATTTTGAGATAAATGGCTTTAAAAATAGAAATTTTTCTAAAAAATTGAAAAATTTCCACTTTTCATGGTTGAATAACTCTTAGGTAAATTATTTTTAGCACTTAAATTTTTTTTGTATGTTCTGGAAGATGTTTCCAGCCTGTTCTCAAATTTTGGAGCGATTTAAAATTTTCATCGTACCACTTGACGTGAAATAGCCCATATATATGTATATATATATATATATATGTGTGTATGTATGTAGGTGCGTGCGCAAAAAAAAGTTGTGAATATAACTCGAAAGAATGTGTATTAGTTTACTCATTCATGATAAAACTCATAAAATTTTTAAAGGTATACTCAATAATAATAACGGATCTAAAATGCAATGTAATGCTTTAAATACAGATGCAAAATTGTTTGAAGATTATATAAATATTAATCAAGTATAACATACACTTTTCCAAATATCCATATGATATATACAATGAGTTAAAAATTAAATATATTAATTATTGCATTTTTAAGATAATTCTATTATACTAAAGGAAAAAATAAATTGGATATAATTATGGATTAAAACGCAAATTTTAAAAGAGGGTGCAAATTACGAATTACGGGAGAAATGGAAGAAACAGGTTTTTATTTATATGCCACTAAAATTATATAAATAGTTCTATAAAATTAATAAAAATTAATAAAAAAATTATTTATTTAAGAAGAAAGTTTTATTACTTTAAAAGTACAAAATATTAATGCCATAGAACTTTTGGCGATGATCCTTCGTCATTAAATAAATTAATTTTAGGAGGTGAAGTTCTATTTAGATCCGTTTATTCCAAAATTTTCATAAGTAGTTACTAAATACTACAATTTAATAAGTATATGCACTTTACTATTTTTGGTAAGTTAATTTTTCATTAACATTTATAATTATTAAAATATAAATTTAAACTTTATAAGAATTCATATAGTTTAAAATTTACAGTTAACATTTAATATGTCTCTATTTTTTTTATTATTTTTATTCTGATTTCATTACACTAAATTTTGGTAAACTTTTATTCATAAATTATAATAACTATAGCAATACCTCCAAGGTGTTGTGTGAATCTATTTAATTTTTAAGGTGCCCATGGTAGTGAAAAAATAATACAATTTAAAACATTATTTTAAATAAATTAATTACGAAAAACCTTTTTCGAAATTAAAAATAGGGGGTTGGCGCGCAAATCGCGCAGGGGGGCGAAGCCCCCCTAGTATATATATATATATATATATATATATATATATATATATATATATATATATATATGTACCGACCATGGGATTTTTTCACACACACGCATACTTAGACAGCTTTCTCTGGGAAACTGGAAAAACGGGAAATTTGGAAGGAAATCTCATCTTCAAGCTAGACGATATAACAAAATCGCACTCTGAAATTTACATTAAAAAAACGCACGCATGCGCTATGCGCAACAGTCCGATCTCGTTCGCTTGACTCGGCCGATCTAACGTATGTATCCTCGCACTGCATTCAATCCGCTGCAAGTGGTGTTTAACCCGGAGCATCGGATACAAGAACAGCTTGAATATTTGGTAAGCTAGAATCGTTTCATATAATAATATAAACCCGCATTAATATGAATTCGTCCGAGTTCCTTCTATGTTTCTGCGGTATATGAGGACGACGATGTCAACTCTACGCCAAATCTCCACACAGCTGACTTTCCTATTACCAGGTTCATGAGCAGATGTCTTCGTACCAAGTTTAGTCATCAAGCACAAACGTTACAACTCAATAAGTAATGCTCCCTTTTTCTATTGTTATTACTTTGTAGAATATCGCCCTAACCTCACTGTACTTCTCCTTCCTCCTACCTGCAACTATGTTTCAACAATCTACTGTTACCTGCATCCTTAAATTATTTTCACTGTTACTTATTATTTTGTTGCAGGTACTCGAAGGAGGATCCCCATTCCACACTTCCATTAACGTGGCTGGGTACGGTTCAAACTCAACTGAACTGTTAGATGGTATCTGGACTACTTTTCTACATTTCACTAGATACTTGGGCAGCCTCTTCAAGTCATAACAGACATTCTCAACCATTGGACAGGAATAAGAAGTTCTATCCCAGGAGAATGTACTCCTCTCTCACGGTCTGGCCTAGCTAGATTCCGAGTGAGCTTTACCATTTCTGTTCACTCTGCAAGTCACGGGGCTCTGGAATGTTTATTTAACGCAAAGGCCCCGCATTGCCTTGTTAATTATATACAATTAAAACTGCCATGTTACATCTTCTATTATATTAACCCTTAGAGGGCCGGTATGACGCCATATGGCGTCATGCTCCAACTCGCCGATATTTGAACTTAGTTTGGTCATAACCCCCAAATTCCCTTTTCTATGGAGAAATCAAGCTTTTCAAAAATATCAAATGCCGGCCCTTTAACGGTTAAAATTCATCCGGTGTCCGGTGTTCGGTATCCTACAAGTTGCTAGAATTAAGCGTATGTGTTTAGTGGAAGGGTTAACGCTGAATACGACAACCACTTTTTATTTATCCCACATTTAATGATATATGGGGGCGGAAAGAGGAGTAAGTTTAGAAAATTTTTTTAAATATTTTATAGGGGTTATCGGTATAGGTGAATATCAATATAACAATTAGTATTCATTTATCCTCCATTTAATAGTAGATAGGGTTGGGAGGAAGGGGGGGGGGGTAAAAATCGAATAATTCCAAAAATAATATAAGGGTCTTCGGTACAGGTAAATAAGTATATGACAAACATTCTTTTGAAATTTTAAGAATGAAAGAAAAAGGGAGGCAATTAAAAATATAAGAATTCTAAAAAAACTCAAATGGGGATTTTCGGTTACGGTGAATAACATCATGAAAACCAGTCTTTATTTATCCTCCAATTAAAGGTAGATAGGGGAGAGGGAAGGAGGGTGGTAAGCAGTGACAGTTTCAAAAACAACATTTCGTTCTTACTTCGTTTTTGATAGAAGAACAAAATCACAAATAATTTGTTATTTGGTTTTGGTTTAAAGAACCAAATTTTAGCGTTCATTAATTTTTGTTCTGTTCTTAGAAAACAAAACAAAATGTGCTTCTTTTTATGGTTTTGTTCTTTCGAAAGAAACAAAATCTTTAAATTTGTTTAGTTTTGTTCTCAGAAAACGAAACAAAATTTTTATTCATTCAATGTTTTTCTTAGGAAATGAAACAAAATTTTTTTTTTTCTGTTTTGTTCTCTCGAGAGAAACAAAGTTTTTATTTAGTTAATTTCGTTCCAAGAAATAGAAACAAAATATAGTTATAATCTCTGTTTATTTACTATAACTGTATCTCTAAAATATCATACAATATTACTGTTTTACTAAAAAAATACAATTAAAAAATAAGACTTTATATAGAGTTGTTGCATTAAACATTATCTAAAATAGGAATATTAACAATACTTTTCCAGTAATAATTCTACACTTGGATTATTATTGAAAATCGGAATATATGGGTACACCACTGTTAATGCTACGGCAAATACAGGTAAGTACATAGTAAATTGCGTATAAGATATTAATATAACAGGTAAGAGTACAATAATTTACAGATTGAATAAATTTAATACTATAATAATAATTATTCAAGTATAATTGTTAAAGTTTTGATATTTTTTAAATATAAGTATTACATTTCTTTGAAGATATAACACTATTATATAAGTTTCATAAATATTTTAGTAAGTAAGTTTAAATTAATACAGCAATAAAAATAATATCTCGTGTGCAAGCCATACCAAAATAGTACTAAACTAAAACATTTTTTTACAAGTATAACAAAAAATTAATTTTTATAATACTATGTTTAATAAAAAAAATAGTAAAAGTAAAAGTAAATTGGGGCGTAAAGTAGGCCTTTAGCAGCCAGCAGGCGCTAAAGTGTTTAGCGCCCACTTTTTCGGGTTTAGCATAATACAATAATATTAACAAAATATACATGCTATTAACTTGTTTAAGTAGAGAAATGGATCTAATTGAACAAAACAATTCTTTTCAAATATAACAATAATTTTTAATCTAAGATAGTATAAAATTATTTTTGAATCTCTTATCATTACTAAGTGTATTATATTCAAATAAATACATTAAAAAATTATATTAAAATATATACATTAAAAAACATAATTATATTACACTTTCATTTACACTGTACAAACTTGACAAAATATATTTGAAGACAATATTATAAAAGTTTTTTACTAAGTAGTTAAAGATAATAGTGTATTTATGAAAAAAGAGTATTATAATTATATTTAATCAGAAAAGTAATAAATGTAAAAAAATATTTTACAAATTTTGAACATTTTTTTACTTTTTGGTTTTTAGAGAATAAATGTTTTTTCATCGATTTTCTGCTGCGATTGTGTTCTCGAGTTTTAGCATAAATTTTAACTAATAATAAAAATTTCAAAGCATCTACTCTATGATTAAAACATTTTTTCTCTTTGACGAACCAAGTAGGGATGTTTTGACGAGTATATTCCATTGTGATTTCCGTTAATTGCTGTAATAATTTTCGTTGATGCCATACACTTTGGTAATGAATATTAAAAACTTCTAATTGGCAATGGACAACCTGCATCATTACATCCGTTGGTCTCGTTAAGAATGACACCTGGGAAAGTTTCGGATCTGAATGTGGATATTCTCTATGTTGAATGTATGCTTCGCAAGTGCTCGCTGAATCTTCAGGTTTTTTAATAAAATCATTCTCACAGTCAGAGCATCCACTTTTCGCAAGAGATTTACGAGCAACATAGCCTGCCAAGTATGCAACAGCATTCTGTTCGTAGAATGATTTTGCTTGTAAATCTCTTATACCGGTTGGATCAATCGGTAAGTAATCATCCATCATTTCAGCAGCTTCTAGAAGTTCTTCAATTTCCTTCATTTCTTCTGAATCGTATTCAAGTAATTGTGCATCTACTTTGGCAATCAACGGTAAGCTTTTCGATGTATTTACAATTGTACTCGTGTCGAGCAAGGAGTGCACTTCTTCAATTGAAACATTGTCCTTTTTACTGGTTTCGATGAAATCAGTCGATAAAATGTGTCTAACACTTAATCTGTACATTCTACAAGTAGGATTTGCATTGAATCCACCCCTTCCTCGTAATTTCGAGTGAGTATGCTCTAGTGAATCTTGATTGCACAAAGCCGTTGCCAATTCAAAATCAGGAAATATTTTTTGAATATCGTTATATAATTCAAGCAAAACTGTTACAGTTAAAGGAATTCCGACAAAACATGGTGGTTTTAAACTTTTACTTTTCGATTTTACATTCCAATTTTTTGACCACGAAACAAACTCAACTAAAAGCTCTTGAATCTGAGGATGTTTTGTCGACAAAGGCTTCTTCTGTTGATTAACATTTCTTAAATAATAGCAATTACAAGCATCAATCACAGCATCTAATTTTTCTACAAAACTGGCTGAATTTTCCCACGTTTTTGTTTGCAAACCGTGAGGATCTTCACCGGCGGTCTTAATAGCAGAAGCCATTCGTCGACTTAAAAGCTGCAAAGCTAATTTTACTTTCATGACTTCAAAATTATTAGGATTAAAATGTGCCTCAGTTAAATGTCCTAATAAATTTGATGTGCCATGAGATCGATCCAACTCCCACGTTTTTATTAAATCTTGAAAAGATATTACTATATTACCTTCTTCATTATAAATAAAATCGTGGGATCTTAATTGAGCAATTAATCGTTTCATTAGATGCGGCCAATCGAAACATGCAAAAATTTTGTCTTCATTAATCTGAAAATAAGGCTTTGAACAAGTAATATTTACATTACTAAACAACTTTCTATTGGCACTACCTTGATGGCATACTATCAAACGAAGATCTGCTCCTATTTTACGCAAGTCTACAATAAGTTCTTTTAAAATGTCAAATAGTTCGTCTGCAGTAGCACCATTTTCATTAAAACCGAACCATATTAATTGGCGCCATGGGTTTAAAGCATTGATACTATCTAAAGTAAATAAAAGAGCATGTTTTGCAACACCGCGGCTTCTACGGTTGCTGCCCATGTCAGCTAAACCTTCAACTAAATCTTGACTTTTAGAATATTCTTCAAAGCTTTTAACAGTCATTTCATCGAATTTTAATGCACAAAGTCGCTCTTCAGGAGGCAAAGAATTTAAATAAATTTGAACTTTATCTAATATTACACTATTCAACCCGGGAAAAATGTTATATTCTGAAACCCATGCTCTAACAGTAGACTCCGAAGGTAATAATAAACCCGCATCACGCAAACGCGAATAAGCTGCTGCGGAATAAAAGTACATCTTCTTACACAAATCTTTTTCATCATTTGTGTAAGTCGATTTCTTTTTATGCAATTGCAGCTTAATCATTGTTTGTGAAATAGGGGTTACATCTTTATCTTCTAAAAAGTCATCAATATTTTTAATTTTACTTTCAAGTTGTTTATTGAGGCGCTTCTGCAAACGACTATTTTTATTTTTTTCATTTTTCAATAATCTTTGTAACTGCTTTACTTTCAATTTTTATGAAATACATTTTGATTTATACACATTAATTGAATTAAGCAAATAGCTTCTGTTACGTTTTTTTGAAGGTAAAGCAGTTTTTTTTTGACACTGAGATTCTGTGTCAGGCATACTTTTAGGAGCTTCCGAATTTAAATACAATGTATCTGCATCAACTTCCGCGATGTTAAAAAAAATTTCTTTACCAGAAGGGTAAGTAAATTTAGGCACATTATTTTGAATCTCATTATCGTTTTTCAATCCAATAGAATTAGTTGTCTCATTACGAACATTATTCGCTGAAATGTTTTCATTTGAGACACCTATTGTATTGGCTTGATCTAAAGATTGCGCAGGTACAGTAACGATTTCTACCTGAATACCTTGCGCCTCTACTTGTTCTTGTACAACCTGCTCCAGATTTTGCACTGTTTGCCAATGAATCGGTTCACGTTCACGGCATAAACGTTTTTTTTCACTATTAACAAAATCCTCATCTTTGAAATGAACAGCACAAAGACCTGCAGATCGTACAGTCGCTGGGGCCATATAACGAAGTCGAGAGTTACCTAATTGCATTTATTAATCTAAGTAAGCAAAATATATCTTTTCGACAATCTTGGTTTTTATAGACTCATAATTAAATTAGTCACATTTAAACTCATAGGTAGGTTAATTCGTATTTTGAACTACATTAGAGCGGTAAATACAATTTGTTTTCATATTTTATTAAACATATTTAATTAATCATATTTAAACGTATAAAAAATTGAAATATAATTTAACGGTTTCTGTATAAATAGATAAATTTAATAGATAAATGTAAAAACTCGTCTGAAAATGTAAAGAAACGTATAGTTTTTTATACTTTCTTACACGTTAAAGCTTAGTTTTTTAACACTTTAAATCAAGTGCATCTGAAATTAAAACGCGCTCGGCGTTAATTGTTGTCGTTTCATTAAAATTTGTATCAACGAATAAATATCTCGAGATTTTTAACAATTCTTTTTATCAAATTACTACTAAAGTTAAGCATTAAAAGGCTATTTATTGGTAGATGGTACATTTAATATAATTTTAAAAGTTTAATAGTCAAGATGATTATAACGAGAACTCTTATTAAGTAGTTATTTGTTATTTGTGTCCAATATTTAGTGCTGTTGTAATTACAATTAAACGTAAGAAAGTGCTTTAAAACGCCAATTTAATCTACTTCTAGCTGTAGTTATAAAAATCGCGCTTATTTAAAATACACATGTATAAAAGTACGCATTTCTGCTATAAGGTAAAAGTCCCTGTTAATAAACACCTCGAGAAAAGTGTACCTCGTACTAAACAGAGAGAAAGTAATACGAAAAAAAAGTATATGTATATTAATGATTAGAAAAATTTTATTCAATAATTTAGTCTATTAACTGTATTTACGAATTGAAATAAATTTGAATGAAGCACTGGGTAAATTACGAAAAAATATTAAACTGTGCACTCGACAAAATTGCATAGATCGATTAACATTTTGACGGAAAAAGTCGACATTGTCGCGCAAAGTTTTCTAACTCTAATACATTAATAGGAGGATTATATATGATCGTTTAAGCATTAGGGGATAGTTTTTATATCGTAAATTTCGATTACAGACTGTTTTTGCAATTTTAATATTGTTTTAATTAAATTATTAGCTGTTCCATACTACGTACATATGATTTTGTTCCTGTCCCTATTATTAAACGGTATAAACACTGTTTTAAATCAATATTTACCGATTTATTTATAGATTTTTATTGTTAAAATAGTTAAAAATGTATTATTAATCGATTTAAATGATATATGCATGTTGTATAAAGGCTAAATAATGCATTTCTTTTGGTTAGGAAGTCAACCTACAAACGCACTTAAAGGTTACTTTTGAGCTTTTTTTCGGAAAAATTGATATTATTTCAGTATGTATGTTAGTGAAACGTACATCTATCGAATCACTAATATGTGTATGCTCGTCATTATTCATTAGTAACCGATTAAAATTTAATATTATTTAAAAAAAACTATTGAATCTTTATGATATAGTTGCATCAAAACTCACTGAAGACTCTTACAGGTTCATTTTATACCAAAGTAACTCGCATTTGTATTATGATTAAAATTATTGAACATCGTTTTATTTATATAATTTTATGATTTCATACACTAAATAAAGATAAATCCTTGTAGTATCAATCGAAATACTAAGCTAGATTGTTAAAAAATAGTTAAATTTTGAGTTTTTAAAAGTGTTTAATAAATAGGGACAGGATTATTAAACAGTCGGAACGTGTATTTTCAAGGCGTTTAATAATACGTGCACATAAGGCTCTCCATTTTTTAATAATATAATTAATTAAAACCGTTTAAATTAAAATGTTAAACCAGGTAATTGTTCAGAAAGAACACGCGCATCGAATGGTATACAAATTTCCAACATGTATGCTTATTTCAATTTATTATTGAGATCGGAACAAAAAACATGTGAAAAACCGTTTAGTAACAGGGACTTTTACCTTACCTGATTTTTCAATCCATATTTGTTGACGACCAGCTTCTGCGGGAAATCTAAAAAGTTGATCGCCTTTATGCTTTCCATTGCTGCATCCAAAATATTGACATCGACCAAAATCCCTGCTTCTATTCATACTGTTGTAATTTCTGTAATAATTATAATATAAAACACCGGCAAACAAACAAGTAAAACAATTAGAAAGAACGTACTGAAATAATTCACGCAATACAGAATACAAATATTAACCTTAAAAAACAATACTTACAAGGCTTCAAAACTGCTAAGCGCAAAATTAGACTTCTTCAACTCGAAACGGCGTTCACGAATCACAAAATCACAAAAATTTGTTAAATACTACTAATTAATACTATAAAACACGAAAAACCGTTGCTCTACGAAAAAGCGTTGTCGATCCGGTATTGTTAACAACGATAAAAACATCTGTTGCTTTACGCGCGAGCATCGATGTAAACAAATCAGTTGTAAAACAAAAGACAACAGTTTTCGCCGCGCGCAAAAAAATATCATTTGAAAATATATTATGTGGTTTTAAGCTTTTATATTCTACTTAATAATACATAACTAGCTAAAATCCTCACTCGCTCACGCTCGCTCGCTGAAAAATCATTATCTAATAGATAATATTAAATTAAACTAAAAAATATTTTATTATTTAACTACATTCAATTATTATTTATTAAATTGTACCCATATAGATTTATTATCATATGTATAATAATTAATGAATTTACTATTATTATACGATGAATTAAAATGATAATATTAAAAAAATAGAAATTATCTATAAAAATAATAATTTTTGTATGAAATAGAGTTTAATTATTATTGCAATAGCACTTTTCATAAAGGAATTATTATTGATTTTTTATTGTCATGTGATATGTATACATCCTTTGCAAATAATTATTTTATTTATTTGGCAGTACTTATTAATTTGTGTGTTATTGGTAATTTGGTAATAGCACTTTTTATACACTGAGTAAAATATTATAAACTATATTACAAAAAATCTATATAAAATAATCTATATTAAAAATTACTATATTGTATAGGAAAAGTGTGACATCTCAGCAATATAATAATTTTTGCTATCTTATATAGTAAAATTTAGATATACTATCTTTTAATATCCAATATCGTAATTTTTGATATTCAGAATAGTAATTTTTATTATATAAGTCAGCAAATTTTATTATTCAATCTGGTATTTTTTAAGTGCGAATGTAAGGAAGTAAAAATGAATTATATTTTGTTTTTAATTAATTCGAAATAGAATGTATATATTGGGGGAATTCCATTTGTCAATTATGTACTACAGAAGCATTTAATATTTGGAGATTTAATTATATACTATTCTTACGCAGTTGATCGCAATTTTTATTCATTCGCATATATTTATTCATTACACTTATTAGTCACTAACTTAAATATTGTTTCAATCGCTATCATTGAAATACGCTGAACGGAAGATACATTTTCGCATAATAAGTAAATATCTTGTTGTTTCTTATATACTAGTTGACACATTTTTGAGCATTTGCGAGAAGAACTGGAAAAATAGAAAATTTTATACACGCCACCTATTGGACGAATGGAGTAATTAGAATATAGCGTTAAATTTTTAATAGCCTTAAATTAAAAAGTCGTCTCAAAACAATTGAATACTGAAAAAGAAATGAACGTATACGCGTATATAAAATATTTCTACAAAACATATACAAATTTTAATATATGTAGTATATATATTTCACTATACATATATGATGTAAGAACTTTTGTTATTTTGATATTAAAATTTGCTATTTACGTAAGATTAATTATAACGTTACATATTAAATATTGTAAAACTTTATTTTATAAATTTTATAAAATATCAAAATATAGTGTAAAAATTTTAATAATTTTTGTCTATATATATAACTAATTTATATAAAAACTCAACCAAATAATTAAATATTGATCATACATATATAATTATAATCTATTTATATATTAGGTAGTTTATGTTATTATGTATTATGGTACTTAAAGTATTTATGGTATTTATGTTATTTATATTATTTTATTACTATTTATTATTATTTTTATTATTATCTACTGGAACGCACATTACGAAATTAAAAAAAATCATTTCTTTCTGAAGATGATTTCCAGGTCCCTAATGTTACCTCCAGATCATCGCGGCATCATCTACTGTAACGCACATTACGAAATTAAAAAAAAAATTAATTTCTTCCTGTACATGATGTCCAGGTCCCTTATGTTACCTCCAGATCATCGCAACATCATCTATTGGAACGCACATTACGAAATTTAACAAAAAATTAATTTCTTCCTGTAGATGATATTCAGGTCCCTTATGTTGCCTCCAGATCATCGCGACATCATCTACTGGAACAAACATTACGAAATTAAAAAAAATATTCCCTTCCTGTTGATGATATCCAGTCCTTCATGTTACCTTTAGTTATAACTGATCGATATAAGCAAATAAATAATCGAGATAAATAATCGAGGTTTTTTTATAAAAAAGTTAAGCATTATTTCTAATTAATCCGTGTGGTTCCGCGATCACTTTCATTAAAAAAAATTCATTTTTTCGAAAATTCAAGAGAGATAAGAAGAGTTAAAAAATAAAAAGTCTGCCTGTACGGACATACGAACGTACGCTCAGACTTAAACTTTTAAACCATTAAAAAATTACTTAAATACCTATAAAAAATTCAAACACTAAGTCAAATTATTCCTTTGGGTGCCGCGATCATATTGAATTAAAAAAAATTAATTTTTATAAACTATTTAAAATATATAACATAATTTATACTTAAATCGTCATTTAGACAGTATAAAATTTTAATATAATGTGGATGGATGTGGATGTGGATAATATCATTTAATATCTACATAATGAACTGTATTTTTCTGAATTTCTGAGAATTGATCTACTACGTACATCCTACATTCTAGTAACGTTGTTAATATCTCTTAGTTTATTAACAAAATTATCATAAATTTATAATAATACTATATATATTGGAAGGTCCATTACGAAATTAAAAAAAATCATTTCTTTCTGGAGATGATTTCCAGGTCCCTAATGTTACCTCAAGGTTAACGGGGCAACATTTACTGAAAGGCCTATTATGGAATCAAAAAAAAATATTTTCTTCTTGTAGTAGATATCCAGGTCCCTAATGTTACCTCCAGGTCATCGGGACATAATCTACTGGAAGGTTCATTATAAAAATAAAAAAACAATTTTCTTCCTGTAGATGATGTCCAGGTCCCTAATATTACCTCCAGGTTAACGGGATAACATCTACTCGAAAGCCTATTACGAAACCAAAAAAAAATTTTTCCTGAAGATGATATCCAGGTCACTAATGTTACCTCCAGGTTAACGAGGCAACATTTACTGAAAGGCCTATTACGGAATCAAAAAAAAATATTTTCTGCCTGTAGTGGATGTCCAGGTCCATAATGTTACCTACAGGTCATCGGGACATCATCTACTGGAAGGTTCATTATAAAAATAAAAAAAAATTTTCTTCCTGTAGATGATGTCCAGGTCCCTAATGTTACCTCCAGGTTAACGGGATAACATCTACTGGAAAGCCTATTACGAAACCAAAAAAAAAATTTTTCCTAGATAGTAGATGATGTTCAGGTCCCTTATGTTACCTCTAGATCATCGCGGCATCATCTACTGGAACGCACATTACGAAATTTAAAAAAAAATTTTCTTCCTGTAGAAAATGTCCAGGTCCCTACTGTTACCTCCAGGTCGACGGGGCATAATCTACTGGCAGGCGTATTACGACATCAAAAAAAAAAATTTTTCTTCCTGTAGGAGATATGTAGGTCAGTAATGTTACCTCCAGGTCAACAGGGCATCTTCTACTGAAAGACCTATTACGAAATAAAAAAAAAATTTTTCTTCCTGTAGATGACGTGCAGGTCACTAATTTTACCTCCAGGTCATCGGGGCAACATCTACTGGAAGGCATATTACGAAATTAAAAAACAAAATTTTTCTTCCAGTAGAAGATTTCTAGGTCCGTAATGTTACCTCCAGGTCATCAGGGCAACTCCTACTGTGAGACTTATTACGATATCAAAAAAAAAAAATTTTCTTCCTGTAGAAGATGTCCAGGTCCCTACTGTTACCTCCAGGTCGACGGGGCATCATCTACTGGAGCCCATATTACGAAATTAAAAAAAAATATTCCCTTCCTGTTGATGATGTCCAGTCCTTAATGTTAACTTCAGTTATAACTGATCGAGATAAACAAATAAATAATCATTTTAAATAATCGAGGTTAAACCATTTAAAAAAGTAATTAAGCACCAATAAAAAAGTTAAACACTATTACTAATTAATCCGTGTGATTCCGCGATCACTTTCATTAAATAAAATTCATTTTTTCGAAAATCCAAGAGAGATATAAGAAGAGTTAAAAAATAAAAAGTCTGCCTGTACGGACGTACGGACGTACGTACGTACGCTCAGAATTAAACTTTAAAACCATTAAAAAATTAATTAAATACCTATAAAAAAGTCAAACACTATGTCTAATTATTCCTTTGGGTGCCGCGATCCTATTGAATAAAAAAAAATTAATTTTTACAAACTATTTAAAAAATATAACATAATTTATACTTAAATCGTCATTTTGACAGTATAAAATTTTAATATAATGTGGATATGTATGATCAATATTTAATTATTTGGTTGATTTTTTTTAAATATATACTACATATATTAAAATTTGTATAAGATGTATTGTAGAAATATTTTATATACGCGTATACGTTCATTTCTTTTTCAGTATTCAATTGTTTTGAGACGACTTTTTAATTTAAGGCTATTCTAATTATTCCGTTCGTCCAATAGATGGCGTGTATAAAATTTTCTATTTTTCCAGTTCTTCTCGCAAATGCTCAAAAATGTGTATTATGCGAAAATGTATCTTCCGTTCAGCGTATTTCAATGATAGCCATTAAAAAATTAATTAAATACCTATAAAAAGTCAAACACTATGTCTAATTATTCCTTTGGGTGCCGCGATTCCTATTGAATAAAAAAAAATTAATTTTTACAAACTATTTAAAAAAATATAACATAATTTATACTTAAATCGTCATTTTGACAGTATAAAATTTTAATATAATGTGGATATGTATGATCAATATTTAATTATTTGGTTGATTTTTTTTAAATATATATACTACATATATTAAAATTTGTATAAGATGTATTGTAGAAATATTTTATATACGCGTATACGTTCATTTCTTTTTCAGTATTCAATTGTTTTGAGACGACTTTTTAATTTAAGGCTATTCTAATTATTCCGTTCGTCCAATAGATGGCGTGTATAAAATTTTCTATTTTTCCAGTTCTTCTCGCAAATGCTCAAAAATGTGTATTATGCGAAAATGTATCTTCCGTTCAGCGTATTTCAATGATAGCGATTGAAACAATATTTAAGTTAGTGACTAATAAGTGTAATGAATAAATATATGCGAGTGAATAAAAATTGCGATCAACTGCGTAAGAATAGTATATAATTAAATCTCCAAATATTAAATGCTTCTGTAGTACTTAATTGACAAATGGAATTCCCCCAATATATACATTCTATTTCGAATTAATTAAAAACAAAATATAATTCATTTTTACTTCCTTACATTCGCATTTAAAAAATACCAGATTGAATAATAAAATTTGCTGACTTATATAATAAAATTTACTATATTGAATATCAAAAATTACGATATTGGACATTAAAAGATAGTATATCTAAATTTTACTATATAACATAGCAAAAATTATTATATTGCTGAGATGTCACACTTTTCCTATACAATATAGTAATTTTTAATATAGATTATTTTATATAGATTTTTTGTAATATAGTTTATAATATTTTACTCAGTGTATAAAAAGTGCTATTACCAAATTACCAATAACACACAAATTAATAAGTACTGCTAAATAAATAAATAAATTATTTGCAAAGGATGTGTACATATCACATGACAATAAAAATCAATAATAATTCCTTTATGAAAATTGCTATTGCAATAATAATTTAACTCTATTTCATACAAAAGTAATTATTTTTATATTTTTATAGATAATTTCTATTTTTTTAATATTATCATTTTAATTCATCGTATAATAATAATAAACATTAATTATTATACATATGATAATAATTCTATATGGGTACATTTTAATAAATAATAATTGAATGTAGTTAAATAATAAAATATTTTTTAGGTTCATTTAATATTATCTATTATAAAATAATTTTTCATCGAGCGATCGTGAGCGAGGGAGGATTTTAGCTAGGTCATCCAGGTCATCGCAGCATCATCTAATTGATAGCTTATATAAAATTAAAAAAAAATTAATTTCTTCCTGTAGATGATGTCCAGGTCCTTACTGTTACCTCCACGTCGACGGTGCATCATCTACTGGAAGGCCTATTACGAAACCAAAAAAAAAAATTTTCTTCCTGTGGAAGATGTCTAGGTCGGTAATGTTACCTCCAGGTCAACAGGGCATCATCTACTGGAAGGTTCATTATAAAAATAAAAAAACAATTTTCTTCCTGTAGAAGATGTTTAGGTCCCTACTGTTACCCATATGTCGACGGGGCATCATCTACTGGAAGGGCTATTACGAAACCAAAAAAAAAAAAATTTTCTTCCTGTAGAAGATGTCGAGGTCGGTAATGTTACCTCCAGGTCATCGGGGCAACATGTAGAGAAAGACTTATTACGAAATAAAAGAAAAAATTTTCTTCCTATAGAAGATGGCCAGGTCGGTAATGTTACCTCCAGGTCATCGGGGAAATATCAACTGAAAGACCTATTACGTAAAAAAAAAAAAAATTTTTCTTCATGTAGAAGATGTCTAGGTCCCTACTGTTACCCATAGGTCGACGGGGCATCATCTACTGGAAGGCGTATTACGAAACCAAAAAAAAAAAAATTTTTCTTCCTGTAGAAGATGTCCAGGTCGGTAATGTTACCTCCAGGTTTTTCTTCCTGTAGAAGATGTCTAGGTCCCTACTGTTACCTCCAGGTCGACGGGGCATCATCTACTGGAAGGCATATTACGAAATAAAAAAAAACTTTTTCTTCCTGTAGAAGATGTCCAGGTCGATAATGTTACCTCCAGGTCATCGGGGAAATATCTACTGAAAGACCTATTACGTAAAAAAAAAAATTTTTCTTCCTGTAGAAGATGTCGAGGTCGGTAATGTTACCTCCAGGTCATCGGGGCAACATTTAGAGAAAGACTTATTACGAAATAAAAAAAAAATTTTTCTTCCTGTAGAAGATGTCTAGGTCCCTACTGTTACCTCCAGGTCGACGGGGCATCATCTACTGGAAGGCCTATTACGAAACCAAAAAAAAAAAATTTTCTTCCTGTGGAAGATGTCTAGGTCGGTAATGTTACCTCCAGGTCAACAGGGCATCATCTACTGGAAGGTTCATTATAAAAATAAAAAAACAATTTTCTTCCTGTAGAAGATGCATCGGCTCGCAACATGTAGATGGAAAGACTTACTACGAAATAAAGAAAAAATTTTCTTCTAAGAAGATGGCCAGGTCGGTAATGTTACCTAGGTCATGGGGAAATATCAACTGAAAGACCCTATTACGTAAAAAAAAAAAATTTTTCTTCATGTAGAAGATGTCTAGGTCCCTACTGTTACCCATAGGTTCGACGGGGCATCATCTACTGGAAGGCGTATTACGAACCAAAAAAAAAAATTTTTTCTTCTGTAGAAGATGTCCAGGTCGGTAATGTTACCTCCAGGTCATCGGGGCAACATTTAGAGAAAGACTTATACGAACTAAAAAAAAATTTTTCTTCCTGTAGAAGATGTCCAGGTCGGTCATGTTACCTCCAGGTTATCGGGGAAATATCTACAGAAAGACCTATTACGTAAAAAAAAAAATTTTCTTCCTGTAGAAGATGTCTAGGTCCCTACTGTTACCTCCAGGTCGACGGGGCATCATCTACTGGAAGGCATATTACGAAATAAAAAAAAACTTTTTCTTCCTGTAGAAGATGTCCAGGTCGATAATGTTACCTCCAGGTCATCGGGGAAATATCTACTGAAAGACCTATTACGTAAAAAAAAAAATTTTTTCTTCCTGTAGAAGATGTCTAGGTCCCTACTGTTACCTCCAGGTCGACGGGGCATCATCTACTGGAACCCATATTTCGAAATTAAAAAAAAAATATTCCCTTATATTTTAAATATTCCCATATATTTGTTGATGATGTCCAGTCCTTAATGTTATCTTCAGTTATAACTAATCGACTATAAAAAATTAAAAAAAGTAAATAAAAAAGTAATTAAACACCCATAAAAAAGTTAAACACTATTTCTAATTAATCCGTGTGGTTCCGCGATCACTTTCATTAAAAAGAAATTCATTTTTTCGAAAATCCAAGAGAGTTATAAGAAGAGTTAAAAAATAAAAAGCCGCCTGTACGGACGTACGGACGTACGCTCAGACTTAAACTTTAAAACCAATAAAAAATTAATTAAATACCTATAAAAAAAGTCAAACACTATGTCTAATTATTCCTTTGGGTGCCGCGATCATATTGAATTAAAAAAAATAAATTTTACAAACTATTTAACAAAATATAACATAATTTATACTTAAATCGTCATTTTGACAGTATAAAATTTTAATATAATGTGGATTTTTTGCTAGTATATAACACTTAACAAACTTTTATAACATTTTAATGATTATTTTTGTTATATACAAAAAATTAGTTGTTTATTCATATAAATTAAAATCGTTCAATAATTTATAGTAAATAAACATTGTAATATTAACTTTTTAACAACAATTTAAATTAAATTAAATTTAAATTATAACAACAATTTAAACAATAAATAAAATAGATAATTAATAATTTTGAAAATTTTATTAATCCAATACATAAATTTTTTAACATGCCATTTTATTTTAGTACATATTTTAAAAATAATTTTTATGGCTAATTGAATACATTAAAACAACATTTCAACAAATATTTAATTAATATTCTTAAAAAAAAAAAGAAATATACGGGGACTCGAACCCAAGAGTTCCCGTAATGAGCGCATTTTAATTATAAATAAATTAGTATTTTAATATATTTTTAATTATAATATAAATTAGTTTGATAACTAGAAAGATAGATGAATCTTCGCAGACAATTGAAAAAGATGAATTTCCTGAAAGAAAAAGTAAATTGAGCTAACGCGTGCATTTTCTTCTTCGCCGTTTCTGTTTCTCCATCCATTCGTCCTTCGCGCGATTCCCTCCCTACTCGGATACTTCGTATCCTCCACCACTACTTCTAAATTATGTGTAAGCTTCGCCAGTAGCTGTAAGAGGCGCCACTTTCTTGGGCAACATAGGCGGATCGCGTGCCTCTATGCTCATCGGCAATCTCTTTTTACTAATATCTGACCATAGCCCGCTTCTGCTGTATTGTATGACTAGATTCAAAATGTAAAAATCGTCCTAAAAAGGTATCTTTCCTATACCAATTAGTAATAACTTTTCTATTTTCATTTCTTATTAGTGATACCTCTAAAAAACTTATATAACCATTATTCCCTTTTTGCATGAGTGAACTGCAATTTCTCATGGTAGTTATTGAAAACTTCAATTACATTTGTTAATTTATTTTCGGGAATACACATAATTGTATCATCCACATATCTGTAATAGAACGGTGGAATAAAATCTAATTTTTTGAGACAGTATTGCTCCAAATCTGTCATAACAATATCAGCAAAAATCGGGCTTACCGGGCTGCCCATAGGACTTCCATATAGTTGTTGATAATATTTATTATCCCATTGAAAGTAAGTGTGGCGCATCAAAAATTTTACTACTTCAATTAATTCATGTAGAGAAACATTATGTATGTTTTTCAGTATTAAGGGGATGTCGGAGCTATAGCCTCCATCAAAAGCCGCTCGATCTCGCGGCTTGGAATGGCGCTGTAGTCAGGTGTCGATTTCTACGATAAACGTACTTCAAGCATAAATTATAAATTTTACAGCTATATAGAGCTGTTGAAAGATACTTTCCCCCCTAGCTATAACTAAAATAAAGGTAATTCTAATATTACTCTTGGTAGCAAATATTTATTTTTTTAAAGAAATGTGAAATACGTTTCATATTTAATGAATCTATATCTGCCGTAATGCTACACGCAACGTATTTCACATTTCTTTAAAAAAATAAATATTTGCTACCAAGAGTAATATTACAATTACCTTAATTTTAGTTATAGCTAGGGGGGAAAGTATCTTTCAACAGCTCTATGTAGCTGCAAAATTTATAATTTATGTTTTAAGTACGTTTATCGTAGAAATCGACACCTGACTACAGCGCCATTCGAAGCCGCGAGATCGAGCGGCTTTTGATGGAGGCTATAGCTCCGACATCCCCTTAACCGTCTGTGATATACATTGTTAGCTTTATTTTAATATTTGACTGCCTTTTGCTTAATATGTGTGATTATGTGTTAATTTATTTTGTAATGTTCTTCAAGTATTTATTTAATTTTCAATTTTTTGTGTTGATTATGGACACAACAATAGGGGAAAGGTATGTTATATATAACCTCAATCTCTGTGCAAAAATTGTTAAACGTTTGTTATTTTAGTCATTGTTTTCAATTATAGAGCGACGCATCAGAGATGCTGTTAATAATATGTGTATACCTATATATTGACGAAATAGTAAGTAACTTAGATTTATATATGTAAAAATTGTGTTTAAAAGATGTTGTAAAATGAAATCATTTTTTAATAAAAAGGTATAGCCTGATGAGGATGGAGGATATCCATCGAAACGTCGCCAAATAAATAAATATGGTTTGTTCATCAATATCGAGGAAAACCTAAACTACTCCTAAATACACTGCATGGACGACAAAAAATCACTTAATAATTATTTGGATTTTGATTGAAAATTGTATCCTAAATGAAAATGTCCCATAACAACGAGGATCAACGAACATCTTTTTACACACACATAACCAACACACATGGACGACGCACTACATTGTTGCTGAAAAGATTGGCTGATTTAAGTGAAAAATTAAGTAAAGCTAAGTCACAGAGAATTTTTCTATTAAAATGCAGACGGTTCGATTTGCTACCAACACATTTAAAAAACATACGAAATAATTTGAAACATATCACATTCATCAGTAATACTGCAAAAGATATAATACAAAATGATATAATTCATCTTCAAAATAAAATGTTAAAAGCAGAAATAGTTGATGTAAACATACACATTTCTTATATTAACAAAAATATTAATTACATTAAAAATATACTAGAGAACAAAATAGAAAAAACAATTATAGAAGAATTTGTTTTAAGACAAGAAGTTAGAACCAATGTTATAAAAAGAAAGTTAGATTTAGTACATAAGAAAAAATTCGATAAGTTATATAATTGTAAAATTGAAAACAATGGTAATAAGCGGATTAATTTCTCAAATAATTGTGATTTGCAACAGAATAGAATCACTACAAATAATAAGTGGTTCGTTAATTTGACTAATACAAATATTCCAGATGAGGTTAAAGATATAGTAAGTTTAGGACAAAAATATAGTACAAGTAACAGTTTTGACAAACATACAATAATTGAAACCATAAAAAATGTAGAACAATTATTTGAGAATAATGAGTTTTCCCAGGAAACTGTCAATTTTATTAGAAAAAATGTTACAAATTGCATGACGAATAGCTTCAAAAAAACTGAACACATTAAGTATGAAGATAGGTTGTTTGCACAGAGATTGAATCAAACAAAAAGATTTTTAAGAAATAACAAAGATATTTTTTACATTTGCTGACAAAGGCAATGTCACAGTTGCTATAGAAACTCAGACTTATAAAGAAAAAATGGAGAAATTAATATCTGATAAAAACACATATCGTCAAATTATGAAAAATCCATTAAACAAACTCCAAAAAGATACACACGCAATAATGAAAAAATGGAATGAGTTAGAGTTATTAGATAAAAAATACCATAGGAATGAAATAACACATACTGATACAACGTTACCAAGAATTTATGGGCTGCCAAAGATACACAAGAAGGATGTACCACTAAGACCTATTGTATCTTGTATTGGTAGCCCCACATATAAACTATCCAAAATTGTGGAAAAAATGATCACAAATAGTATTAAGAAACCTAAATCTTATGTAAAAAATAGTGTCGAATTAATTAAAAAACTTAGCAACTGTGACATTCCTGCAAATTATATAATAATTTCACTAGATGTAGTCTCCTTGTTCACTAATATTCCAGAAGAATTAGTTCTTAAAGGTATTGAAAAAAGATACCATTTAATAAGAAAAATACATAATGTTTCTCTACATAAATTAATTGAAGTAGTAAAATTTTTGATGCGCAACACTTACTTTCAATGGGATAATAAATATTATCAACAACTATATGGAAGTCCTATGGGCAGCCCGGTAAGCCCGATTTTTGCTGATATTGTTATGACAGATTTGGAGCAATACTGTCTCAAAAAATTAGATTTTATTCCACCGTTCTATTACAGATATGTGGATGATACAATTATGTGTATTCCCGAAAATAAATTAACAAATGTAATTGAAGTTTTCAATAACTACCATGAGAAATTGCAGTTCACTCATGAAAAAGAGAATAATGGTTATATAAGTTTTTTAGAGGTATCACTAATAAGAAATGAAAATAGAAAAGTTATTACTAATTGGTATAGGAAAGATACCTTTTCAGGACGATTTTTACATTTTGAATCTAGTCATACAATACAGCAGAAGCGGGCTATGGTATATACATTGGTGGACAAGGCAATTTTGTTAGCACATGAAAAATTTCATGGAACCAATATGAAACTAGTCAAAGAATTTTTAAAAAATAATTGTTACCCAAAAAAGTTTATAAATCATAATGTAAGAAAAAGTTTAGAGAAAATAAAATATAGTTCTAGTCATAACAATGATCAAGTTAATAATAGAGTAGTAACTAATTATAAAGCAACTTTAAATATTCCTTTTATTCCTAAATTTTATGAAAAAATATCTGGTTCTATGAAGGGCAAAGCTATCAAAGTTATACCTAAAATTTATAATAAAATTGATGGTGTTATTGTGAGGGGCAAAGATAAAATAGACAAATTAACTAAAACTAATGTAGTGTATAAAATAGATTGTAAAGATTGTAATGCTAGTTATGTTGGTGAAACAAAGAGACAAGTAAAATGTCGTATTAAAGAACATAAAGCTAATATAAACAAAACTGAGTCGCACTATGTAATCAATGAACATATGCTCGAATATGATCATTCGTTAGATTTTGACAACGTCAAAATACTTGATACTGAAAAGAATTGGAAAAAACGAGTATTATCAGAAATGATCCACATAAATCTGCAACATAATGCGATCAATTGCAAAGACGATACTAGACATCTTAGCTAACATTACAGTGACATTATCAATAGTATTAAATTAAAATCTAAATTATAATGTGTATCTCTCCCCTATGACATAACCTCAAATCAATGTATATCGATCAGATGTTTGGATAAGGTGAGTGATTGTGTTTAAAAGATGTTGTAAAATGAAATCATTTTTTAATAAAAAGGTATAGCCTGATGAGGATGGAGGATATCCATCGAAACGTCGCCAAATAAATAAATATGGTTTGTTCATCAATATCGAGGAAAACCTAAACTACTCCGATGAAGTTAACGTTATCTCATTCGTACTTGCAGTGATCATTTCCCGTACACTATCATAGTTCACTCGTTGACTGGTTGTATAATTTAAACGAATTCCTTTTACTTTACACACGCATTCTTCGCCATTTGGAGTTTTGTACTTGTATGCGTAAAATTTCGGCCCCTCTGAAATAAAAGATGTAATGTAGGTTCCTATTCCTTTGTCAGCCAATTCATCGGTAAGATCTCCAAGCATGTTACCGAGCGGTAAATCTTTATCACTATTTCTACTCACATAGAGTACAGAGTCAGTGTCGTAGTAGAGAACGCGTTCTCCTAATTCGTTCAAGTACCCAAATAATTTTAGACGGGCTTGAGATGTCGTGAAAGCAGCAACGACTACGCTCGTAGTGTGTGATGGTCTGAGGGAATCAAGAAAATAGCAGACTAAAAAACAACTGATTTACTTATAACAATTAATAAAAACAAATTTACGCAAAAACAGGAGTTAGTTGCCCTCCGTTATGTAATTATCTATCATTTTACAAAGCTTCAAGTTATTATAACAATATGTCGCCGAGAAAAAATTTATAAATGTAATATTCTTATAATTTCTTGTATGAAAAATAAAGTTCAACCCTTAAAAAAATCAGCCCACAATTTGGAAGACTTGTTCTAAGTGTGGTGGATTAGTTTGTCCGTATTGTCAAGAGATTAAAAAAATGCAGACATTAAAGTATGCGAATAATTTCAACTAAGCAGATTTTTCGATGCAAGTCAAGACAGTTTGTGCTTGGATGCTTAACCGACAGCATCTTCGAACTTTTTTATAAGTTTGTCTGTTGGAATATTTTTTGTGAAAGTTCTGTGATATTTTTTGTGAGGCATTCTAAAATACAATGGATGAGGACCGTGGTTGCGAGAGTGATTCGTCGATTGAGTCAATTTCACCCATTCAAAGTGAAGAGGATTGGGATAGGGCGCCGGAACACCCTATTCACTTCCTTTATGGAATCGGGTTTTATTTAAACCCGAGATTAGTAATAGATTTACTCGAGGATGACGGGTATTCATCATTATAATTGTAAGTAATTTTTATACACACATTATATGTTTTGTTTTTTATTTTAATGTTTATACACGTATCAAATGGTGGGTTGTATTTTTTATTTTTTCGTAGAGTGTAAAAATATATGAATTAGCGGAGATAAATAGCCTTTGATTAAAATATTCGTTAATTCACTGAACGGAATACATCGCTCGACCACCGCTATCGCGAAAAAGTTCATTTTTTCGAAATTTTAAATTATTCTTTCACGACCGCATAGGTGCTTCGGAACTACGGTGAATCCTTTTTGAATTTTTTCATTATCTTTTAAAGCTCCCTTATTATACACATTATATACTTTGTTTATTTTTTAATGTTTATACACGCACTAAATGATGTGTTGTATTTTTTTATTTCGTACCGTGTAAAAAATATACGAATTAGCGGAGTGAAAAAGCATCCGATTAAAACACTCATTAATTCGCTGAATGGGTCACCTCGCTCGAGTATCGCTATCGCGATGAGTAACATGTATCCCTTAAAAATATTTTTTATTTCGTACAGTGTAAAACATATACGAATTAGCAGAGTGAAAAAGCATCCGATTAAAACATTCATTAATTCGCTGAATGGGTCGCCTCGCTCGAGTATCGCTATCGCGATGAGTAATACGTATCCCTTACAAATATAAGAAAAAGTTCATTTTTCGAAATTTTAAAATATTCTTTCACGATGGATCCTTTTTGAATTTTTTCATTATCTTTTACAGCTCCCGAGATAAAAAATTTAAACCCAAGTTCAATAAAGTAGATCCCAAATTCAAGCCAAATTCAATGCTTGTCTATTTTTTATAAATTTTGTCTTATCGAGGGTTTTTGTCAACATATCTGGTAGATTAAATTGAGAATCTATTTTATAATATCGAATAGTCCATTTTTGATCGCCGCGGCCGGGGCCTCCCGCGCGCGCGACCGCCCGCAAACTTGCGTTTAGCACTTTGCGTACTGCTCGAGCATCTCGACCCGCTCGCGCTCTCCCGCGCTCGGTACTCTACAGCTCGTGCCCCCCGCACACGCTGTATTCTACCGCTCGCGTACAAGCCAAATTATGTATCGGTTGAAAAACGTGAAATAATTAACACTATTACTCTCTGAACTAGACCCACCGCGCGCATTTCTCACAATTTGAAAAAAACAGCAGAGTTGGACAAATTATTCTCTTCATTGAATCTCTATAACATTTATTAAAGTCCTAAGGTTCGCTCACATGTGTTTGTTAGAGTTTTGTAAGTTTCGTTGGCGAAAAATTTCGGAACCTTGTCGTTACTGAGATTTGCAAAGGTTATCAATGTTAAGCAAAATTATGTATACGATTAACAAAGTTAACGAGTAAATTTTTTATAAGCGAGCGATTCGGAAATGGATCAAATTAAAAAAAATTATTGATTAATCAACCATTTTTCAATTGTCGAAAAGAAAAAATAAGTGTAGTAAAGTCTTACGAGAAAAGATTATAGGGTAAATTTATTAATATCCGGTATAAAAATAATTTATTTATAACAAGCACCATTTACAATCTCGATATTTATTGATCTTTTGTGACAAAATAGGTAAAATACAGAAAACATCTTTGGATAAATTTATTTTCACTACATTAACCACAGAAATAATTATTTATAAAATTTACAATAATTCATTTAAATGGTTACTGAAATTAAAATAATCGAGGATTTCTTAGAAGTGACGAGTGCATCTGTACTAAACCGACGCGTGGTACAATATATACGGTTACATTTTCATGTTTTACATCGTGTTTAGATAAACAGATGCAAGTAAGAAGATATGCTACAGAAATACTGATAAATTCTCGATTATTTTTAATTTCGGTAACTCTTTTAAATTAATTAACGCAAATTGTTATAAATAATTATTTCTAAAAGCTAATATAGCTAAATGAATTATTCTTAACCGTTTTCTAAATTACACATAATTTTGGTATACAAAATCGATAAATATCAATGTGTAACGAAAAATAGCTATAACTCAGAAAATATGAGAGATATAAAAAATAAGCAAAAATCAACTTCTCTAACGAGAAGTTCATTTGAGGATGCTTCATAGATATGTGCTTTAAAAAACCAAACAGACATTTCACTCGTCGCAACCAGTCGCGTGATTCACGTTTGTTTTGGTTAATTTTTATAAATTTCGCTGATTCTTTCATACCAGAGAAAACGTATCCTTGAACATATTCACTGTCAGTCTTGATCATGCTTCCGATCGGTGAAGACGTACGAGCGGTTAAAAATGTTTTATCTGTCATAAATCTGAACGATTTTAATCGCGTAAAAATATAAAGAAAGTTTGTAAAAAATTAGACGACAAATAGTTATCATTAGGTAAGTCATACGTGCTTATATTTTTTGAAAAAAACACACACAAGAATTTACACACTTAGTTATTCGTATAGCTACATCATCCGTGTCACTTACCAAACATAAAAAAACGTCATTTTTGGAAATATGAAATTTTATTTCCGTGAGTGTATAGGCGATTCGGAACCATGCTGAGACCAGTTTGAATTTTTTTATATCTCTTACGGTTCTCGAGATAGACAAATTTACTGTTTCCAAAATTTATTTCTGTAGAAAAATTTTGACTAAGATAGCTCGGGACCCGCAAGAGATAACTAAAAAATCAAAAAGTCTCTTTCACAGTTCCGCATCCTCTATACACTCACAAAAATAAACTTTTTTATATAAATCAGCTATGTTTTCGGAACCATGCTGAGACCAGTTTGAATTTTTTTTTTTGAAATCTCTTACGGTCCCCGAGATAGACAAATTTACTGTTTCCAAAATTTATTTTTGTGGAACACTTGACTACGATAGCTCGGGACTAGCAAGAGATATTGAAAAAAATCAAAAAGTCTCTTTCACAGTTTCGCATTCTATATACACTCACAAAAGAAAATTTCGAATTTCCGAAAAATGAACATTTTTATATAAATCAGCTATGTTTATATGAAGAGGTGTAAACGACAATCAAAATAATCACGCTACTCGGGATAGTACGGCTCGCGCGAGCATCGATACCGCAATGACTCACCCGTATCACTTCCCAATCATGAAAAAGTTCGTTTTATGGAAATTTGAAATTTTATTTTCGTGTGTGTATAGGCTATTCGGAATCATGCTGAGGCCATTTTGAATTTTTTTTTATCTCTTACGATCCCTGAGATAGACAAATTTACTTTTTCCAAAATTTATTTCTGTGGAAAACTTTTGACTACGATAGCTCGGGACCCGTAAGAGATATTGAAAAAAATCAAAAAGTTTCTTTCACAGTTTCGCATCCTCTATACACTCACAAAAATAAAATTTCGAATTTCGATAAAATGAACTTTTTTATATAAATCAGCTATGTTTATATGAAGAGGTATAAAGGAGAATTAAAATTATCACGCTACTCGGAATAGTACGGCTCGCGCGAGCATTGTTACTGCGCTGACTCATCCGTATCACTTCCCAATCATGAAAAAGTTTGTTTTTTGGAAATTTTAAATTTTATTTTCGTTAGTGTATAGGTGATTCGGAACCATTCTGAGGCCATTTTGAATTTTTTTTATATCTCTTACGGTTCCCGAGATAGACAAAGTTACTGTTTCCAAAAATTATTTCTGCAGAAAACTTTTGACTACGATAGCTCGGAAGCCGCAAGAGATATAGAAAAAAATCAAAAAGTCTCTTTCACAGTTTAGCGTCCTCTACACACTCACAAAAACAAAATTTTAAATTTCCAAAAAACGAACTTTTTTTTATTTAACCCAGTTTTGTTTATAAACATATCATGTAACATTATGAATATCAATGACTCAGCGAAGACACGCTCGTCGGCGGCTCACCTAGGACAGACTGCATTTCCCCCTACCCCCACCGGGGTCAAGGTCGGTCATGTTTTGACTGTCCATGGTGGCCGCATAACTACTAACGGTAATTACGATAATATGCCGACTATATGTATATGTCATTGCTTTTTTGTTTTATTTTATTGTTTTCTTCTTTTCTGTGATGTTTTTCTAGTACTTCTGTGAATCGAGAAAAACAGACATACCTATCTATGTTTCATATAAGGCCTGATTTTCAATTATGCAAAATAAAGAAATTTATATAATTTTCCATATATTTCGAAAAACATCGGGCTCAAATTTTGGGATCAATATTAAGAAGAACTCGAGCAATAAAACAACTTTTATTTTTATCAAAAAAATGCATTTTCGACGTATAATTCGAACAGTTCACTAGGAGGAAACTCGAATAAGTAGGGACGAAAGCAATTTTTTATCTGGATATTTTTTGATTATATAAATCAATGACTTTTAAATCGATATAATAATTAATTTTTTTAATATTTTGACGTCGAATTCGGAAAGAGCGGACTAAAAAACACTTAAATTAGCATTTTGACTGAAAATTCTATCCTGTTTTCATCATAAGTTATGGCGTTGAAGTTAATGTAAAATTTTCGTCATCTTCGGTATTAATGGATTAAATTAAAATAATTAATTTATTTTATCCACGATATTGATCGATAGGGCGGTTTATTTTATGCTTAAAAAAGGCATTTTATTCCAAAATTTTCAAACCCAGGGGTAATTTTGAACATATCATGAGATAATTGTGAACACATTTGCGATTCACTTTTTTTTCAACATGAACAACAATATTTTACGACCTCCACTACCGGAACATCAATTACTTATTTTTTAGCAACTCGTAAAATTTTTTCAGACACGAAATGTATCAGTACGACTGCTTATTTAGGGTTAAAACCTAATTTTATTTTATGCCAATTGGTCTCCTGTTAAATCCCCTGTCTTCAATTTTATACTGAAGACATTTTTAACTATCTATTTTAAGTATTAAGAATTGACTAAAATTTACGTTAAATTGTTTGATTAATTGAATGAAACACTTCATGTAAAGTAGAAATTTATTAGTTACGGAATTTGATACGGAATCGATAATGTATGCATATGTGTGTGCGTGTGCGTGTATGTATGTGAGCGCGTTTCTGTATATACGTGAACATCGCCTTTTAAGCCGTTTACAAGATCACAATACTAATTGTTGTCTTGACATTCCAAACATAACTCGAAATTTCAGTACCTAAACACATTCTTTGATTTAGTTCAACCAGCGAGTTCGAGGTGTAATCTTCGAAGCAAGAAGCATACGAGATAAGTGAATATTGCTTACATGAGTTATAACGATAATTCGTAAAGTTATAATGAGTATTCATTCATTTTGGTTAACGATAAAAAAATTAAAAATAATCATTAAAAATCTTTTTTGTTTATTTCAATTAAACTTGTACTTAAAATAATAGAAAATTTTTAAAAACTTGTGCAGAACGTATATTAATTAACTTTTAATTATTTATATATTTAATTTAAATTTAATTTATATTATTTAATTATTTATATTCTATATATTCTTGATTTTGTGCCCTCTTTTTTTTTTTTTTTTTTTTCCTGGCACTTCCTACCGTTTATCCCCTGGGGGACTTTAACGGTGTCCACCTACCACCTATGTGTGGGTGCTTTATCCCTCCCTTAAAACCCCACCATCTCGCATTCGCCCGGGGTTATGCCCGTGGATGAGGGAAACCTGTGAAGCAGAGAAAACCTCATCCGAGATGGCCGGTGTATTCGAAACATTCTTTTTGGGTGTCAAAGTCACATTGCGTAGGCCTTGACACCGAAACCGAATGTTTCACACCTCCCGCTCACGTTGTGGAATGTGAAAAACACCTAACCGATCCCGAAAGCCGCACGAGAATGGTCTCCCATCCAAGTACTAACCGTGCTCAGCGCTGCTTAACTTTAGCGATCGGCTGAGGTGCGCTTCCACCACTCCGCCACCGCGTCGGTTATTTATATTCTATATAATTGACTGCTATTATATTTACATTAGATCTCTCTATTAGATGATGCTGAAAAATTCTAGAAACGGTAGACCACAACAAAATCCTGCGCATTTTTTTTCACCTATAATCAAGATGATAATGTTTCAGTGTATTACCGTAAGTACTGTAAGTACTGTAAGTAAAATTACTGTAAGTATGTAAGGCATCGGTGATTTATATTATTAATTCATGTATCATTAAATTTCTAAATGTTTGCGAAATTTTTTATATATTTAATTTAAATAATAAATTTAATGTTGTATTTGTAGGAATAGGCTAAAATAAGTGTTTAAAGAAAAAAAGTAAGTCTATAGTAGATAAAGTGCATCTTCGGGGAATAAAATAAGTTTACAGGATATAAAGTGAGCCTGCGGGGAATAAAATAATGAAGGGAATAAAATTCAGTTTTAATCCCTTCTAAGAGGCGAATAAAGTGGACTTTATTGATTATTAGGGTGAAAAATTAGTTTATAGTTAACTTTATATTGAAAAGTAGGAAGAAGCAAATTTTTGGTTGTTTTATTTCATTATTTCATTCACTTGCAAGTAAACTCTCATTTCCTGTGCAAGTATAGCATTAATTGAATCTAATTAATTTTTAGACAATTTATAATTACTTAATTATATAAGCAAACTTTTTCTAGGGCAAACATGCTGGAAATCTCGAAAGGCACTTAAAAGCAAAACATGAAAAAACTGCTTTTTCGGAATTTCTTAAAAATATAAAGATTTAAAGGAGTTGCGCGACGATGAAGAGTGTGTGAATAGTGGCGCTGACATTACAAAAGCGTGCGTAACTATAAATGGCAGACCTTTTTCTTGCTTAGAAGACGAAGGATTTACAGACATCGTGCAACCTCTTCTCAATGCACTTCCTGAGGAAGTAAACGTTAGTATTTCTAAATCCAAAATTAAGGATGAAGTAAAGCTAGAGGCCATTAAAATTAGGGAAGAAATAAAAGAAGACTTGCAGCATGTAAGTAAAAATTTCTTATGCAAGAAACTAAAACCTTATGTTTCATTTTTTGTTTCCCAGTATATATGGATTTTACATACGTATTTTCTTAAGGGCATGTCGTACTCAAAAAACGGTCTTTTTTTGCTTTTTTTATAAACCAAAGAATGAACTGTTAAAAAAAACCTGAGCCCTCTCAGGCATGTTTTAAACAATATATCCAAATATTTCCGATTTTGAAATTGATAATTAAGGAGACAAGCCTGGGTTAACTCGAAAAAAGTTAACTCGAGCTGTTAAAAATTTTCTGATAAACTTATGTATGTAAAAAAATTCTACAATAAGAATTTACTAAGAGATTCGATTAAAGGGGGTTCTAAATCTTTATTCATTAATTCTAGGGTACAGAAAAATTCCTACGCTTCATATCTTATTTTCGCAAAGGGCTTTGCGCAGTGCACGATTACTCAAAACTTAAGTTAAATACTTTTTTGAAAAACTTTCTTGTCTTTATTTTGTACAAGAAAAAATCTCATTTTTTATAAAATTTGATGAAAATTTTTTTTTAAATTCTAAATTTAGTTGTACAAAATATAGACAAATATGTTTTTCAGAAAAGTATTTTACTTAAGTATTAATACTTGTAAATGCGAGAAAATCGCGAGTGATTAGGTTTCATTTGATGAATAGCAACGTGAGTAATCGTTCACCGCGCAAAGCCCTTTGCGAAAATAGTGAATAAAGATTTAGAACTTCCTTAAATCGACCTCTCATTAAGTACTTTATTACAGAATTTTCTTTACATATATAACTTTATAAGAAAATTTTTAACAGCTCGCCAAAACTTTTCTGTTTTTTTCGAGTTAACCCAGGGTTGTTCCCTTAATTATGATTTTTGCGTGGAGAGTTTCTACCTATTTTGAGTAATAATTACCTACAAAAAATTGTTTATTTAATTATCATTAAAAATATTATGTTTTCTTAAAAAATCAAGATTTTATGCCCCCTTTTGTTTTAAGTTAGCCGTATGAATTTTATCAAATTCTTAATTTAATATTTTAAGTATAATTTTTATGCTAAAATGTGTAGAACCCTGTGTTTCGAGTCTGACATCCCATTAAGATTTTAATTCAAAATTATTTCTTTTATCAGTGTATATATGTAAAAAATAAAGACAAGACGTTTTTAAAAATGTCGCTCTTTCATTAAGTTTATGCTTGAGTTATAGCTCATAAATTCAAATTTTAAACAATAATTTAATTTTATAGGTAAAGCTCGTCAGTGTGAAATGTGACGTGGCTTCTAGCATGGAAGGTCTTTCTTAGGTGTAAGTGTTCAATTTATTAAATATCAAACTGTCCAACTAAGAACATTGGCTGTACATGCTCTTGAAACTCGCCATACGTCAGCATATCTTCGATCCGTTATTGAACTTATATTGAATGAATACGGAATTAATTTAGAACACATTTTACGTTTACAACGGATAATGGAACTAACATGCTAAAAATGGTGACCCTTTTACAAGAGGAAGAAATAAATTATTTACTTAATAATTATATGAAAAATATTTTTGTGGACTCCACTAATGCATTGATTGACGAATCAGTAGTGCAACCATGTGATGACGATTATCTATTTGATTTATTGGACGACGAGTTCGAAACTGAAGGTATTCTAACATGTGTACGTTGTGCAGCGCATACTCTTTGGGATTGAGATGTTCTCAAACAGAAAATGGATAAAATTATATCTAAGGTATAAAACAAATTTTTCATAATTAGGACAATTTAAAACCAAGTTATAAAAGTATTGAAAAAATAATAGTGCAAGTTTTTATTTTATATTTGCAAATCTAACTTAAATAAATTATAAAACTGTAAATTAAATTCTAAATTAAATTTAAAGTATATGACACTTTGTTTATGATAATATGTTATAATTTTAACAGGAAAATATTTATTTTTTAATTTAGAATGGGTTTACTCTTTTTAAAAAATCTCGCTGTAACACTATTCTAATTACTTTAAGTAGTACGTGTGAATTTTTTCAAAATTTATCATCACTAAATCATTGAGATACTTCTACAGACGCAAGAGTTAATTCTATAAGTTCTGTAAATTCTGTACTTCTTAAGCAAAAACACTGAATAATTAATTGATTAATTAATGTATTAATTACTTTTTATAGATTCGCCGTGTGATTAAATGTCTACGGTTGGAGCATATAGCGAAAATCCTAAAACTTTCAAATATTAATAAGCCTGTTCTTGATGTACGATCTCGGTGGAATTCGACCGCTCTCATGTTACAATCACTGATATCCGCTAAAGAGATATGTCAAGAACTGGAAACTACTGAAAAAGATTTTCATTCGACTTCCTTTGAGTGGCAGAAAATTCAGGAATGATTAAAAGCATTGGAGACTATTGGAGGCAAGCGACTGTTTGTTTACAAAGAGCAACTTTTGCCAGGAGATTTTTATGGCATTTGGTTGAGATGTCAGTTGAGTTTGAAAAAATTAGATACGCCTTTTGCTTCCGAACTTCATACTGCTGTGAAAATCAGAGAATATAAAATTTTAAATAATGATATTATATTCGCCGCATTGTTTGTAGATCCTAGATATCTGCCTCTTCTCACATCTCATGAAGAAGAAGCCGACGTCTCAGACTGTGCAAGTAAAGTAGACCGAGCAAAAAGTGTCCTCATACGATTACATAAAAGGCTCAATAAAAATGAAGAAGATCAAGCGCTCAATCAAGATAGTCAATCTCTTTCTATAAGTATTAAACATTTACTAACATTACTAACGTAATATTTAAACCATCTTAAGAAGTTGGGAAACTAAAACATTATTATTCCTATTTCTTTTAAATCAACAATGGGTTGATTTTTTTACTAAAAATTCTCTGTAATCCTCTTTTATTTGCTTTGAATATCAACTGTAAATTTCTTCAACATCTTTTATCGCTAAATGATTAAGATTTTTACGCAGTCTCATGGCTCAAATTTTGCACGTAATCGTTACCGATGAAAAGTGATTATTAATTATTAATTAATTTAGAGTTAATTATTTTTTAAAAAATCGCTCTGCAAGCTTCTTCTAAGCAGTTAAGCATTGTCGCGTCCCGACGAAAATTATATTATTATTTTTCGTAAAAAGTACTGCTTAGTTTAGAATAAAAATACGGCGTAGAAGACGAACAAAATAAGGTTGATAAAGAATGATTCTAAGTAAATCCAGTAATATAAAATATAATTTATAGAGCTAAGGGACAGATTAATGTACGAGTGTTTCAAACGAAAAAGAGACTGATAAGTAGAGTTAAAGATATTATTCATAGCCAATACGCATATAAGCGGGATCGCCGATAGTGAGATCGAAACGAATGGTTGCGCAAGAGTTTTTTGTACTGCACTATAAAATCAATGCTTGGAGAAGAGCCGGCAATGGGAATCATGGACTAGAAAATTCGAGCATTAGAAGGAAGTAATAAATTAAGCCGTTCTTTGGGTAATGTCGCAGTAATAAAAGGGGGACAGCAAATTCTCCGAATTAACTACGAAGCAATACAGTAAATGCACGGGATTCGATAATTTTTAATCACGCACATCTAACGGTCCAATCAGATGCAAGCACAGAAAAATCGAGAACTACTTACGCAATTTCCATATAAGGCAAAGCGTAAGACAAGGACAGATGCATAGATTTTTAGGGTATATAAAGAGGACCCAGAACAGACACAGCCACTCCTAATTTTTCATCTAAAGCTTTCGTAAGGCAAAGCTCTGCTAGTCAACTCTTTAATTTTTATCCGAGGGCGTGGCACTGCTACTCGGACTTTAAAGAAATACGCATTCAAAATCAAGAGAGATCTTGTATTCAGGGATCGAGACGCATCGTTGACATCTACGAGCCATAGTCAAGGAACTACGACTTCGACATCTAGCAATCATCGGACTCCAAAAGCATACGTATCTATCGTCGACGCCCGCAGGTCTAGCAGGACATTATCCAACAATTTGACACCGCTATCCACGTTCGAGGCGGACCTTCGTTCCTCACCGTATACACACACACACATATATATATATATATGCGATATTCCACACGAAGTGGTCCGATCAAAATTTTAAAATGCTCCAAATTTTGGGTACACATTGCAAATGTTTTTCAGAATACAGAACAAAATTTTTAGGTGCCGGATTCTATTTGATCAAAAGTTATTCTAACCTCAAAAAGTGAATTTTATCTAGTTTTTTTCAACACCAGCTGGGTTTACCACTATTTAACTCAAAATCTATCAACTTTTACTATAGAACATTATATGTAACATTCGTTGCTAATCGTGTCTAGAATTTATTCTTCTGGGTTAGAATTTTTAATTTCAAGGTGAATGTTATATAAACTACATGTCAATATTCAACTTGAAAAAAGTGCGAGTGCGCCACAATTGATTTTTTTATCCAAAAGTCTAAAAGAAAGCTTGAAGCAATACCTTTCAAATGGTCTGTAGAATTTTTATGGCCTCCAATTCTGTAAAAAGTTATGATAATTCGGTATAAAGGGTCTGTTTCAAGTCCTATTTTATTTTTTATTTTTTATTTTTTACTTGTGGTATCGCGAAATTTTCATATTCAGTAAGTATTGTGACAAAGTACTTCATACCTCTCAGCATCTTCATTGAGCGAGTCTGAGCTAATCTATCCTACCTACCCTCACAATACTAAATATAACTTTTCCTATGTTAAAGACCTACTTAAACGTACCCCAGCCATTCCATTGACCCAACATTATGTCCACTAAGCACACAAGCAGCATACTAAGTCGATGGATGGTATACAATACACTAGCAGCAGCATCGTAGCTTATCTGAGAATATGTACCAGTGTCAGGAGAGGCATCGCACTGCCTCGAGGAGTAGTATCAGGAATCAGGGACCCTCCAGCAGTGTCAGGTAGTCCAGGGTGTTACTCAAACAGCAACGTACAGCAGCGTGGAAAATAAATCTGTAACTGTAAAATATCGACTGATTGTCAAAATCAGGCTGATTTAATTTTAATATATAGAATAAATTGCTTTATTTTGTTAGGTGAATTGTAGATATTTCTATTAAGAAAATAATTAGTGAATTGATATTAAATTTAATATTCATACAGCTATGAATATTAGTAGATCAATATTTGTAAAATAAAAATGAAGATATAGGATGAATTTATGTTTACACTTACTTTTAAATCCATCAATAAAATTCTCCAATCCCCATTGTCTTAATATGTTTTACGTATTGTCCATTCTTATTTCACTTATACATAATACTTCAAAGACAAGTAAGCACTTATCAACTGGATAAATCCAGTTGTTGCCACCATATATAAACTACAGTATACTTAACCGTGTTATGTTTGTTAATCACAACTTTTCCCTTTTCTCAGTGTGGAGGTTCTTTGCCCTCCGGTACCTCAATTCGTCCTTTTTTCCAGTTGACTTTGGTAGGCAGGCAGATTCTATATCTTTTATTGAAAAGGAACTTTATATTAATCTGTCTTTCAGTGTCCTTGTAGAAGTTTTGTCTTAGATTTCGCGAAAGATCCTCTGCCCGCTTGTTGATTTAGGAGATTTCTAACTCTTAAGTATTCTTTAATGGATTCTGCCTCAAGAGTGAACTGAAAGGGCTCAATATTCGTAATGAGCCCCATTGTCTGTATCGGCAGAATTGGTGCAGAATTGGTGATGCAACACCAATCCCCTTACACGTTTTACAATTTGATTTGCTATCTTAACATCAGCTCGCTTCCACCAAATCACCGCTACGTACGTGAGTTTTAGTTTCAGAATTCCTGAATCCACATCATGGTATCTGGTTTTAATCCCCAGTTCATATGCGAAGCTCTACGTATTTGCCATAGAGATTTTATAATTTTATTTTATTTATTTATTTAACCCTTTCCTCCCAAATAACACAAATTTCTTCTCAACTTTCAACCTTATAACTTTTAATAAAAAAATCATATAACAAATTTATAAAATATCTTTTCTTATAGAATTTGAAAAATTCTAGGGTATTCCTTGACTAATTTTAAGGTATTTTATTCTGAGGAATTTTTTACAAAACTGAGTAGTCTCTGAAAAAAAAATTCGCAAAGTTAAAAAAATAATTTTTCCTTTTGGATGCCATCTTGTGTTCGCCATTTCGAATTTCGAAAAAAAATCCACCAGGGTTTTAAAGAGCCGAAACTTATAACACGTTTCATTGTGGTTACGATGATATGGGCAACTTTTTTCCAACTCAAAATAAACATTTAAAAAAAAATCGTGAAAATTTTGTGATTTTTCGGATAAACGGCGTATAACTTTTCCGGCTTACAATTTAGGTAAATTTTATCGACGGCATTCGAAAGAGGAGATCAAAATCTAGAAGAAAAGATATTTTATAAATTTGTTATATGATTTTTTCATTAAAAGTTATAAGGTTGAAAATTGAGAAGAAATTTGTGTTATTTGGGAGGAAAAGGGTTAATTTCCTGTCCAGAATGTTACCCAGATATTTCACTTTATCTTTCATTTCCAGCCTTTTGCTTCCAATTAAAGATGTTTTATGTGTTTCCACTTTTATTTTCGTGTAAATAAAGTGAACTTCTATTATTGCCAGATCGTCTGTATATATTACAACCTCACAACCCATGTTGGTTATTAGGCATAGAAATGTTTCATTACGAGATTCCAGAGGGATGAGGAGATAACTCTCCTATGGACATCCCGTGTTCACTCAGCCAGTTACCTTAGTAGTACCCTTGGTCATCACTAGCTTTCGGTTTGATAACATGAACTCTACCAAGTCAATAATTGGCTGGAATATTCCATATCTCTTCATTGCCTCCTTGATAGCTATTTTGGCGGTAAGATTTAAAGCTCCCTCTATGTCTATAAGGACCACCAGAGCAAAGCCACCATTTTCGTTTTATCTTCGATTAGGTTCACTATTTTGTTCAAAGCATTTATCTTTAATATATTGTGACGTGGTAATCGCAAACCCATATAAATTTAAATCATAATGATTATTACTATTATTATTAACAATTGGTGGACCACATTGCCTTAAACTGCGCACACAATTAATTTATTATTCGCGAAGATACCGGAAAGTGTTGCCAGGAAGATGTTTGGTGGGAAGCACGGAACGAAGGATTCGGGCAATTCTCCTTGCCTCGATTGCAATTTAAATTAAATAATTAATATGTCGGCGGGAGCGGCGAGACACAACAATTACACGATATAATTAACATAAAAATATGTAAACATGTATTTTAATTTAATGACAATATGGCCATCTTATGGTATGAGGCGGCCCAATGCCGTAGCGAGCGTTCTTGCGAACCGCGCCCTCACTCACTTGAAGGTTCGTAAAATTTTTCGATTCCCATGTGACCGATGTGTAGATGAATGAAAATGAGAATCTACTAAAACCCGATTTCGGGCCGTGCGATGGCTCGGTCGGTAGAGCGTTCGGCTCGTAACCCGGAGATCCCGGGTTCGTGCCCAGTCTCTGCTGATTGACACGAGCACCACTGGAAAAATGTATTTTTCAACAAGTGCTTTCTTAAGAAAAAGACATCGCACATGCCCCCGTCGCTGATTGGCACCGATTGGGAGCGTAAAAAGAGCGACGTTAAATAATATAAAAAAAAAACCCGATTTCAATCAATCTCTTCTTCGTCGGGTTCTGTGTTAACAATACGAAAAAGCGCGTTTTGGACATAGTGCATAGCACCTTTCTTATGCGCTGCTTCAAAGTCATATTGCTCCATTTCAAGTATCCATCGTGCCAACCTATCCGACAGCTCCTTGAGATTTGAGCCATTTAAGAGCACTGCGGTCGGTTACAGCCGTAAATAGATAGGCCTCAATATATGGTTTCAATTTCTTAATAGCCTATATGAGGGCCAAGCATTTTATTTCCGTTGTCATGTAATTATGTTCAGCACGATTTAATAGTCGTCTGAAGTAGACTTTAGATGGAAAATGACTTAGAAAAATCCGGACGGGCTGATGAATCAATGATACCAGCCTACATTCCGGGAAAGATCTCAGCTGCTTGACATTATGAGGAGTACGATACTTAAGGACTAGAGTGACTCGTTCCTCAACAGGCCTGAATCCGTCCGCGTCCAACTTTTCTTGATTAACATTGAGCCCAGCGTCATTTAACATCCTTAATATGTATTCAAGCCATTTTAAATGGTTCTCAAAAGTTTCGGTAATGATGATCAGGTCGTCTAAGTAACCAGACACATGAGCTTCTACCTTAGGCCCGAAAATTGCATCTGTAAGTCGCGTAAAGGTCATAAGAACATTTATGAAGCCGAAAGGAATTCTCGTGAACTGCACAGCCCTGACCCGGGTGCAGCAAATGCAGTATAATGCAGTATAATGCTTTCTTAAGATCAATTTTCGATATATACCTTGCATTATGCAGCTTATTCAATATGGTATCCATATTGCGGACGATGACCGTAGCAGCGTACCAATCATTCGCACTCGGTTCAATAATGTCCTTGACAAACATCTTTTTGACCTCACTCTGGGCAAATTCGAGGATCTTGGGAGACGTATGTCTTGGCTTATGGCGAACCGATCTTGCATCAGGTTCAATTATATCAGCACATTCAGCAGAAATCCTCGAATCTATATCATGAGCTGTATCTTTGACGAAGTGTCTCCAATCATTCTCGCCAATACGCCAGATAGCGTCGCCTAGTTTGACTTCCATATTCTAATCTTGTAGAAAATCCATACCGAAAATGATCAAATGCTCAATATTCTCTACAATTTTTAGTTGGATATTGCCATTAAGGCTTTTTACACAGAATAGGATGTCAATAAGTGCAAGGCATTTTGAGTGCTGGGCCAGCCACACCTGTTACGATAACCTTGATAGGTCTCTATTTATACTTTTACTGTTCGACAACATCTAATCGTAAAGAGAGACCATGGCGCCAGAATTGAAAAGTGCTTTAAAGTTCTTTTTACCTAGTCGTATCATTCATCTGATCAGTTTGACATCGTCGTTAGGGATCGATGCCGTACTACGGCACCTGTCCCCCCCCCCTGAATTGTACTCCTCGGTAACATGTCTGCATGGTTCACGTTATGCATACCATCGACAGCTTCCTTCTCCACCAAGAGCTCGTTGTTGGAGACAATTTCCTTCTCCACCAAGGGTTTCTTGTCCTCTTTACTAGGTATATCACAACGAGGTGACGGTGAGCAACTACTAAAGTCGTTCACTTCGATGGTGCTAAGCGGTAGAGATAAGAGTCTCTTTACACTCTCTTCATTAATCGTATGTCTGATACCAGAGTATATTTGCCTTTGGAGTTCTTAGCTCAATCGTTAGCCTTACGCTTTTGTTGGTCAAATAGGCTCCTTGTTCTGTTTTACCTTGCCAAGCTAGGGTGGGATTGACAGGTTGTGTTCGAATAACTTTTCTATCTGTCGAATCCCCAGAACGTTTAGGATTCTTACACTCAGACTTACTTTCAACACCAACTTCGGTCTGAGTTGGATTTTGATCTGCATGAAGAACTTTTTACTCCCTTATACTCTGGCACTTCTTTACTACAAATTCGATAGAGCACTGCTCAACGGAGTGCCCAATGTTTCTGCATCGGTAACAAGTTCGGCTCGGGCAATCCGACGACCCATAACCGACTTTTCGGCATATGAAACACACCGACAAAGTTGATGCTATTTGTGTGACAAAAGCATTTTGCAGAGATAACTGAGAATTCGTCAATGGACGTTTTTTGCCCAGGTGACTGTTGAGCAACAGACCCATACGGTATGGATACTGATATGCCATACCATTTCTGAAAACTATTAACGACGTTTGAAGTACCATATACAGCGGCTGCTTCGTATTTGATTAAAGAAGAGTTTGATTCCTAATAGTTTTTTGGACGACTGTTTATCCAATGTGAAGACTTATTCTTACTCTGTTCAGAAACAGTCGCCGCTTTACCCGAAACTCGTGCTCCACCACTCTGTTTTGGGAAAGCTTCCGGTACGAGCTTTACGCGCTTCACGTTGGAACTAGAGAATATTGTGTCCCATGTTACGCGCTGTTCGTACTCATTACCGTATTCACATCCATTCCTATCATCAACAAATTACATTTGGTTGCGTTGACCTCGGGTCGCCTGTTGCCGTATTGTCTAGAGGTATATCCTCGTGACTTACGACGGTAGGTTTCCGCGCAATCGTATATCGAAATATTGTGTTGGTACTTCACACTTTTTAGTGCCAAGGTTTCCACTGTTTCTCTGATCTCCATTTGGGAGGTGTTATGCGGATGGATAAAAACCTTCTAGGTAAGCAGTCGTTACGGTCATAACCGTCGACGTAGTGGTTATGCACGAAGCTGCAGCCATAGAAACAAGGACATAAGGAGTTGCTGTTGTGGTCGGATTCGTTACCCGTAATGCACAAACCGTTTGAGTATAGCCCCTGCTGATCCTATCTCCGGGCTTTTTGCAGTATTTATTGGCGAGTTTCTGGTCAGATCACTTAATGCTTCATGAATGGGTGCTCTATTACCAATAACTTCCTGGAACAAGATTTCCTAATTTCCCAAAGTTCCTGACAGACTAGAGACTTGTATGCAGGTTCTGCTCTTACATTCTAATTGCAATCTGTGAAACGTGAACTCCAAATTAATGTCGAAAGACGTTTGCGGTACTCCGCATATTCGCCATTTGCGTTTAAACTGAAATGTACTAATTGAGCATACACTGCCTTAATCGGAAGGTTCTTCGTTTCCCGACGAGTGTCCCTAGCTAAACGCGATTCAGGCATAAGCTGGACCATTTGGTCTTCATAGCTGCTACTCATTATTTCTTTGACTAGCAACAGCCGACGTGACACGTTACGTCGGGAAAAGTAATCTCAACCGAGATTTCATATGAAATCCCTAATGTTTCGAATACTTCGAAAGTATCCAATTTTCAATTGGAAATTATTTTATTGCACTCACCAGAATAAAATAATTATTACTTTCAACAAGTAAATAAAAATTTCGCGTCGCCGTATTTACAATAAATTGTTAATTTGTACCGAGCAACAAAATTATTTCACTAATCAAAATCTATAAGATTTTCTTTTAGCAAAGTTTATTTCGTCGTTAAAAGGTCGAAACAAGTAAATTTTGTTGGTTATAGATGTGACAAATCACACACTTAACACGTACACCAAATTTGAATTAATTATTTAACTTGCGCACAAGTCTAAATAATTAATGTTTATAATAGTATCTTGTGACTTATATACATCAAAATTCTATAGAATTATTATGCTTCTCCAAGCACAAATAATTATTAACAAAAAAATTTTAATTATTTCTATATCGTCGATAATTTACCATGAATAGCAAATTTTGACGATTTCCTAAAATACCTATCTCACCAGTTATAATTTAAAATTATTAAACGCAAAAGGGTTAGACTAGTGATTCTATCTCTCACTCGCGGACGTAATTGGAGAGAGCCAATGACGATCTGACTCTCGCAAAAGTATTTCCTCGCTGCGCTGTTCGTCTCTCTACCTTGCAGCTTACATACGAGCTACGCAAGGAACTGCCGTCAAACTTGCGATCGGGTGAGATTGATCTCGCTGAGATCGGGCGCTTCCAAATATACTCGGTCGCACGCAAACTCTTTCCCGATATTCCGTTGTATACCTCTTTTCGGATACCCGACCAAGAGGGGGAATACGCCGGTATAGAGATTCGCCTCAAACATTCTCTTTCTCGCTCACACTAACTTAATAACTCGTTCTCCCTTTCTCTCTCTCTCTCTCTCTCTTGCCTCACTTCGACTATGCCTGCGCAGTCTACAACGGCTTGGACCAGACCTGAAATTTAAAGCTCCAAAGACTACTCAATGCTTGCGTCAGATTTGTTTGGGGAAACTTGCGTAGATACGATCACGTGACGCCCTATAGATTGAAGCTGGGCTGGTTATCAGTGGAGTCGAGACGGCTATTTTTCATCAGCTCTCTATCATTCAGCATTCTGGCACACAACTCACCACATTACCTTTCAGATCATTTCATCAAAATCAATAGTTCTTCTGAACAACGCATTTCATCCCGTCATCCTCCTAAACCGCTGACCTATTTACCACCTCGTACTGAATCACTCCTCAAATCATTCGTCATCACTGCCACTAAACAGTTAAACTCATTCACCTTCACATCATTTGATCCAGCTCATCTTAACACCTTCAAATCATTTGTCTTTAAAATTTAGTCCGTCCCCTTATAAGCGATTTAAGCGAAGTATGCGAGATTGGCGACTTACCTACTAACACGCAATAAACCGTCGTAATATTTGTTCTTATTTTCACCTTACTTTATTATGCGTTATTAATTGTTATTCTTAGCTCTTAAGTTTTCAATTGTCAATTTTTATTTTTCATTCACTTTGTACACTGCTGTTTTTTGCGTTTTTGCGTTTTCAATTTAACACGTTATACCACTGCGTTCTTTTATACCTTTTATTTTTTATTTATTATTACTTTTATATTGTTAATTTTGTTTGTTATTTTATTTTATTATTAATATTGTTATTCAACGCACTGTATACTTTTGTGTTTACGGGGTTTCTACCCCATAAAAACCCAATAAATTATCTATCTACCTATCTATCTCTCTCTCTCTCTCTACCACGCTACGACTATACGACGCCGGCGACCACGTCCACTCTTGCCACCTCCTACGCCAAGCTTATTGCCTCGCCTCCGTTGCCATCAACCTCGTAGGTTGCTAAGCAACCTCGCGGCGCCACGTCCACTGCGCCCAATTTTGTACATGATTTTTCCGCCGACTCCGCTGCAATGGCTACTGTTCCACCGCCGTGGGTGGGGATCTTCGCCCGTAACATTCAAGATAATTTGCGGAGCGACTTAAAATCTGTAGCGGATATGGTTAGCTTCGTGACCTTCATGTGCGCGTGAAGCGGATCGAGGAGAAAAATGAAGACGAGATCCGCTGACCTTGGAGATCATATTGAAGGTTTGGAATCTCGGATTAATGCATTGGAGTCGGAGAGGGGTGCACAAATCTCTGGTTCTTCCCAGTCTCTTGCTCTCGCTGATGCTGTCAAAGACACATGTGAAATGCTTGTCCTGGGCTTGCCTATTGCAACGAAGTTGTCCGACATAGATCTTTCTAATAAAATACTTGAGGCTATCAAGATACCAATGATCGCGAATCAAATCATCGACCTTCTCTCATAGACGCCGCATACTTCAGTTTCGTCATTCAACTCTTGAACTTCCATAGGCCCCTTCCCTTTTTTCAAGAAGTTTGGTTAATATGATTCGATCAACCGGTTCAACGTTTCTTCATCTGTCATTGTATATTTTCCATTTGACAGCTCAATTGCACTCACAAGGAGAGGTCACACTCTCTGGAAAACGGATCCTTACCAAACTCTAGGATATAATTTCTACTATAAAATCATGCAGAAAGCCGGAGTTTTAGTGTCCAATACCTATTTTTGCGATAGATATAAGCAAATAATGAAAAATCTCGCCGAAAAAACCGTTGAGTTTGAACGCTTATAACTCAGAAACAATTAAAGATGTACGTATAAACTAAATTTTAAAAGAAAGCTGAGGTCGAGTAGATACGTTTTGAAAAAAAGGAAGCTCTCCTTGTCAGTATGGACTTAGGATTTTTTGACAAGATCCTGTCCAAGAAACTGACTGTGAGCCTTTTTCTATGTTACTGCAAAAGTTGGCCCATGATTCTTCCTGTGCTTTCCTTATTGCAGCTCGAAAACTATCTCTTTTACTTGCCTAAAGATTTCATATGTCTGCTGTATCTCATTCCACCAGCAGGTCTTTTCTTGCATTTTAATTAATGTGGGTCTGCACATACTTTCAAAGACTAAGATTCATTCAATTCAATTTCATCCTTTTATTTTTTTGCAGCTTCCTCAAGCTCCTTCCAGTTCTTTATGTGTTCCGGCCCATGTCCTGGGATTAGTTGCACTATTTGAAAAAGAATCTTGGCAAGTTTTCTGCTCTAAGCTTGTTGCAGAAAGTTGACGCTGTATCAATGTTTACAATATCTAGCTTGGTTATGGCTAGATATTCCACTAGTTCCTTTCATCACCTATTGTTGTTTATGTTATAACACAATATGTAATGAGAGTTAACATCGTATTCCATAAGAAGTAGTAGGTTTTTCTCTCACAGACGATAATTAGCTGTCTATCCTCCGTAGGATAATTTACATCTCCATTGTACGGGTAAAACGCTGAGGCATTGAAATATTGCCGATATCCTTTATTTCTTTAATCACTTCTGTCAGATCCTTTTTTGGCAGCTTAGTCTGCATGTCCCTGTAACAGACAACCTTCTTTCCCCTTAAAACCTTAATTCTTCCTCTAACCATCCATTGTTCTTGGGCCGGTGATAGGCCTGTGTGCACCTCCGCGAAACCCTTACTCAATAGTGCAGAAGAGTCTTTGCAGTGATGTAAGCTAATTTGTAAAATTTGCAGCGCCTTGGAAGTCGTTATCTCGAACTCCCAGGTACAGCTGTCTCTGTCACGCTCCAACGAGTAGGAAGTTCTACAATTTAGAGCCTAAAGCGCTCTAGCTTGAGACTCCGGCATCTGTACTAAAAGAAAGTTGTTCTTTTGTGCAGCGCCGAAGGACGTCTCCTTGTCTCAGTTCACCTCCCGTTATATCGAGGTATTTAATGATGGCCTGTACTGGATCAGTCTCTAAAGCCTCAGCTTCATGGATTTTCGGTGTTCCCGATATCCACGTACTACTCTTCACCAGCCTCTGCAGTACCTGTAGTTAGCAGTTGTACTACGCTAGGTAACCTGTAACTGAATTGTAGTTGGTTTATGCTCGTAATTAGTGAGGTACATAAAAAAGGAAAAGCTTGATCTCTTCGAGCTAATACAAATTTTAATGCCAACATTTCGACCGTCTACAACTAAATACTATAACTAAAGTTTGTCAAACTATAATTAAAGTTTGACACATAAATTTTCAAATATGATTATTTTAGGCAAAGATAAGACAGAAAAATTATAGCAATCTGGTGTTTTTGGATAGAGAAACTAACAATTAAGAATAACAAATGAATTTATCGTTCGGTGATATGTATATGTGTAAATTATATAATATCGGTCTCTCCGAACTAAATGCTTTATTTTAGAATAAAGCAGGCCTATCGTACTCTTTGTCCACTATGGTTGGTGGAATTTCCCAGAGCACGGCCTTTTAAAATAATTAAAGGCGTTTCGTCCTCGATCTCCAGCTTGGACTCCTCAGTAAGGAACTGGAGATCTTACCTTAGACGTCTGTCGCAAGATGAACCGCGACGCCAGCTCGAACACTCTCCAACGAGTGTAGAGATAGTCGGCTCTTTTCTATATATATAGCCGCAGAACATCGAGCTGGCGTCGCGGTTCATCTTGCGACAGGCGTCTAAGGTAAGATCTCCAGTTCCTTACTGAGGAGTCCAAGCTGGAGATCGAGGACGAAACGCCTTTAATTATTTTAAAAGGCCGTGCTCTGGGAAATTCCACCAACCATAGTGGACAAAGAGTACGATAGGCCTGCTTTATTCTAAAATAAAGCATTTAGTTCGGAGAGACCGATATTATATAATTTACACATATACATATCACCGAACGATAAATTCATTTTATTTCAATTAAGAATAACAATTAACAAAAAAGAAAATTTCGGATAGAGAAACTAACAATGAAAAGAGATAATTTTAGAGATGTTATATATTTATTTTAATAAAAATAGTATAAATGGAAAACAAGACATATTTACCTCAGAAATATTTACAAACAACATCTGAGTAATTTCTCTATTTAAAATTAATTTTCACAGATGCAGCGTTTACTTTTAGTGTATATTATATTATTTGCGAATTTTGTACAAAGGATAGATTTAAAGCAGAAACTAACATATATGTACTATGGATACGGTTGTTTACAAATCGTACGTTAACGACTCCGATCAAACCTCGACACTAGATATAATGCTAGTAAGATTGACTCTTCTGTGATACAGAGTAGAATTAATTTGTAACTTAGTGTAAGATGAGATTGAGAGTTTAATTTTGTAAAAAAGATTTTTTAATTTTTAATAATGTGTCATGATAAGTTAAGAGTTATTTTATGTAAAAAACAAAAAAAAATTTGTGAGACGATCGATACGTTGTCAATAAAATTTGTACTAGCTCGAAAAGATCAAGTTTTTCCTGTTTTTTATTCAACATGTAGTTGGTCTTCCCCTATAATCACGAAGACTCCCTCTCTGCAGAATGGCGCAACGAAGTTTAGCAACTACTCAGCAGAAAGAGCATCTGTCACCTCCTCCAGGGCGTCCCCGAAATCATCGAACTGTCCTGTGTTAAGAATTACTTTACTGTATCTTGCCGCCATCACGGCCTCCGCCAAAGAGTTCGATCTTTATGCTGTTGTGAGCCTCACGCTGCATTTTGGTTTTCCAACCCCTTCAATGTTGAGATTCTTCGTTTTTGATTGCTGGCAAACAGACCCTCACTGAACACTACCTGCTTACCATCTTTAACTCCAACTTCTGTTACCCCCGAGGGTATCACCATAACGTTGGTAAAACCTCCACCAGCAGCAGCAGGGTCACTTCCGGTCACTATCCAATTCTACCACTCCTAGCAAGATTATACACTGACTATGAGGGTAGCGAGGCTTTGCTAGTTAGGCAAGGCTGGGCCCTCGTACTATTTAGCGGTATAGGACCTATTTTATCCTAGGGTGCCTTCGTTAGTACCCCACCCGTCCGCTTGCGTTGTGTAAGTATGTGTTTGTATTAAAGTTGTGCTCATCGATAAAGCCCTAGTGTGTCCATGCGTAACCCTCGCGGAGCATGCTCCTCTTTCACCGGCAAGATCCGTTTATAGAGCTGCCTCTCTCATGCGCTTTATAGCCATTTATAGGCCTCCCGCTCGTATCTCACTGAGACTCCACAGATATACAGATGTATAAGTGATGTGTTGTGTGGTGCTCCGTGTTCTGCAGAGGACGTGCCCTTACGTTAAATTCTCTTCCGGGTCAGAAGAGTCGCGGGTTCTTAAAGAGATATTACTCCTCTATCTCCCCATTACACTGTTTTCTGCAACTACCGCGCTTGGGATCACGTTTATTCGTGACATATAAATTGGCCACGTGTAAACCATATCAGGGCTGGGTTATGAGACATTAATTTTATTGCTTTTCGAGCTTATTGGGACATATCAAAAATAAATTTTGTTGTGTTTCTAGCTTACGGGGTCATGTGACCTAAACGTAGATTATATAATTATTAAAATTTGAAATTTTTCACAATTGAATACATTTTAAAAATTTCTCTGATAAATAATCGCGCTTCGTGAGATTTATTAGCGGTTTAACAACTTATTTATCAACCCTTTTCTTTGGAAATTTTTGTATGATTAGTTTATAATGAAGTAACTTGATGGATTTTTTCTATTAAACTTTTTTGTATGAATATCAAATAACGATGACTTCAGTAGGAGGTAAAAATAGTAAATATTTTAAAATCTAATTATATTTTTTTCGTATGAATATTAAATTGTTGGTTGAGGTGGTAGATGGTACCCCCATTTAGGAGTGTCTATCATAGACTCGTATGTCTAATCGGTTCCCTCTCTGTTAACGATCATATGGATAGGCAGGTTGGCTTGTGGTAGTGTTAGTATATCGATGTCGTCAGAGGTCACTGTCGAGTCGTGCTTTCGCTCGTAACTTAGACTTTTAATTTAATTTTAACAATAATTATCAATATAATTATTAAAAAATAATTTAGAGCCATTAGTGGAAATAATAATAGCTCTGAAATGGCATTGATGGAAGATCAGATATGAGTTGTAAAAGGACTTGGAACTCATGCTTAAGCAGCATTATTTAATATATTTAATAAAATCCTCTGTATACAGATGAGTTAAAACAATTAGCTACTGTACTATCAGAAGATAGTATCAATTTTCGTAAAAATATTCGAATATACAATAATGATTTAGCTTTGGCACGCTTTGGAGTTAATTCTGATAAATTGTTTCGTAATAAACCGCAAATTCTCAGAATTTGTGGTCAAATATATTACAACGTTTTTGCTCTGCATCCGAATAAAAATAAAGCTCGAAAATTCGGACAATTATATGTTCTAGATAGTGAATTAGCTTCAGTGAACGAAAAAAATATAAAAATAATTCTGATACGAACTTAAATTTGTAATTAAACTAGGCAACTTATTGACAAATATTAACTCATATGTTAAAGTTCCTAAAATGATGTATGAAGTTGAAAAAGAAACGATAGAGCGATGTACTAAAAGTGGTTGTATACCGAAAACGATAACAATGTACATCAGAAGAAAGTTTCATTTTTCGCAAAAATATTCGAATATATAATAATGCTTTAGCTTTTGCAAGCTTTGGAGCTAATTATGACAAATTATCTAGCAGTGGACCGCAAATTTTAAGAATTTGTGGTCAAATATATCACAATGATGAAGATCCTGTGACCTATTAACTTATTTACAGACAGTACGAATGGATGCCTAATATGAAATGCAAAAGTAAAAATAATAACATTTCAAATTTCAATTTTATAATTATAGATTTTCTGTAAGAAATGGTTTTAATCAATATGTTAATTTGGGAAAAGTTTCTCAAGATTATATTTTATAAAAAATCAAGATATTTTAAGCAGCGATTGTTATAAAGGCATAATAGATTATTTACATAAAAAGAAACAAACTACAAATGTAAAAATCGGAAAAATCTTCCATCATATTTTATCGACAGTCCAAGATTCTTAAGGGCATGTCATACCCGACGAAAAATTGTTGTGCAAGTCCGCGCGTTCTGTTTTATCGATACCCTATATAAAATTAACCTAACAGAAAATATCTGTGGCGCCCTCTGTTTCATATACTAATACATATTTAGTTGCATGCCCACAGATGGCGCTAATAAGCGAAAATGTAAAACAAGGTACAGAACACAGCGCTGGTAAAAATTAATTACATTATTGATTGTAAAAAAATATATAACATTTACTGTAAAAGTAAATGTATAGTTTACTGCAAAACTTATAAGTACATAATATTATTGAATGTGTAACCATTCTATTGATTATAATTACGGTACCATAATATCTTACCTTTCTGTAAGTTTTTTAATTTTAGTTTAAAGTAATTAGACATACATATAAACAAATGTTTTCTTTAGTGTATACAGCAATATTATCAAATGGCAAATTATATTTGCAAACTATTTTCCGATTATACATGTGTGATATAAATACACTGTTATAAATACAAAAAATTAAATTATTAGTACATATGTACTAACTCTGCACTTTGCGTACACTTTGTTTGTAGTATTTTACTGTTTTTGTACTTTATGGTAACATGTACTGTACGTACATTGTATATGGTAACGTATACTGTACATACACTTTATGGTAACGTGAATTGTCCATACACTTCATGGTAACGAAATGTCAGTCGGTATTGTATTTTTCAATTTACACTTTCATTTGCATTGCAATTTAATTGTAAATTTTTATTTATAATAGATTATAACTAAAGATCAATTTTCGTTGCCATCGTTTTAACCCATATATATTTTGTATAGTTTAAAATGCAGTTTCAATTGTTCAAGTCTTCAATATCTTCTAATATTAATAAACTATTTATTTCCCCACAATGTTTACAATTATCTCAACTAACTAGTATGTTCAATTCAATGTTTTTAACCACTATTAAATTAAGCACTGAGCAAAACAGTTATTGGTGAATATGCCGTGGAAGAGGCCGTTGAATACAATTGCAAATATGTTTTATTTATCCTACATATATTGATTAAAAAATTTATATTTATTATGATACAGTTGCATAACTGACAATATATTATACATGGTAATATAATAACCTAACATAACCTAATAGAAGTGCAACTTGAAATTGTAGTCCGTTTGCCAAGTGTAGGAGGTGTGTGTAATCGTCAAGCCAAACTGTGCACGCACCTTCTAGAGGGAACCGTCGTCTGCTAGTTCCGAACAAGCTCAGTCGAGATATGACTATTTATGCAAAATTGTTTACTATATACATTTTGTAACGGTCACGCTGGGGATTAGAGCGTGGTGAACTCACTACGACTCAAGAAGTGTATTAGCGCAGCCTGGATGAATTATTTATTTATTTCAACTTATAACAATGAGGCTATCAGTGCACAGGTGTGATTTAGAAGATTAGATAGATTCAGAAGATTAAATATTTTTGTTTTAATAAATCTTTAAATTATCATACCCTTTTGCAGAATTAAAGGCCATTTAGAACATTCGATACATTTGAAAGGAAATGCTTTAAGCCTTTTCTAGACTTTTTGATAAAAAAATCATTTAGGACGATCTTACACTTTTTTCAATTTGAATATTGATATGTAGTTTATGTAACATTCACCTTAAGATTAAAAATTCTAACCCAGAAGGATAATTTCTAGACATAATTAGCAACGAAAGTTACATATATAATGTTATATAGTGAAACATAATAGATTGTGAGTTAAATAACGGTTATATTATTTATTTATAATTATTTACAGTAGAAGGGAAAATTCACAAAAAATTTCTTATTTTAGATATAAAATTTTAATATAATGGGGACATATGCAGTTTTGTTTATTTTTTACATTTTTAAAATCGTTGAATGTATCGAAAATAAGAAAGAGCTCTAATATTCTATTTTAGATTTAATTAAACTCTACTTTAGAGTTTATTTTACTCTATTAAATATATAGATTTATTAGTAAAGGTTTATGACGCCCAAGACAGAGAGGGAAGATGCGTATTATCTATGTGCAAAAGAGAGGCTTAGATTATATTAGATCTAAGATTATATCTAGATAGATTAGAGCCCGGGCTCCAATAACCGCCCACCCCCAACGAGTAGTAGGAAGCAGACAAAAGATCCAAATTTATTATGTAGAGCGTCATAAATCCCTATTAACGAGTTTATATATATATTCTAAAAATTTGGAAAATATGAATTCAATCATAAAATCTCTCAGTCTCAAGCGACGGATTCTATAGGAGGTGCGTGCACCGTTTCGAGCCCTCTGCCGCACGCATCTCCTACTTTCAAATACACTCTAATATGCAGACACTGAATCATTTGTTTAATTACAATTAATTAAATTAATGTCAGATTGAAAACGGAGTACAGGCATATTACTAAAAAACATTTGAAGTTACAACAATTGCAAAATTTCAATTTATGTTAAAATATCGATAAAATTTGAAAAATACGACTGGAAATATGACCTCTCTCAGTCTCAAGCGACGGATTCTATAGGAGTTACGTGCACCTATTCGAGCCGTCTGCCGCACGCACCTCCTACTTTCAAACACATTGTAATATGCAGACACTGAATCTTGGGTGCATTATTTGTTTAATTACAATTATTTAAATTTTTGTCAGCTTGAAATGGTGGTCGAGGCATATTATTAATAAACATTTGAAGTTTATAACAATTACAAAATTTCAATTTATGTTAAAATATCGATAAAATTTGAAAAATACGACTGGAAACATAACCTCTCTCAGTCTAAAGCGAGGGATTCTACAGGAGTTGCGTGTACCCTGCTGCAAAAGTACAGGTGATAATCACCTGATTTTCAGCTGATTTTCGATTGATTATCTTGCCAAAATCACATCTGATTTTCACATGATTATCACCTGATTTTCAGGTGAAAATCATCTAACCTATCTAATTAATTAAATATATATTTTAGATAATATAGACAATAATTTGAAAGACTATTTAACAGATTCAAATAACTATGATGGAGAAGGGAAGGACGGTATTAATAATTTTATTGTTTGCATATAAAATATTGTTTTTATTTATTTAAGCTTATCAAAACCTTTAAAGGTTTATACAGCTGTAAAATATAAAAAAAAGATGTAACTTGTCAAAAAAATAAAATTTTTATTTTTAACGTAAATAAATATAAATCATTATGAAGCTGTATTAGTTTGCATGGCTACATTCCTTTTATCGCGTATGAAATCAAATAATGCACCCAAGATTCAGTGTCAGCATATCACAATGTATTTGAAAGCGACGGATTCTATAAGAGGTGCGTGCACCGATTCGATCTTCAGCCGCCCGCACCTCCTATAGAATTCGTCGCTTTAGACTGAGAGAGGTTATGTTTCCATTCGTGTTTTTCAAATTTTAACGATATTTTAATATAAACTGAAATTTTGTAATTTTTATAAACTTCAAATGTTTATTAATTATAAGCCTCTACTCCGTTTTCAATCTGACATTATTTTAAATAATTGTAATTGATTAAATAATATACCCAAGATTAAGTGTCTGCATATTACAATGTGTTTGAAAGTAGGAGGTGCATGCGTCACACGACTCGAATCGCTGCACGCAACTCCTATAGAATCCGTCGCTTTAGACTTGGAGAGGTTAAGTTTCCATTCATATTTTTCAAATTTTTAGAAAATTTTAGCACATTTTTAAATTTTGTAATTGTTATGCACTAGAAATATTTATTAATATTATGCCTCAACCTCCTATTCAAGCTGACAATAATTTAAATAATTGTAATTAAACAAATAATACACCCATGCATTAGGGTCTGCATATTACAATATATTTGAAAGCGACGGATTCTATAAGAGGTGCGTGCACCGATTCGAGTCTTCTGCCGCCCGCACCTCCTATAGAATTCGTCGCTTTAGACTGAGGAATGTTATGTTTCCATTCGTGTTTTTCAAATTTTAACGATATTTTAACATAAATTAAAATTTTGTAATTTTATAAACTTCAAATGTTTATTAATAATATGCCTCTACTCCGTTTTCAATCTTACATTATTTTAAATAATTGTAATTAAACAAAAAATGCTCCCAAGATTCAGTGTCAGCATATCACAATGTATTTGTAAGCGACGGATTCTATAAGAGGTGCGTGCACCGATTCGAGTCTTCTGCCGCCCGCACCTCCTATAGAATTCGTCGCTTTAGACTGAGAGAGGTTATGTTTCCATTCGTGTTTTTCAAATTTTAACGATATTTTAATATAAACTGAAATTTTGTAATTTTTATAAACTTCAAATGTTTATTAATTATATGCCTCTACTCCGTTTTCAATCTGACATTATTTTAAATAATTGTAATTAATTAAATAATATACCCAAGATTCAGACGAATCGAATCGATGCACGCACCTCGTATAGAATCCGTTGCTTTAGACTGAGAGAGGTTATGTTTCAAGTCGTATTTTTTCAAATTTTTAGAAAAATTTATCACATTTTTAAATTATGTAATTGTTATACACTAAAAATATTTATTAATAATATGCCTCGACCACCATTTTAAGCTGACATAAATTTAAATAATTGTAATTAAACAAATAATGCACCCAAGATTCAGTGTCTGCATATCACAATATATTTGAACGTAGGAGGTGCGTGCGGCCGTCGACTCGAATCGGTGCACGCTCCTCCTATAGTATCCGTCGTCTATTCCGCCAAGAATGCGTTTATTGCTATCCTGTGTAAGGTGCGAATGTTAATTTATTAAATGAGAATTTTCTTAATTTGTACTATTTAAAAATATTAATCCTAAGCTACATTATTTATGAATAAGTGTATACGAATTTTGGCAAACTTTAATATGCTGGAAATGTTTAGCATCGCCACCTATTGATGCTTTTTCAAACTACGTAGATAAACTTTTTCTTACTGTTACGTCTGCTAAATTGCACATTTTTAGAAGGAATGTATATCGTTTTTATTTTTCATTTAATTTTTTTATCGATTATTTATCCTTTTAGTTTTTACTGAATATTTAATCTTAGATAATGCAAAATATTGTCTCTACTTCGTTTTTTGATGCTTGTAATTACAATTTATATTTATTTTCATCGTAAATATGTAGTACCATCTTCCCAACGTCTTTGTACCAATTGTATTTTTCTATTTATTTCTTCGTCATTCACCTTTGACTGTTTTTTTTAGTGTTTCAACATTTACCAATATCGTGAAATTGTGAGTCTGCAGTGTATTTCTTAGATATCTATCCTGTTTCTACAAAATTCAATCAAATCGTTGTCGCCTGTTAACTAAGAGAGGTTATGTTTGAGATCGTATTTTTCAAATTATAAGCACATTTTAACGCAAATTAAACTTTTGTACTCAATTTATTTAATATATGTATTACAAATATGCCTCCCCTTCGTTTATAGGTTATCATTGTATTAAACAATAGTAATAGGAGAAATAGTGCGTGTAATATACAGGTGTCGGCATAGTAGGATTTAATTCAGGTATGGCATCCTCTTAAAACAAAATTATATTGTCGATTAATAATAAGTATGTTGAAAGGAATTAGGTTTTTTTTCGATTTTGATGAACACGCCATCTATATTTTTTTTTGGCGACGTTTCGATGGATATCCTCCATCCTCATCAGGCTATACCTTTATTGATAATATCAGTATAACAATATTTTTCAAAACATCTTATACATATTAGTAATTTTGTAGCAATTGTATTACATTATAATCTATTTGCACTACTTACTATTCTGTCATTAGTATAAACGTATAAGACGTGTAATTAATAGCATCTCTGATGCGTCGCACTATAATTGAACACAAAAGTATGCAAATTTATTATAAACAAATATAATTTTGCGCAGAAATTGAGGTTATGTGTGACCTATACCTTTCCATAGTAGTTAAGTCCAAAATCAACATCCATTTTAAAAAGTTTAATAAATTAAATAAATAAGTTAGCAACAGTCCAAAATAATTTAACACATATTTAGCAAAAGGCAGTCAAATTGGTGAAATAACGAAATCTCAATTGTATCACAAACGGTTAATAACAAACAATTCAAATTTCTCGCTTAGCGTTCTTAGAGACACCTGTGTGATCAATCAAGATTAGATCAATCGAACAGACAACCCCACTCCCCGGGGGAAATTTGAAATTCTTAAATGACACGAATCTACAATTAAATTTGAATAAATTTAAGCGATAATTTATTTATAATTTATAAGCTTAGATGATCAATAAATAGATTTATTTGGTGTGTAAAAACTGTAATAATTCACTTTAAAATTGCCGCGTCGCGCATGCTCAAATTGTCAATGGTGCAGCTTCGAATGCCAATCGCGCATATTTGCAATCGATCAACGCGCAACTTGATCTATAGCTAGGCACCTTCTGATAAATATAGTTTAAGTTTATGTCACTAAACAAAGATATTTTTTCTCACAATTTTGATTTTAATTTAATATTATTAATAATGTTACTATAATGTTGGCTAAGATTCTTTGTGTCATCTTTTACATTAATTGTACTAATTTCTGACTTGATATGAATCGTTTCCGATATCAGTCTTTTATGCCAATTCTTTTAGTGTCTATTACTTTAACGTCATTAAAATTAAAGGACTGATTATTCGTGAACATATGATCATTAATTACATAATAAGAATCTGGCGTATGTATATTGGTTTGATGCTCTTTAATTCGGAACTGTAACTGACTTTTTGTTTCACCTACGTAGCAGGAATGTCACAGTTGCTTAATTTTTTAATTAACTCCATACCCAGCACTGTTACAGAAGGCGGGAGAGTGAATTATCCGTCCAATGACTAGGCTTATTAGGGCAAGTCTGGAACTATGTTATATTCCAGAAAGTTTGAAGGGAGCGAGAGTGACGTTTATTCCAAAAGGGGCTATAGCTCTCCTAAAGACTTCAGACCACTTCATAGGGATCAGTATGCGTACAGGGCAGGGCACTCCATGGAGACTGCCCTGTGCAGAATAGTGAACCTAATTGAGGATCAAGTTGAAAATGAAGGCTTTGCTCTGGTGGTCTTTCTGGCCATAGAAGGAGCTTTCAATCATACCTCCAAAAGAGTAATCAAGGAGGCAAGAAGAGACATGGAATAGCTCAACCAGTGACGGACTAGGTCGAACTCACGTTATCAAACCGACAGCTAGTAATGACCAAGGGTAACACCAATGTAAGTGGCTGGGTGAACACGGGATGTCCACAGGGGGGGGGGGAGTTATTTCCCCATCCCTCTGAAATTTTGTAATGAATACACTATTATGCCTACTAACCAACATGGGCTGTAAGGTTGTAGGATATGCAGACGATCTAGCAATAATAGTTGGAGGACCATTTTTAGAAACACTGTTTGACATCATGCAAAGTGCCTTGAATAAGGTATATAAGTGGTGTCAAGGAGGTGGGCTGTCGGTAAATCCGGAAAAAATGAAAGTTATGGTATTTACACGAAAATATAAGTGGAAAACAAGCATAAAACACCTCGAATATGGAGGAAAACGGCTAGAAATAAAAGAAAAAGCTAAATATGTGGGTGTCATTCTCGACAGTAAATTAAACTGGAAAGAACACCTAGAGAATCAGTGTAATAAAGTTATAAGAGTTCTATGGCAAACACGTAGAGCTCTGCACTTGAACTGGGGTCTAAAACCAGAAACCATGATGTGGATTTAAACAGCAATCCTGAAACCACAGCTCACGTACTCAGCAGTGATTTAGTGGAAGCGAGCTGGTTTTAAAACTGCAAACCAAATGCTGGAGCGGGTACGGGGACTGATCTTGCGATGTATCACCAATTCTCTAAGGACCGCCCCGGTACATGCTATGGGGGTCATAACGAATATTGAGCCCTTTTAGCTCACTCTTAAGGCAAAAACCATTAAAGGATACTTAAGAGTTAGAAATCTCTTAAATCGACGGGCGGGTAGAGGATTCTTAAGTACTCTACCGCGAAATCTAAGAGAAAACTTATATGAGGGAACTGATAGATGCAACATTGAGTTCCTATTCGATAAAAGATATAGAGTCAGCCTGCCTAGCAAAGACGACTGGAGTGAAGGACGAGTTAAGGTGCCAGAGGGCAAAGAACTCTGGTACACTGATGGATCCAAGAATATCCAGGGAGTCGGGGCAGGGGTGTATCGCAGAACGAATGGGAAAGGTATGATATACTCCCTAAAGGAACACATTACCATTTCCCGAGCGGAAACATTTGCAATCCTGCAATGTGCTAAAGCGGCACAGGAGAACTACAAAGATGCTGAGATATACATTTTCTCGGATAACAGAACTGTGTTGCAGAGTCTGAATGGATACACCACTAAGTCCAGCCTAATTTGGGAATATCACAAGAGACTAAATAGACTGGCAGAGTCGAATAAACGGCTAACGCTAACTTGGATACCAAGTCATGTAGGTATACGTGGTAACGAAATAGCTGATGACCTAGCAAAGATAGGTACAAATGGAAAACATGTAGAACTAAGCCTGACGGTGAAAACGTCACACAGCCAACTCATATAATTATTAAGGGAATGGCTGCTGAAGGAACACCAAAGAGCATTGATAAACACTGTAGGATGCAGACAAGCTAAAGCCACACTCGGAAATGCAGTAAGTAGACACTGGGAAGAAGGGCTTAAGAAAGTTAACAGAAACACAGCACGCAAATTAATGGGCATACTCATTCGACATGGAAATTTGCGATATCATAAGTATAAAATGGGACTGGAAACAGATCCATTATGCCGAATGTGCAAAGATGTAAACGAAACACCTCTACATATACTATGCGAATGCCCCAGAGTTATGACCAAAAGATGGCGCCTTACCGGTGAATTTTCTAATTAATTCAGGGGATATCTCCAGTTGGGATGTCCAGAGAATACTAGCTATATGGCAGGGTCTCTGGGCGGTACCCGATTGATAAAACCAAGGACCCATTAGAAAACTCACCCTGGTGAAGCAAAGGAGTCCGCCAATAAGAATAAAGACGATCCAAGACGTATAAATCATGCATTATCTTTTACTTTTACTAGCAATATTTCATTTGCAAAAAAAATTATTTTCGGGAAATGAAAGGAAAAGCCAAAATTAACCGACAAAGTTTAATTTTTAACATTGCAAGTATATCTATATATACAAATTTTGAATGTATATAGATATACTTCAAATGCTTTCCGTTGGCGATCTCCTTTGCTGTATACTTGGGGAGCTAAAAATGGGAAATGGAAAGCAGGGCGCAAAGGGATTACCCAAGTGCCTGGCATAACCTGGTTAGATAAGGGAAGAATGCCAACTGAAAACTGTAATAATAATAATATTCTTTACAAAATTAACTGCAAAGATTGTGATGCTGGATACATAGGTGAAACAAAAAGTCAGTTACAGTTCCGAATTAAAGAGCATCAAACCAATATACATACGCCAGATTCTTATTATGTAATTAATGATCATATGTTCACGAATAATCAGTCCTTTAATTTTAATGACGTTAAAGTAATAGACACTAAAAGAATTGGCATAAAAGACTGATATCGGAAACGATTCATATCAAGTCAGAAATTAGTACAATTAATGTAAAAGATGACACAAAGAATCTTAGCCAACATTATAGTAACATTATTAATAATATTAAATTAAAATCAAAATTGTGAGAAAAAATATCTTTGTTTAGTGACATAAACTTAAACTATATTTATCAGAAGGTGCCTAGCTATAGATCAAGTTGCGCGTTGATCGATTGCAAATATGCGCGATTGGCATTCGAAGCTGCACCATTGACAATTTGAGCATGCGCGACGCGGCAATTTTAAAGTGAATTATTACAGTTTTTACACACCAAATAAATCTATTTATTGATCATCTAAGCTTATAAATTATAAATAAATTATCGCTTAAATTTATTCAAATTTAATTGTAGATTCGTGTCATTTAAGAATTTCAAATTTCCCCCGGGGAGTGGGGTTGTCTGTTCGATTGATCTAATCTTGATTGATCACACAGGTGTCTCTAAGAACGCTAAGCGAGAAATTTGAATTGTTTGTTATTAACCGCTTGTGATACAATTGAGATTTCGTTATTTCACCAATTTGACTGCCTTTTGCTAAATATGTGTTAAATTATTTTGGACTGTTGCTAACTTATTTATTTAATTTATTAAACTTTTTAAAATGGATGTTGATTTTGGACTTAACTACTATGGAAAGGTATAGATCACACATAACCTCAATTTCAGTAAGTAGTGCAAATAGATTATAATGTAATACAATTGCTACAAAATTACTAATATGTATAAGATGTTTTGAAAAATATTGTTATACTGATATTATCAATAAAGGTACAGCCTGATGAGGATGGAGGATATCCATCGAAACGGCGCCAAATACAAACATACATGGTTTGTTCGTCAAAATCGAAAAAAAACCTAAATTATATTGATTTAATGAGTTTAGTAAGTCGTTATGAAAGCCTGACTTAATTATAACAATGACATGCAATCAAAACTGGAAAGAAACAACAGAGAATCTACAGGAATATGAAACTGCAAAAGACGGACCAGAAGCAAATTAGTTATAAATGTAAAAATTATAAAAGTTTGGCAGACAATCGATTTGTTATTCCATATAACCTTTATTTGCTATTAAAATTTAATTGTCACATTAATCTTTTGGCTGCGGGAAAATTTTAGTGCTAAACGACCTTTTATAAAATGCAAAATGAAGGAAATGATATAGCTTTCACGTTTCTCATTTTATACAACGCATGAGCATTGGATAGACAAAGATCAATAAGATGAAGAAAAAGCTTTCGATACCATTTCATTGTTTTTCGCACTGTTTCTGTTATAGATAATTGTCTATCAACATTTTCAATACCACCCATATTTTGATTATAATCGTGGACACACCTTGGCTTTATAATATCTTTATTTGTTAGGTAACATTTTTTTCCAGTTGCAGAGAATTCAAGTTCGTGCACAGTTGTAAGTATACGAACGCTACGTTTATCTTCCCACCTCACTGCCATCCACACATCGTTGTGAGAGACTTGTACTTCACCTCGAACTAACTTGCTTTCACGCTTTGGCATTCCCTTTCTATTTGCTTTCACTGTACCACACATACCTGAATCACGATCGTGTAAAAATTCTGCCAAAGTGGGAGATGTATACCAATTGTCTATGTATACAACATGACCCTTATAAAAATAAGATTGTAAAAAGTGAGCTACAATATCGCCAGTAATACCCAAATCAAACTTTTGATAATCAGTGTCTGCACCAGTACAAACAATAAAACCCAACACGAATCCCGTCTCGCAGTCTACAATCATGAATAGCTTGATGCCAAAGCGATTTCTCTTCAAAGGAATGTACTGCTTGAATTGAAGCCTACCTTTCCATAATAATAGACTTTCATCTATGCACAGATTTTTTCCTGGAGTAAGAACTACTGAAAATTTGCTTTGCACGTGTTCTATTCCTGGCTTTATTTTCACTAAAGGATAATTTTCGATTTTTTCATTATTATGAAAATGTAAACATCGTAGGATGTGAATATATCTATCGCGAGGCATTATTTGGCTAAAAATTGGAGTGTGTAGCAAAAGATCTGTGGACCAATAACTTTGTAAATCGCCTTTACAGACATGGTCCATTAGAATGGAAAGGCCTAGAAAATTTTCCAATTCTGTTTTTGTGACAGGGGACCAAGCTTTCATGTGGGAAGAACGAGTTATGGGATTTGGAGTTGCGTAACGATTGGTTTCCTCTACAATTTTTTTTGAGCAAAGAAGGATCACAAAAGTAATTAAAATAATCAATTGGTGTATTTCCTGAAAAAGAGATATTCGAATTTATTTCGGAGCTACCTTGAAAATCTTTGATTGATGGATAAAAATACGTGTCCTCAGACAATTTAGATACCTTATAAGAAAAGTCTTCCAAATTGACTTCCCCGATGTCTTCATTATCTGCTCCATTGTCTAAAACCTCGTTTTCTAATACTTCATTTTCTGGTTCGGACACGCCACTACTCCAAGCTTCATGTTCAGCCATTTTATAGAAGATAGAATATTACACTATTCAATAGTGTAATATTCAAAAAGTGAAAATAGTAAAAATTATATACTGTACAAATCCTGGAGACTAATAAGTTATGCATGAGAAGTAGCAATCTGCATCGTATTATAAATTTATAAATATGAATGAATCAAAAATAAATAAATTTTTTGAGATTAAAATATTTTTGAAGATTAGACGAGTTTCTGCAATAAGTGATGACATTTATTTCGTACCCAGTTGACGAAAAACAAAGATATACCAACTTCCAGACCGAAATATTAAAAACAGATTTTGTGTTTACGTCATTGATTCTAGATCACGCTGTAAATGAATGCCGCAGCATTTTATGTTACCTTCAAAAATAAGGTTGAAGCTCGATATGTTGTTTTGGAAACTAAAATTTCATCGCGAAATAGACATTTTCATGGACAAAGATAATTTTAGGATTTTTTTACCTTTTTTCCCGTTTTGACCTCATCAATAACTCTAAAAAGCTAGATCGAACTTTCGCTTATGCAAATAAAATACAATGTGACCTTGACTATAAATTTTCAAGGTTAAGGATACCGCAGTGAATTTTTAAGGTATTTTTTATTAACTGTATATAAAATTACGAAAGAAATCACTCTAAAATTCTCGCTTCTACTAGGGATGAAATTTGACCTTGAAATACCTATTTTCAAGTGGTCGATATATCGACCACCCCTGCAGTCAAAAGGTTAAGATGGTATCCTGATTTAGAACGTTCAAAAAATCGATTTTTTTTATTGCTTAAATCTATTTCTTATATGTATAAGAACATATATCCGAAGTTATAGAGTCGGATTCGTAGTATTTCCGAAGATACAGCAGTAAACGCAACGAGGCATCGAGCAAGTGCCAGTGCTCGGTCAGACTGAAACGCGCGCGCTCTTCCCCTCGTCACTAAACTCGAAACTATATACCTGAAAAGGTTCAGCAGCTGTTCGAAATAATATTTTGCTTTCATAGAAGCGTCTTTTGGACCTTAGTAGGTGTCATCGGTATATAATCTGTGTGTACCTGCTTCCTATAGAGCTATTTGTGGCGTAACGTTTAGTTCTCCTCTGACTATTGACGAGTGCGCTTCAATATAATCACGTCTAGTTATCCGAAAAGTGATAAATCGAGTAGTAATCGTGCTGCAAAACCACGGAAACGAAAATTCCATGGTAATTAATTCACAACAGAATCAGACGATACAGAGTGCAACACAAGTAGTACTGAGAGAAAATTAGCCACCGCTAGCACCGAGAACATCATTGTGCATCCAACTCACTGCTGTCGAATAATCGAGTTTATCACAGTATTTTTTGGAATTTCTGATATCGTAATTTGCAGATCTTGCAAACAAAATATACAATTTTCAGAGAGCGGACATCGAGGCTTAGGTATCAAAATTGTATTATCGTGTATGTCTGGTCATAGAGAAATAAATTCAGGACCGTTTATAAACACTGGATTCGAAATAAATAGACGAATTGATTTTGTTATGAGGCTTTTCGGCGTTGGACGAGAAGGTATCAATGTGTTTTGTGGACTTATGGATATATGTCAAGGTTTAGCAAAACCAACGTATGATCAAATTGTGCAGCATTTAAATACAGCGTCAAAATTAATGTTCAAAAGCATTTGTGAAAAAGCTGTCAAAGAAGAGAAAGAAAAAAATATAGAACATGATAGATCTGCTGACTGTTTGAAAGTTTCTGGCGATGGATCCTGGAAAAGACGAGGTTTCACTTCATTGTTTGGTGTCACGACGCTCATTGCATATTACTCTGGCAAAGTAATCGACCTTATTGTAAAAAGTGCATATTGTCATTTATGTGCTTTACAAGAGAATATATTAGACGAATAATTTGAAGAGTGGTATAATGATCATAAAGAATCATGCTCTCCAAATCACGATGGTTCAGTAGGGAAGATGGTGGTAGATTCAATCGTGGAGCTGTTTTTGAGATCTATTGAAAATTTTGGAGTGAAGTATACGAATTACATCGACGACATTGATTCGAAAACTTTCAATGGTATTGTAAAAATGAATCCATATGGTGATGATTACCCTGTGACAAAAAATGAGTGCGTGGGACACGTACAAAAGCGTACGAGTACTTGACTCCGAAATAAAAGGAAGGAAGAGAAGCTTGGAGGAAAAAAGCGTCTAACAGAGAGTCTCATCAAAAAGTTGACAATATATTATGGTTTAGCAATTCGAAGGAATATTCATTCTGTCCAAGATATGAAAAAGGGTGTGATGGCTATGCTGGATCATTATTGTTCAACTGATGAATCTCCTCGTCACGAGAATATTCCGACAGGCACTGACAGCTGGTGTGAATGGCGCAAATCCGAAGCTACGAATCGTCTTGCATCCTTCAAACATTCTGCTCGCTTGATTGACGAAAAGATGGAGGAACATATTCATCCAATCTACGAAGAACTTTTGAATGACGATCTCATGACGCGATGCTTAGGTGGACACACGCAAAATTCGAACGAATCGTTCAACTCCACTGTCTGGCGCATAACTCCGAAACATCTCAATTCTGGTCAAAAAATCGTAGAAATAGCTGCATATATGGCTGCAGGAATGTTCAAGGAAGGATATTCAGCAGTTCTGCATACCATGCAATTACTCAATTTGAAAATTGGCCAGCAATGTAAAATGTTTGCGGATAATGTCGACATACAACGGATTGAATGAGAAAGACGACGTTTGTCTCTTTCCGGTAAGGAAGCTCGTACGGCCCGTAGACTTGAACAACTTCAACAAAATGAGTTCCATGAGGAAGCTGAAGGTCTATTGTATGGCGCAGGAATAGCTGATTAGCGAATTATTGCCGTAAGTAGTCGAAATTTAACATTTTTCCAATTCATAAACTTTAAAGCGCTTTTTCTCGAGTTTTCGTTTTTCCACTTTGTCTAAACTGGCGGGCGTGTTTGCAAAATAATAAATATGCTATCGTAACGATCCAAAGTTTTTTTAGCTTCAGTTTTATCTACTCTTCAATATGAACCGAAAAGGTTTTTGGAAATAAATTTCTAAAAGACTTTTTCAGCACATTGAAGAGATTTTTTTTTCTCGTAAAAGGCACTATTTGCTTCAAATTCGGAAAAAATTTCACAATTTCTTCGGATTTTTCTTGGTTCAAATAGAAAATACATGTATGAAAATGAAATTTTTTTTGGCTTTCTGTTTCACATCAAGATTAAGATCTCTATCACTCCCGCCAATAGAAGACTCGGATTACGGATTGCCCAACAAATGTGCCCAATAATCGGCTGCATTTTGATATTTTTCTTTAAAAAAATTTTTTTATAAAGTTCAATTATATAATAAAATATTCCTGAAAGTTCTCTGGAATTGGTTATTTTTTTCTATCTTAAAAAAATTCCCTAAAAAACGGTTTTTTTAGGCCTTCCAAAGCAGGATACCCCCTTAACGTAGAAGTATGTTCGACTGTACAAATTTAATCAAAAATTTAACAATTATGAAAATATTTAAAAAAATAAATATGACTACGATGAGATTAAACAGTATATTAACAGAAGATATCTATGTCTGCTAGAAAGTACAGATTATTAGAATATGCGTTTCACGAAATGTCACATTTTGTAATACGATTAGCTATTCATAATGAATGCGAACAGGATATTTACTTTAAAGAAGGTAAAGAAGAAGGAATAAAAAATAAAAATGAAGAAACTACATCAAGTAAATGAAATGGATACTGAAGCACGCAAATATTTATATTCCGACATATTAATGCATTATGTATTTGATAATAAGTTAAGAACATGGAATAAACGAAAAAAAAACAATTAAACCTATAATAAGTTGAATGTATTTTGTTAATCCAAAAGATTGTGAACGATATTTTATAAGATTATAACTTTTACATATAAAAGGGGCATCATCATTTCAGGATTTACGTACTGTAGATGCTATAATTTATTCTACATTTTATGAAGCTCCTATAGCTAGACATTTGGTAAATAAAGATAAAGAGTGGGATAGATGTTTAGAGGTAGCAACGCAATTACATTTTTCTACTGGTCTTTGTCAATTACACAGGTCAACATGATTTTATTGTAAGAAAGTAAAGGGTCATTTCCGATGTAATTTTTCATGTAAAATCCGAATCTGGGTCTGAGTTGCTCTATCACGTCAGGATTTTGAGATATCCTAACCTAAAAGTGCGAAAAATCGCGATTTTTGGCTATATTTGAATTTACGTAGCATCATCATATTCTTTTTCTCAAAAAACAATCAGTGGTACCTTAACGTGTAAGTCTCGTTCTTTCAAATGCCGTTGAGTTTGCTTAAATAGCTTATTTCGACATTGAGATATTTCATTTTAAAATTTTCGAGTTTCGTCAATTTCGTAATTCTCAAAATTCACATGATTCTATAGTGTTTGACGTCTAAATTCGACACTCATGTTTAATTTTTCTTTTGCCATTCGTATCTCGTTTTTTTGCAACAATAGGTTCTTTAAAACTAAAATTTAATGTGCATCAAGTTTTACGACCCAAAACTAAGTCCTAAGTACTTTGAAGGGTCCGAAAAAGGGGCGAAAAATGTTGAAATTGATCGGAAAGTATTTCACTTTTGACTTTCCACGTACTTTTTGGCGTATTTTAATATAAATGGACTTTTAATAGTAAAGAGACGATATTCTCTGTGAGAGGCAAAGGGACTCACGTTAAAAAAGCACCCCGGTTTGTGAGAGGCGAGGGGACTCACGTTAAAAGAGCACCCCGGTTCGTGGGAGGCGAGGGGACGCACTTTAATTAAGCACCCCAAAGGAAACAATCCTTACTACGGCCATGTTGTTGTTTCTGGGTAGCGCTAAAAGTAAGGTTATTACACTTTGTGAGAAGCAATGGGACTCATGTTAATTAAGTGATTAGGATTGTTAGATTTCTGATTGTGGATTTGAAGTGTGGAATACGTGGATTTGGCATACATGGGTTTAGGGATTGCTGATTTGGTAAGAATAATGCTAAACCGTTTTTAGCGATTTTCAGCCTCTTTTCACCCCGTTCAAACTACTAAGGGGTCAATTTGGTTGCTGAAACTTAGAGTACATCGTCTCCTCACTCTTAAAAGTCCATTTATATAAAATTACGCCAAAAGGTACGTGGAAAGTCAAAAGTGAAATACTTTTCGATCAATTTGAACATTTCCGCCCCTTTTTCGGACCCTTCAAAGTACTTAGGATTTAGTTTTGGGTCGGAAAACTTGATGCACATTAAATTTTAGTTTTAAAGAACCTATTGTCGCAGAAAAACGTGATACAAATGTCAACAGAAAAATTGAACATGAGTGTCGACTTTAGACGTCAAACACTGTAGAATCATGTGTATTTGAGAATAACGAAATTGACGAAACTCGAAAATTTTAAATTGAAATATCTCAATGTCGAAATAAGCTATTTAAGCAAACTCAACGGCATTTGAAAGAACAAGACTTACACTTTAAGGTACCACTGATTGTTTTTTGAGAAAAAAGAATATGATGATGCTACGTAAATTCAAATATAGCCAAAAATCGCTATTTTTCGCACTTTTAGGTTAGGATATCTAAATCCGACCCCGGATTCGGATTGTACATGAAAAATTACTTCGGAAATGACTCTTCACTTTCTTAGAACAATTCAAACATTATTTTTTGCAGACCTGTGTTATTTGCATTTATTTGCATTTTTCACAATCCTATAAAGGCAAGACATTTATATAGAAAATATAAGCACTTATTTTATCATCCAAAATTAGGGAAAAGCATTGGTGAAAACTTAGCATTAAACGCAAATGATAAAAACTCACAAATTCATGGATATTCTTTAAATAATTTTAATTTACTTAATGCGTCTATGTATATACAAGAGAATGATAATATATCATCTATACGACAAAAGTAACATGTTTAATGAATTAGAATTTAAAGTAAATTCACGAAAAGATCAGCAAAAAAATATTTACGATGCTGTTTCGAAATGTTTTAAAGATAAAAAGAAAAATTGCATTTTTATTGATGGACCCGGAGGAAGTGACAAAAGTTACTTGTTTAACGTTTTAATAGACTACTTGAAATTACCAGGTATAGCATTTTTATGCGTTACTTGGACAGGTATTGCCGCCAACTTATTACAAAACGGTAAAACAGTGCACACAGCATTTAAATTACCACTTAACAGAATAGAATGTACAACATCTAATATTAAATTTAATTCAAAGGATAGTAAAAATTTAATAGAAGTTTAAATTATTATATGGGATGAAATATCTGTGAGATCAAAATTTGCTTTCGAAGCAGTTGACCGACTACTTCAAGATATATGTGATACTAGAGAAATATTTGGTGGTAAATTATTACTTGTTTCAGGAGATTTTAGACAAACATTCCCAGTTGTTCGGCATGGCAGCCGTACTGAAGTTATAGAAAATTCTGTTAAATATTGTTATTTATGGACCAGTTTTATACTTATAACTCTAAATGAAAATCTGCATATATGCGGTCATTAATTTAAAGAAGACATTGTAATACTTGAAATTACTATTGATATAATAGCAAATGAAAATGATATCATTAAAGAAACTTTTGGTAAAGATATAAAGTAAAAAGACATCAGTAATTTAAATGTTACAGTTATATTAGCTCCTTCAAACCCCGATGTTATTCAAATTAATAATGTTTTCGAAATAATAGTTATTCGAAAAACATGTGTTTGAAATAATAGTTATTCGAAAAAAATGATATTCAAAAAAAATGTTTTCGAAAAATGATTATTCGAATAAAATGTTTTCAAAGAAAATTGTTTCCAAAAATTGGTTTTTGAAAAAGTGGTTCTTCGGAAAAACTGTCGTTCGAAAAAGTAATTTTCGAAAGACATTCCATCGACAAAACGTCTTTCGAAAAAATGTATTCGAAAAAAAATCCGGATACGGATATTTTAATGTTATCGTAAGCTTTAGTAAATTGTTAATTTAATGTTCTTACACAATATATAAAATATAAAATTTAATATAGAAAGTATAATATATAAAGTTTTAGTACTTTTGTGTAAACAAATATGTTTAATATGCGAAATGAATGAATATTTGAAATTATATAAATATGAACATTAACATTTGAAAATTGTGCGGGTTTTAATGGTGGTGGCGAAATTTTGTGTAAGTGGTATATAATAACAATAGTTTTGTTATATATTGATAACTTGTATAAATATGTAAGGTTTACGGATTTTTGTTTCAGAATATTTTTTAGATGGAAGTTTTGGAATAAGCCTTTGAAACAAAATTTTGTCCAGGACTCCTTTTATAAAAACTTTGTTTTGGAAAATTGTTTTTTTTATAATTGAAAAATCCAAATATTGGAAAAAACATTCTTTGACATTATAATCTTAAGGCAGGATTAACGTCAAAACGTCTTTTGAAGTGTCAGAGATCGGAGGTCTAATAACATAATATTATTAAATACAGTATTATATATTTCAAACAACTCGGTTTGTTTCTTTTAAGAAAATTTCGACCTACCATTTTATCAAAATATCAGTATAACAGGTCACTTGAGTCTCCCTTTGATATAATTTATATGAAAATTGTTTTCACAAAATTGTGTGCCACGTAAAGTAACTACTTTGAAGCTGGCAGGGCGGAATGGGTTCTATTTGAATGGTGGTATTGGCGAAATAATTTATTGTTCATACATAGAAAAACTTTTTTAGTTGTAAAATTTCAACAAATTTTATTATTTAAATAATAATTATAAATACCTATTTCTACGCTATTGGATGTGAAAGTTAGTTCATGGATGATGTATTTGATGAAAACTTGGTGGCCTTTTCTATAGTTCAGTTTCTGTCAAACTGGTGGTCATTCTGATTTCTGTGTATAGTTGATGGAATTGGTTTTGTAAAGTATGTTTTTCCTTTCAGCGTTAGCCAACATATTAATGTTGGTATCCGACTCTTACGGCGAGGATGTGCTGGTAAGGTACACATTTCAAGAGTCATATTTTTTTGTAGCAAATCCCATTTTTAACGCTACAATTAATTATATAGTGCAATATATGCAATATGCTTTTCTAATGATACTGCAGCCGTTTTTGCAGTTTGATTTGATTTTAAGTATTACACATCTTTTAGTCTTTCAAAAGATTTATTATATTTTTCATTTTTTTAAATAATTGATATGATTGCATATTTTTTGTATTTATTTTCAATTGTATATATAGCAGCCGATTTTCAACCATATTTTAATGATTTCCAGCCCAAATATTTATTAATTATTTTATTCATTGAAATTTTAGTATTTAAGTAATAGTAATTTTTTTTACTATTGTTTCTCTTATTTTCCATTTTTTAAACTTTTTTCTATGAGTGATGTAATGGGTATACATATTCTTTACTCATTTATAATGTGGTATGTTGCAGCTGCTTTTTAATCATATTTTAATTTTTTTCAGCGCAAACATTTATTAATTATTTGAATGATTTAGTAGCAGCAATATTTCTTTAAGCGCTATATTTTTAGTGTAAATTTTAGTTTTGTTCTTCAATTTATCATTTGTTATTTTTGCATTATTTAGTAATAATATTATTAAATTTTTTTCTACTTCTAGCTCTTGAAAGTACTACGTATAATTGACCGTGTCTAAAAACTGGGATTGTTAAATAGATACCAACTTGTTTATATCATTGTGATTTATTAATAGTCATTGTAAAACCTAATGAAGTGGGAAATTGTTTTCGGCGCATGTTGAATGGTATTTCTTCTTTGGATAGTGACAAAGTGATTCTTGGTATTAAAACTGATTTTCCAATTTTTTTGCCGCTTATAATTTCAGCTTTGATTATATGTGTCATGAGTTTCTTTTACTAATAACCTGCTTCGATTATAAAGACTTTATTCACATTCAAATTTCTCAAAAGAATTATCATTGCACCTACTTTTAGTTGCACTTTATTTAGAGGAAGTCCATTAGGCGTGAACGAATTAAAAAATTCAGTAAAATAAAAAAAGGCTTTATTAATCTCCACGAACACAATTTTTGTTATTGCCAACGTTTCGGACTTTTATGTCCGTCCCTTTTCAAGGCTAAAAAACAAATCAGCAAAAAAAACTCTTTAACATTAAAACTGCAATTTAAGTAAATTTAAATTCTACGATAACACACACACATTCTTACCAACAAAAAAAGGCGTAGGGACACTATTTACATCCTGGAGTTAATAACGTTATCTCCAGACACACAAACACTTTAGAGAAAAACCATGAGTAGTTATAATGGTACCATAGCGCGACCCAAACAAAGGTGACTCATACGGTCAGCTACTGCGACCAGATCGACCGCGAATGTTTTTGCTGACTCTGCAGAAGATGCAGACTTCGCACGACTTGTTGATGTTCGTAGTGTCCGATGACGTCAGTGACTCATGCATCTCACCGGTACGGCTTTTTTTAACAATTTGCTGATACAGCATCGTATTAAATGATTATCTTTTAAGAGTTTGCAGGGGATATTGATATACAATAGTATAAATATACCTATCAAACATGTCATTTTATTCTCTCGTTATTTTAATACATTTTGTACATTATTTTTCAATTGTTATATTTTTTTATATGTATACTTTTTAGGTGGTATGTAAGTATTTGGTGAGATTTTTTCAGTAAACTGTTTCCACTGATACTTGGTTTTGATACCGATCTTCTTATCATTTTTTTCTTTACTTAGTAATGGAGTATAAAGATGATCGCTCTTATTTTGTCCCATGATCGTTGACTTACCAGATCAGACTGAATGAATTCGTTAAAGATCAATAGTATTTAATAGTCTCCATCCAATCGTGATTGTTTATTACGTGGTATATTACAGTAATTAAATTTTTAATTGTATAAATGGATATAGAAAACAAAAAAACTTTAACTATTAATTTTATCGAAAATCAATTTAAATTACTCTATTAGTGAAATATTTTTTTGAATAATTAATTAATTTAATAAAGGGCTAATGACAAGGTGAAAAGGAAAGGGGAGCGGTTAATGGAGGGGGCTAAGAAATAAAGATGTTAACATAATTATATTTTGAAATATTTGGTTTATTGCATTGTTTTTATAATATGACTGATACGGTTACAATATTTTATTAATCATGAAATATTCTATCGTTGAGTAATTTTACAATATTTTCAGTATGTAAAGTCATTATTTCGTAAATTATATAGCGAATTACATCTAAACTTAACGCATTTTTTCACAATAACAAACTCATCCTCATTAATTTTTGAATACATCGAGTCGAGAATATCATCGTTAATGTCAGATGTGACATCTATAACATTTTTTTCGAGAAATTGAGTCATTTGAGCGTTATGTAGACTGATATTCTTATCGTGTATAAACTTAATAGTTTCTCGAGTCAAAACAGATACAAGCGACGATATATTATTTAAATATTTTAGCCTTTCATTGATACACGTACTCACATTTAGTAGCTTAGCGAACGTAACTTTTTTCATAACCACACTACGACGAAAACGCTTTACGGGAACACTATGCACAGGCCTATGATCTTCTTCAATCTCAATCACCCTGTCTTTGTGTGCATATGTGTATCTCAAAATCCAACCATGTCCGTAAACCTTTTGTTCGTAGAGTTCATCCTTATTCCCTCGAAAATACCCATTAATTTCTTCCAGAATTAAACAAAAGTCGGACCAACCTTCCTTTGAAAATGCTATACCGATGAAATCTGTAGCTAGCAGACGTACCACAGGAAAAACTTGATAATCCCTTAAATCTGTGTACTCCAGACCAATCAGGATTTTTTTGGTGTACGATTTATTTAAAGAGTATAACCGACTTAGTAGCTGATCCGTTGATGGAAGCTGACAGGATGACTTGGGATATTCATTGTGTGATTGATTTTTAATCATTGTCACACGCAGGCTTAATAATACTGAGCTTCAAGAGAACTGACGAAGCTCCCGTCGTATCGTTCCGATTTATACTGACGAGAAAATTATCACTGTGGGAGGTGGTAAGACCTCATACAGTGAGTCACATGAAACTCGTGACTGTTATTCATACACATTTTACAACAAAGACATCTTGCAATTTGATATTTGTAAATATCTGACGATGCAGCCGGCCTTACCATTACCCACGAATCTTCTATCAGTGTTTGTATATTTTACACGTCTTCTTACAATGTCATCGTTCTTTGAATGGTGAGCAGAAAAAAGCTCGAGAAATTTATGCAACCCAGAACCTCTACTCATATAACGAAGAAACAAAATACAATATTGACCGCACACGTCAGATGAGTCGTTTTGCAGTTGTTGCGAATTCCAACGATATCGCTTACAATTTTTATTTATTCTATTAATATGAGCTGGTACAAACGGAGGGTTTCCATAACTATCAAAGTAATAACCGATCCCATTTTTACCAACGTATGCAGCAACCCAATGCATACCAGGTTTCGTATGGTCGTCAGTATTGAAAACAAATCCCGTCGGTTTCATCTACACCCGTGGTATCTGATCTGCCGGGAACACACCCACTGTGTGAGACCGGATGACGGATAAATGTTTCAGAATCTCCAAACTGTTCATCACAAAACTGTATTGGTGTACTAAAGTCGAATTCAGCTGGTGTATTTCTTTTTTTTGAGTTTAACCACTCTTTTAAGCGGTAAACATTATTTAATGCACAGCTATATTGTAAATATGATCTCTTTAATCCGTGATGGATGCAGTATTTATCGCTCCATGGTAGATTTTGAAATGACGGACATTCATTGTCGTACTCCAAATTAATAACCTCACACGCTGCCAATTTATGAATAAATAACCATTTTTCTTTACCACGCGTATAGATTGTACGAGCATTTTTTGTAATTTCTTTTAAACTTCTTATCATCGTCTTCTTTGACACTTCACCTTCGAAATAATCTATAACGTGATGATGCTTTGTTAACCAGTTATTTTGTTTTCTTATATCTTCAGTTAAACGTTCGATTCTTACCGTTGGTGTAACGAACCAATGCCCGCTAAAATCTTCGTTCACTGAAACGACCGCAACCTCCTTAGGTGTTACCGTATCTTCTTTTTCTTTGAAACATTGAATGTCGATGATTATATCCATGGTGACAGCTTGGAGGTTTAAGACGTACTGACACGCGTGAATGCTGTATTTTACAATAACCATCAAACAGCTCCATCTGTGAAACATTTATCCGCTAAAATCGACCATTACTTGTCTTGATGCGTCAATTTCTAATATGTTTTCAAATTCAGCATAAATTATACAATTCACGGTGGTAGACAGTGGATCATCGAATCTTACGTCTAATCGAACACTACCATGTCTAATCAAATTCTAGTGTGTGTGATCATTCGCTGACAAATCTGGTGTCAAGTCAAAGGCGAATAGGCAGAATCCGTTAAGATACGATTCACGTGTAATTTTGTTACCCTCGTTTAGAAGGTGTATGCCTGTTCCGGAAAATAACGTATGGTATGCATCAACATACAACTGATTCGTTTTAAAATCAGGCTGTAATGGTTTTGACGGAATCTGTACTCCGTCCACGTATAAACACAAAAAATTAATGTTAAGGTTTTCGAAATTGAAAGGATTAAAATCTTTATGACCATTAAAAGCTTTATTTTTTACAAAACCAACAATTATTCTTTTTGGCAATTGACCAAGAATTATGTTATCTAATGTTTCACCGTGAACACCGTTGTGCATTGTGAAAGCCTTATCTTCCACCCGTGTTACAGGGTATTTTGCTGTAGTATTGGACAGAGCTTTCGCATGTGCCAATAACACTCCAGGATTAAACTTTACACGTCTAATCAACAAATTGGCCTCGTCAATATTGACAGATAGTAGCCCTGATGGATCGATGAGGGAAAAACTATCTCGTGATCGAACCAACCTAACTCGGACTTCTACACCGTTTATCAATAGCTTATCTTGATTAAAAACATTACCATGCAAATGACCAATCATATCAGCAGACTTTTCATAATTTAAAAGTTTGGAACGATTTGTGAGACCCATATTATCTCCTTCCGAATCATCCATTTTTCCAGGTGTATCGTCGGACCACAACACAGTTGTAAGATGTGACTCTTTTGCGCCGCTGCCATAGTTTAATAAAGTTTCTATGTACGCTTGATAAGCGTATGAATTATTTGGTGGCAATACAGGTTTAGAATTGAAAAATACGTCTACTTGATTAAACATCGAATGCATAAAACTGTTGATAGGTCCTGATTTCTTCAATTTCTGCCGTGTAGGCTCGTCAATCGTATCACCGGTATGTTTTAAAGAAACACGTAAACTCAGCATAGTGTGAGCAAGGTCCAGATATTCGTCACCGTTTCCCGGTATTACAAACTCGATAGATGAATCGCTTTTCAATGACGAGATAGGTTTGTACTGAACCCATTGCGATCCTTCAATAGTTGTCTGTGTCGGTGGAATCTCAAATAACAATAATTCTGATTTGAGACATTCGCAAGATTGTGTATGTAAGAAAGCCATTTTAACCAAAAATATCACGATTTATTCGAACGTTCTTGTTATTTTTTTTATTCTTCCTATTAACTTTCTTCTTGTTCTTGACTGTTTTATTACTTCTCGATTTGCAATTTTTATTCACTTTTCTCTTGATAGATCTCTTGATACGACCTGACACAGTTGCAGGTAACAACTGCAGTGCACCGGCGATGCGTTGTTTTTTATAACCAGACCCCTCCATCAAGCTGTCCAGCTTTTCATTAGCTTTTCTTTTTAAATTTACACCCGATTCACGAACACGTGCCTTGAGCGACTATTTTAAAGGTACATTATTAGACGTCACGTCAGAAACGATGTTCACACCTGTACGTAATGCTTCTTTACCTACAGCTTTTGCACCGCGTGTAATGAGAGGTTACACTCTTCGAAAAATTCCAGCGAGGAATGAACCGATACCACCGTGTCCTCTTTGATAAGGGCTCCTAATGTAAATACGTCCAACACCGCCTCTTCCACCACCAATTTGCTGACTGAAATATTCATCGTAACGATCCATTATTTATTCTTGACGTCGAAAGTCCAGTGTCAACGTCAAAGTACCAGCATCGAATGCTATAGGCTTGCCTTGTTGATAGGTGGAGAAAAACTTTTAATCCTCACACCTCCATACGTGTAATCTGTACCGTTTACGAGACAGCTTGTAGCAAACGCGTTTGGACATCACCTGTCACATACGGTTCACAAATATCTGTATACACCATTAACATCTCGGGTAAACTATTTGACAGATTACTCGGTCGATCAGAAACTTACAATTTATCTTTATCGACAATCAAAGGTTTTAATTCGCTAGCAACGTAGTCGAATCCAAGAATTTTTCTGACTATTCTAGAGATGAATAAAGAATGTAACATTTCGGAACAAGGTTGATGCGCACATATTCTACGCACAGCTGTGTATCCTCCTCGTTCTATGTGAAATTTCAAGTGATCTTTAACACAGTATAAACCATTTATTTCTTCAATTAAACTTTCTATGCTTTTATAAACACCAGGATGTAAAAACGAAGCGTCGGTCACTGTGTACCCCATTGTTTCTAAATCAGATTTTCCCGGTGCTATGTCAATTATTTCAGGTGTGATTAACATATGCACAGTTCTATCCTCTTCAGGCACCAGGTGTTGAAAAGTAAGAGGTATTTGAATTTCCGTAAGGGCCATACTCCTTGTACCTTGTAGACGGACAGGCTGCGGTAATTGTGTGATATAGTGCGTTGTAGTATTATCCGTAAAATATTGCATACTACTGTTACTCGGTAGTACAATGTAAAATTGGTCTTTCATTTTAATGATGATATTTCGCTCGCTTTTACCCACGAATTAAATTTTTCAGGGTATCCTCTCCACTTTATAAAACACTCCTTCGACCGTCCCTGTCCTCTAGTTTTTAAAATTTTATCAACAACACTTTTTTAGAAAAAGCCCAATTTCACTCTACTAAGCTCCTCCTTGTAAAAATATCCAATAATCTCTTCCTCGTCCAAATCTTTTAAAAAATATATAGCAGGGTATCGAGATGTGGAAATGCGATAGATTTGAAAAACTTCCTCGGACCAACCACCTTCGTTACCTTTTGTGAAAATGTTTCTCGCTCGACTGACACGGACCAAATCACCGATCTTGTATTTATTGCGTTGTTGCTGTTTCTCATTATAAGTGTATCTGTAATCCAAATTTTTACGAGCTTTCGCAGCGTTGAAACGTGTTACCACGGCTAGTGCCATCTTGGTGGCTGAATGTTTCGTACCATTGTACGCCGAGACTAAACTTTGTAACACATCAATGTACCGTCTCGTGTGCATATGCGTGAAAAACCTCCACAATCTTTCTTTCAACGTTCTAATGACTCTTTTGACAACTGCTGCTTTAACATCGGGACTGCGTACAACTCTGTAAATGATTCCTTCTTTCTGGAGGACATCTTGAAATTTACGACTCGTAAATTCTTTACCTTTATCACTTTGCAGACTCACAGGTATACGTCCATCAGATTTCTTTAGTATACTCTCAATTCCTCTAGCAACGTTTCTACCGCTTTTAGATTGTAACGGTTCGACCCACACGTATTTGCTAAGCACATCTATAACGGTTAACACGTACGTGTAACCATCGTTATAACATCTCAATTGTCTCAAATCCATTAAATCAGCTTCCCAAACATCATCAATATTCCGAACATTGTAACTCCTCCGTTCAAAGCGTCGGCTAACTAATTTGTGTTTATTGTACGCATCTTGACTCTCGAGCCATTTCATTACTCTTTGATAATCAAACGAATTACGCGTCGCCCGTAACAATTTGTCAGCTTTCGCGTATGCTGTGGACTCGGGAAGCCTGTAATACAACCGTGATAACTCTTTATTCATTTTTCTTAACTTTGGGTTTATTAACTTTCTCGTCTGTGCTTTCACACTTTTTAATTTTTAACGAATTTGTCTTCTTCTTATGTTTCTTATCCTTGCACTTGATCGCTTTTTTAATTCGGTTAAACAATTTTTCAAAGGTAATTTTACTAACCATACAGCAGGCTGTCATCAAGGCAAAAATTCGCTCGTCACCAGGTGTGTCACCAGCTAGCATGCGAGAAAAAGCATGCTCGGCCAGAACACGATCAGCTTTGCTACGATTCGTAGTTTTGTTGGCGTAAGCGATATCGTGCTGGCGACACGCCTCGTCCAAAGGGTTTATACCTACTTCTCCGCGTTCTAACCGTTTTGCAAGTTTTGTACCGGGACCACAAAATTTGTACCCATGTACATGCATTTCGAAAGGTATTAAATCTATTAGTGTGTCCAATACGTTTTTATCATCAGCTTTTCGGTTTTTATCAACATCATCCATTTCTAAAACAATTGCACCAGTTTCTTCCATTTATCCAAAAACCCAGGGTTTTGTATAGCAGATAAACTTTTTGCTCGATTTCGAGGTGATACCTCATTAACCTCTTCAACCTCTGTACTACTACCACTACTGGAAGAGGCTGAAATATTTTTCTTCCTACGCTTCTTCGCGATAGGTGCGTCAACTCCCGTCGTTTCTTTACTCGGTGTGCAAGCGATAACTTCCTTCCAGACTTGTTCGTTTCCAATGTACTTTCTAGGAACCGATGCCCTACGAAGTAACGTAGAAAACTGAGCACGTCCCGAAGGCGGGGCTCTTTTTCTAATTCTCACAGCGTCATTCACCAAATCTATGATATTCATACCTTTTTCAGCCACGCCATCTATCATTAGTTTCCCTTTTTCATTCCATGATGCTTTACCGTATCTTCTCAAGTAACGAAACAAATGTTTCGCTTGGGATTGAAACTTGACTGGACCGCTATCAACCACAAATTTGTCAAGATCTTTGCTCGCTTCTTCGGTTGAAGTTGTTTTAACAGTTTCGTTAATGTCCACATCGTTGAAATTATCGATTCGCGCTTCGTTGTTTTTGAAATGTAGGTATCTTTGCAATACCTGTTCATAAAGATGCCATTTTTGGCGCTCGTCCATTGTCGAATTCAAGATGTCGTTCATTTCTGCATCGAGTCTGCTAGTCACCGTACCCGGTGTTTGAACGGTTTTCATAAAGTTGCCTTCCAAATTCACCTGCTGATTCATTCTAGTCACACTTTCGTGAGGCACAGGTATCATTTTCCTTGCGTGCTCCATATTTCACTTTGATATGAGATTGGCTAAAACGGTACCTATCAAAGGTGCTAAAAGTGCTGGTAAAAACCCTCCTCGTTGAACGATTCGTTTCTCCTTTCGTGTCAAATTAACGTTACGTTCAGCTAATTTGCGTAGAATCGGTGCGTGTTTACTTAGTCGTGATTTATGATTTTTACTGAGAGGTACGTTACCAATCAACACGTTCAGAGCACATTCACAAATATGTTTAACTAGTTTGGGGTCGGCTTTCGCGTGTAACGCTTTTCTTTGTTTGTCGGTCAAATGGTACAACGCTCTCAAAACGATCGCTGTCTTAGTGTCGAATGGTTGTCTTCGACGACGAGTTTCCGATGCCATCATAGAGACACGACTGGCAGCTAATTCGCGATGTTCCCGTATTTTATTTTTTTCCGTTGCACGTACACGTAATGGTAAGGATCGTCGGGAAGTAACAGGTAACCGTACGGTTGAGAAGTTGCATCTCCATAGGCTTCTCTGAGAAATCGTGTATCTTCCGGGTAGATTTGACGAGCCAGGTGAATTATCTGTGCGCGATCGCGTAAGTTCCGGAATAGCACGATGTAATGAGCATTCAACGATATATCGCGTTGACCCTTACCTTGATGAAAAATATTTTGCGTTATAAATATAATGCTTAAATTGTTATGATGACTACCCTTTGTAAATAAATTAACGATCGCTCCACCGTCGGATGACGATTCGCGCATCAGGTCAGCGATAATTAACAATTTCGGTCGAGGTTCGTTAGCGTAGTCGGTACTCTGTGGTAGACCTTCATGGAATTCTATATCGTTGCTTAAATCTCTATATCTCGACTGCCATTCAGTATAATAAAAAAATCTTTCTCTCAATTTTCGTGTCGCACATATGGTTGATGTTTTTAATAAATTTTTTAACAAACACCGTCTTGCCGCAACCTGTGGGTCCGCTTAAAATTGATGTGAACGGATGTTTCCACCTTGTATCCATGTTTCTAACTGATTGAATGTACCGGAAAATTCTGTATTTTATCTCGAAAAGGCTTGTACCCCTGTCGAGGAGCTCGATCGCCGCGGCCGGGGTCCCCGCGCGACCGCTCGCAAACTTGCGTTTAGCACATTACCTACTGCTCGAGCATCTCGACCCGCTCGCGCTCCGGCACGCTCGTGTACGAGCAAAATTATTTATCGTTTGGAAACGTATGAATAACTTTATACAGGCTTCTTCCATTCCGATTGTGCGGATTACTTGTAGGCAAGGGAAATCACGTTTCCGTGTAGCCGGAAGGCAAACTTTTATCCAATCCGATAAATTTTCTTTTTCCGTACACAGGCCTGCACATTTTTGTTTCAAGCTGTGAAATAACGTCGTGAAATCTTGTACGACGTATCGATTGAGGGTTTACGACTACCCTCTCTCTGTAGCCCTCTATCATTTGTCGAATAGTTTCGTAATTTATCGATTGATCTGTATCGTAATTCAATGTGATACTTTTTACTTTGCAAGTGCAATGTTGGTTACCGTCAGGCGTCTTATATTTGTATGCGTAGAATTTTGGTCCACCTGATACAAAAGATGTAGATCTCCGAGCATTGTACCAATTGGTAAATCGTTTGCACCGGGTTTACTAACGTAAAAAACAGAGTCCGTGTCATAGTATAGCACGGAACGGCCCATCTCGTGCAAATACCCAAATAATTTTAAACGTGCTTGAGCCGTCGTAAACGCAGCTACCACAACGTTCGTTGTACTGACAGTATCAAAACTATCATCTTTATAACACCACGATGTATAGATCGTTTCATCGTTGACGGGTAAGATACTGTTTACACTTATCTCTGGAGCAACTAGTAAATCAACTAAAACTTTTGGATCTTTTATAACTTCTGTCTTAGACATGTTTTCTCGTTGCGCTAGCTTCCCCCAAAGAGAGTTTAGACACAATTTGGCTAGATATCTTAAAGCAGGGTTGAATTTCACATTGCTTTTGTCTATCAGTATACCCCCACACGATTCAAGATCTTTTATGTAGGTATCTTTGTCCTCGTCTGTTAAACATTCTGGACGATATCCGGATGCTTCCGTTTTTCGTTTAAAAAATTCATTGATATATTGAGTAAAAATTCCTCCAGTTTTGGTAGATGCGTCGTACTGAGTCATTTGATATTGCCAAATTTCGTAAACACTGAGTATCACGTACCTCATTTCGATAGCTTTCTTTAATTCTTCAGATACCCATGTACCGCTTAAGAGTCTATCTTTTGTATCAACATGTGGGCAATCTTCTTACACAGACTGTTCGCAACACATTCGACACAGTGGGAAAATTAATTTACCGTGCATTCTTACAGGTAAGACAGGGTGATATAGATTACGAGGTGGTAATATATCACACATTACAAGACCATTGACTTTGGAAATGTCTGTTTTCGTACCCATGAATTTGTAGCATTCTTCTTCACCCACATATATCTTCGGATGACCCAATGGGTATTTACCTCTTTTACATATATATGGGTAAAGCGAGCAAACATCCACCTATTTAATTGTTTCCGTTGGCTTACAATCATAAATTTTTACATTATTATCTGAACGGCACCGAAGAAGGCGTCATGAGGGTTCAGAGGTTTGCGTGCAATTGTTAGTGAAATATCTTTTAAAAAATTTTTCATTTCTTCGTTGCTCGCAATCTGTTCTTGAAAAGAACACTCCCAAATCTCAATTAATTCATAATTGTGACTTTTAATTTTTTCGCTAATAAAGCAAATTTTTTCGAACCGATTATCCATTGTTTCACCGGTTAACAAAACCTTATCTCTATCAATCCGATGACAACTAGCACAGCCATGCCGAAAGTAACCGTGAAATTGAAGAACTATACCTCGGTGTTGATCGTTCTGAATAGGTTCGCAATACCCGTCTACCAAAATACCTTCCACAAGCCTTTTCTCACGTGCGTTTTCTGCATGAATGACTTTACGTTTTAAAACTTTTTGCTCCATGCAACATAACCATTGTATGGCTTTTACATATTGATTATCTTTTCTTCGATAACCACCACTTGATACGACACCTATTTGATTATCCTTCAAAAAATTTTTTCGATACACACGTAAGCAAGTTGAAGCTATGGTTGTACAGTCGATAAATGGATCGACACCTGCAACAATCCCATTTTCATCAAATAAAATAATAATAATAAATAAATAAATAAAATGTGTGAAATGAGAAAAATCATATATTTCGATACTCTACGCCTATGTATGTTTCCCCTTACCGCAACGCGAGGTCTCCAAGTTCGTGCGCGGCGACGAAGATCCGCACAAAGAGGAGACCGAGAACACGTGTATGAGTATTAATTATCTAATCTTTTTTTTTCTATTATTATTTTTAATATTGCATTAATAAAATCAAGATTAACACTCCTCGTTTAATGAATAAATAAATTGCTTCCTTTATCATAGTAATTATCAATGAAAAGTTACAAATTGATAAAATATCTTTGAAAATCTAGGTGCGCGTACCTAATATATGCGTAATTAGGATAAACCCTTCGCGCATCAGATTATCTCGTCTTTCATCTAGTACGGCGAGATAATTTACTCGGAAGCAGGAGTATCGGGGGTTTCTCATTCATACATTCATTCAGTTACGCATGAACTTTCAAGCAGTTAGCCGAAAATTAAGAAGCCTAAGGAAGTCATAAGTCAAGTTGCAGTAGTAAGTATGCTGCACGACAGAAACCTCTATTCCTAATCCTTTCCTTTTAGGAGCTGGGTAACCCTAGCGGCGACAGGCCCCGAGTGGTCCCATGTTTTACATGGGACTGCGAAAAATTCTTTTTTTTTTTAAGCAGGTAAAAGAGTTTCGACTCTGACCCTTAAGCGTGCCCCATCCGTATGGATGACGCCGATGCCTGAGGCTAGGCTGGGTGAACCTTAAGGTTCTGCAACACCTGTTTTAGAAATCGGCATCTAGGAATCCGGAGTAGTTTATCTTCCGCGTCGCGAATTCCGTGATATCGTCGCGTATTAAATTTTTTTTTATTTAATAGTGAACATAAAAGATTGTTCGTTATGTTTCCGCGTCGCGAATTCGTTAACAGACTCAATCGATTAATTTTCTCTTTACGAATTCTCATTTTGTACATAACTCGGGAACTCGCGTCATTTCATTAAAAATGTTGTTCCCGCGAATGATAATTATATCTAACGCGAAATTCGTTCGTTATATATATTTATGTAAACTTGATAATTCAAACTGTAACTTGAATGATTTTTTTAATAAATTGGAAAAAGAGCCAAGGGCCAACAAACTTAATTTCTATTGCTTTTATTTTTGCATGCATTAATTCACCCTCTCATAGCCTACATATGCAAGTCCTTTGATAAATAAAATTTAAGTATATATAATTCTTTGAAAAAATGCAACCGGAAGAACCCGCATCTGAGGAAATGGACCAATTCTCAACAACATTGATTTTCCGCATGAGATATTAAATTTTTTTTCTATATTATTTAATTTCATTATAATCATAAAGCTTATATTAAATGCATGAATTTTGTTATGATTTGATTTTATTTGATCATTTTTTCTTTATTACATTTTATTTTATTTAATTCTTTTGCTGCTTCAACTACAAGGCTGAATCGACGTCAATGGTTGCCATCGAGGGATCCAGTATATAAAAATCAATTAACGATTTATATTATTATTTAATGTTAAAAAAATCTTGCACCCTCCCGAAATAATCCATAATAATCAACATTAAATGTTGCATAAAATGGTATAAGATTTAATCTATCTTTATTTTTGAATTGGTTATTTAAATCTCCTAACAAATAGCAAAAGTTAGTTGCACACCGTATTCTACAAACATATCCCGAAAAGTTAGACACGCTAATCTCAGAATGTTTACGTCTTGTTTACAGTATTT